>CM053027.1:292379071-292396417 GCA_028564925.1 Lithobates sylvaticus | reverse complement strand
ACCCAACTGCCTTCCAGAACAAAGCCAGACACAATCTATGGGCAGAAAATGCACAGATCACGCGGTCCATTTCTTGAGTGCCAAAAAAGAACTCCACACAAAATATGATAAAAATGTAGGCCCCTTTTACAATGCAGAGCAGATACTGCAGTGTTTTCTCCACACTGTGCCTGCATTTATGGTCCATTCACAAAATTCAGACCATGATATACCATACAGGCCAGAATGCTGCAGAGAACACCCCATGATTGGTGGAGGAGGCAGTCATGTCTTCCAGATATTAGATGACAATGGCTCTCCTGCCAGCTTCCCCTCCCCATTCTAAAATTTCAACGAAGCTTCAATTGCTTCAGAGTCCCTAAACATGCAAAGCGATGTGTTTTATACATGTACGAGGGGTTCGATGGTCACACCAGAATAGTGCTCTACAACTAGGACCCTTAGGGCTTGTTACAGTCATATCCATTAATCTACATGCATCAATGGCGGTTCCACATGACACCCTTGCGCATGGAAAACGAGATATAGATAGATAGATAGATATAGATAGATAGATATATATATATATATATATATGCGCCATTTTCCATAGGGTTGCAACAATGCCAGTATCAGTGCTGATATGAAGCATTTGCACAAGTACTTTTACAAAATGCTCCGATACCTAAAACCAATACTTTTGCAGTGCGACTTGAGCCCATACAAAATTAATGGGCTCAAATCGCACTGCAAAGAATCACAAGCGATTTGAACATGAATGCGGTGCAATTCCTGTCCAAATCACTTGCGGTTTCCAGCACCACTCCTGTTTGAGCCCAGGCTTGTCATTCATTTTGCATGGGCTCAAATTGCACCGCACTAGTAATTGGTATTGGTGAGTACTTGCGCACAAGTATCGGTACACGTGCTCGCTCTTAAATAACAGGTATCGGTGCATCCCTACTTTTCACACCATAATTCTGTGATGAGATGGGTTGTGGAGTGTTGCATAAAATTGCAGACATACTGAGTTTTTACGCATTGTTTTGGAAGTCATCATGTTTTTAATATCAGATAATTATGAACTGTTGAGTCCTGGTTATACTGAAGCCAGCTGGGGGTAGCCTGGAATGCCAAAGCAAGATTACCCAGCGGGGCGAGTATAGCATAAGGGTGCATATCAGAGAGGATTCAGGCATACCCCCTGGCGGTGGGGTGTGGGAATAAGAGAGCATGAGCTCAGACCTCCTGGTGATATGAAGATTACAGTGCCTCATTGCCTCGCTTTGAACCAGAACATCAAAAGGGACCAGATGTGGACTGGAATGCTGATGGTAATATAACAGCGCCACCTGGTGGAGACAGTAACATACTTCCTAGAGGATCCAGGGTAACACGTTATTATCCTGATAATTAGAAACAGCAGTCCCTTATACTTTATGGATGGTCACTCATTGGACACCGGGCGGGTAGTAGAGCTGCACGATTAATCGTTAAAAAGGTCTTAATCCAGCATTTGCACGATTCATGTAACAATTGCAGAGCAGTTCTCTGCTCACAGCTATCAAAAAAATAAGTAAATAAGCAGCCGGAAATTAACAACATTGTTCAGTGCTGAAAAGATAAAAAGAAACATTGCATCTGGGCAGCGGCTTGGGGGGTGCCGCACCCGGGTGACACCCGCTAGAGGGGTTACACCCTCCCTGCTTTTTTTTTTTGCGGTTTGCTTTTTGGATTTGTTTTTTTTTTTTTTTTTGGATTTTTTTTTTTTTTTTTTTTTTTTTATTTTTTTTTTTTTTTTTTTTGCTGCCGCAGCCCGGGTGACACCCGCTAGAGGGGTGACACCCAGGGCCGCTAATAGGGCAGTAGAGCCAGCCCTGTTGTACTGGGCCCAGCCCCCATCGGCTCCACAGGGGCAGGGCCATCTTTTCGCATGGGCACGCTGGGCAGTGAGAGTGGAGCTGTCAAATCTAAGTGCTGATATCGGGGATGGGCGGGGCCCCACATCAGCTGATCAGAGTGTCTCTCTCTCCCAGCTCCGCCCCCCTTCTCATGGCTACAAGTTGAAAATGTAAGGTAAGAGCGGGCTGGGACAAAGGCTAGACAGGTTCAGTGGAGGCAGAGTGAGAAGAGGGGGGGGGGGGGGGGGTGTCTGTCACATGGTAGCCAGTCTAGAGCACATCGAGCTGTGCTTCCTTTAACACCTCCAGGCTCCGGTCCAGTCCCTTCGGCAGCACAAGTGATTGCAGAGCCCTTTAGAGTTGCCCTGTGATTTCACTCACTGATCTCTCCTCCTGGCTCCTGCTGGCTGCATTCACTCAGTCTCAGCTCAGTCACGCCCCCTCCCCCATGTGTGGCAGAGAATGCCAGGGGTGAGGGGTCTACACAGAAGTTCAGCAGGTCAGTTTACTGTGCTGTATGTGTGTGTGTGTGTGTGGATTTGTATGTGTCTGCATGGCTCTGTGTGTATATGAGTGTGTATATGATGTGCTGTATGTGTGTGTGTGTGTGTTTGTATGTATTTGTATGCATGGGTCTGTGTGTATATGAGTGTGTATATGATGTGCTGTATGTGTGTGTGTGTGGATTTGTATGTGTCTGCATGGGTCTGTGTGTATATGAGTGTGTATATGATGTGCTGTTTTCCACAATGAAGCCTGTTGATTTACTTCCTGCTTCTGCCATAAGTCTAATGTATGTTAGCATGCCTAGGCTGCATATACTGTGCTCTGCAGAGAAGTTATGTTAACTCTTCACTTGCTGCCACTTAACTGCTCTGCAGCCACTTACCTTCTATTCAATTCCTAGGCTGCTTATACCTAAGCATAGTGAGGAGGAGTGACTGTATGTAGACAATTTTTGAGCATCATTTTTTTTTTTTTTTTTTATACAATAAATTTAGGTAGGTACAGTCACTATCTATTGAAGTATACGTAGGCATGCCATTATTCATTTCCCTTCTTGCAGCTGGTGCTCTGGGTGCTTTTCTTTGATTTATGTGACCCTCCCTGTGTACTCGGTATGTCTCTGTGTAGGGGTGCTGCAGCAGCAGATGCATAATTTAAGCCTTCATTGGCTGTTACAGGTCTGAGCCATTGGGCTGGTTCACTGTGCCATTGTCAAAACCTTTATGTGCAGCATCTCTCTGAGGACATTGTTCAGATGGCCCTCATACACAATCCCCTATGCAATATTCCATCTTATGGCTGCGCTATTCAATGTATGTGTCAGGAGAGGGATCCGTGTATGTATGTGTCAGGAGAGGGATCCGTGTATGTGTCAGGAGAGGGATCCGTGTATGTATGTGTCAGGAGAGGGATCCGTGTATGTGCCAGGAGAGGGATCCGTGTATGTGCCAGGAGAGGGATCCGTGTATGTGTCAGGAGAGGGATCCGTGTATGTGTCAGGAGAGGGATCCGTGTATGTATGTGTCAGGAGAGGGATCCGTGTATGTATGTGTCAGGAGAGGGATCCGTGTATGTATGTGTCAGGAGAGGGATCCGTGTATGTATGTGTCAGGAGAGGGATCCGTGTATGTATGTGTCAGGAGAGGGATCCGTGTATGTATGTGTCAGGAGAGGGATCCGTGTATGTATGTGTCAGGAGAGGGATCCGTGTATGTATGTGTCAGGAGAGGGATCCGTGTATGTATGTGTCAGGAGAGGGATCCGTGTATGTGCCAGGAGAGGGATCCGTGTATGTATCAGGAGAGGGATCCGTGTATGTGTGTCAGGAGAGGGATCCGTGTGTGTATGTGCCAGGAGAGGGATCCGTGTATGTATGTGTCAGGAGAGGGATCCGTGTATGTGTCAGGAGAGGGATCCGTGTATGTATGTATGTATGTATGTGTCAGGAGAGGGATCCGTGTATGTATGTGTCAGGAGAGGGATCCGTGTATGTATGTGTCAGGAGAGGGATCCGTGTATGTGTCAGGAGAGGGATCCGTGTATGTGTCAGGAGAGGGATCAGTAATGTAGGGGTCTGGTAGGTCAGTTTAGTGGTCAGCATGGATGGGCACTGGTGAGCCAGGCAGCAACCAGCAAGTGAGCCTAACACCCCTCCCCCGCCGCCACCACCGGCCTTGGACTTCGGCTGAAGCCCCTGGTCTTTTTCACACCTAGCAATGCCCCTGGTTCCGCCTATCACACAAAGGGACAGGGGTGGGACATTGTTACAGCGCGGCCGCCGAACACAGACCCAGCCAGCTCTGTGATACACATAAGGCGATGCCCGCTGTATGTGTGTGTGTTACCAGGCGATGATGAGTCTGTATTAATTGGCACAGTGATGTTGAAATTTTGGGCAGAATGAGACTGCATTGGTGGGCACAGTGAGACTGCATTGGTGGGAACAGTGAGACTGCATTGGTGGGCACAGTGAGACTGCATTGGTGGGCACAGTGAGACTGCATTGGTGGGCACAGTGAGACTGCATTGGTGGGCACAGTGAGACTGCATTGGTGGGCACAGTGAGACTGCATTGGTTGCGCACAGTGAGACTGCATTGGTTGCGCACAGTGCGGCTGCAATGGTGGGCACAGTGAGGCTGCAATGGTGGGCACAGTGAGGCTGCAATGGTGGGCACAGTGAGGCTGAATTCACAGGCACAGTAAAGCTGCTTTTGATGTGCAATCGCGGGTGATTGTGTAGAAAGGGCCCCAGTGCACTGTATTCCCCGGGGGCCTATAATGCTCTTAAGATGGCACTGCACAGGGGGGCCCTGTAAGTTTTACAGTCATTTCTGCATATTAAAAACTAGATCTTTCTAAACCTCACCCCTGCAAATACTTGTTTAGAGAAGGGGGGGGGGGGTGTAATTACATTTTGCTGGGCCCTATCTGGTCTACAGAGGAGCCCAGGGGGTGAGCGCAGCGCTTGGACTATTTCTCCATTTTCGGGCGCATATACATTAAGCAGTCCCGCATATTGGGCTGCTAGTTAATTAGACCCGGCTGCCACTGCCCACTGCCTTCCCTGGCGGAGTGATACTACAAGGCTCCGCTTAGCTCCGCCTCCCGTGCCAACTGCCGAGACTGAGGTGAGATGACAGGCGGCTCAGTGGATGAGAGGGCGCAAGAACCTGGAGGACAGCGTGGCTGCACCTGCACTGCAAAGTGAGTGGAGAACAGCAGATAGAATGCTCACTGTCTCAATTAGTTTTACACACAGCAAAGCAGGTCATTAATATCAGCATTATGATACTCACACAGGCAGCACAGTCAGCATGTGCTCTGTCATGGATCTGTCAGTGTGTCATATTGCTGTTTGGTGCTTACTTTGTTATGGCTGTACAGGGTTAAAGTTTGTAACACACAGTACAGCCATCAATTAACAAAGTCAGCACCTAAAAGCCATGTGACACTGACAAATCCATGACAGAGCAAATGCTGACTGTGCTACCTGTGTAATTTCCATAATGCTGATAATCATAAGACGCAGTGAGATGCTACTTTACACTTTCCTTTGGGGGGGGGGGGGCCGTAAACATGTGCCTCCCAACCCCCCCCCCCCCCCCTTTAACCACTTCCTGTGTCCAGCAACGTACTGGATTGGATTGGAAGGGTGATATCTTGGTCATTGCTGCAGCAATGATCAAGATATTATTTTTTAGCCCCAATGAGTCTGCACAAAGAAAAAGTAATCCTAGTGGCTAAGAAGCCAATGGATTACTTTTTCAGGCAGTGGAAGGGGGTTTCACCACCGTTGCTCTCCCGTGCAATTAGGGGTCCCATTAAGCATGTGGGCAGCAACATCCAGTTCCTGGGACAAAGTGAGAGAAACTGATGATGTTCCTCCTACTTACATGGTCTCATGTAAGCAAGCCATTACTGGCCTAAACAAACATCTGATCAAATCGATCTTTGTTTGATCAGCTGCTTTGGAGGCCAGAGGAGAGATTTGGGGTCTAATAGACCCCAGATCTCTCCAGAAAGAGGACCTGTCACTGCCCCATGCTATCAGAAGGGATGTTGTTCATCCTTTCTGATAGCAATAAAAGAGATACAAGATGAAATGAAAGATACAGTATACATTTTTTTTTTGTCTAAAAATAAAATTGAAAGCATTTTTAAACTGCCTCTGCCCCCCTGTACCCCTGTACTCATGCACAATCATGAACGCGTGTGCATATGTAAACAGTGACAAATCTGCAAAGGTTGGGTCAGGGGAGGAGCCTGGGGTGGGGTCAAGGGAGGGGTTAAAGGGGGCCCCGTCGGGTAGGCTGTACGGGGCCCCATGATTCCTATGGTACCCATATGGTTTCCATGGTACCGACACAGACACACCACCAAAGAGCTGGTGGGAGGAGGGAGGACTCTCAGTGTCTGGCGCCCTGGCTGACCTGTTATGGCTATGCAAGTATGATAGGGGTGGGGGGGGGGGTGCAAAGTGGTCTGCTACAGCTATGGATAATATATATGGATAATGGATATATATGGATAATGGATATACATGGATAATGGATATTGGATATATATGGATAATGGATATATATAGATAATGGATATATATGGATATATATGGATAATGGATATATATGGATAATAAATTATTGGGGGGGGGTGACACCATGTTATACCGCACCAGGTGACACCAACCCTAGTGACGCCACTGGCGGTAGGTATCGGGATCTGGCATCGGCGAGTACCAAGTAAAGAAAAAACCCAGACCCCAATATAACTTAAAGGAGAAGTCAAGCCTGAGCTCGTTTGGCTGGGTTTCTCCTATGGGTCACAGGAGTGCAATAAGTTTTCCACTCCTGTGACCCATTTTCAGCAGAGAGCGGTCTGAAGTCTGCTCTCTGCTGACATCGCAGAAATCAGTCCAGGCACCGCGTCATCACGACAATAAAATCTGGATCTGCCAGGTGCCTGTCTCAGCCTCTCCATGGGTTGCCGAGACGGTGGCTCCCTACTGACAGGCAGCAGCTCTCCTCTCGGGGAGCTGAGAGAACGGAGTTATCGGCGATGTTCGGTGGCTCAGTTCTCAGTGTAAAGATGCCGTGGGATAGATGCAGCATCGGTCCCATGCTGCATCCACCTAGGCAAGTCATTACATTTCTTGAAATTTCATTGAATGAAAGAGTATTATGTCTTATTTTATTGCCATCTTGTTTGATAACATAATATTCAGGGGGGTTGTAAATCTTTAACCACTTCCCGACTGGCGCACGACGATGTACGTCGGCAGAATGGCACGGACAGGCATAAGGGCGTACGCCCCTTTAAGAATTGCCATTGTCAAGTGCCATTGATCACCGCGGGGATACCCGCGATCGTCTCACGGGGAGGCTGAACGGGGAGATGTGGAAGTAAACAGTATCTCCCCATTCTGCCTAGCAACAAGTGACACTGATCTCTGCTCCCTGTGATTGGAGCAGAGATCAGTGTTCACTAAAACACAGCCACGCCCCCCACAGTTAGTAACACGCCCCTAGGACACGCTTAACCCCTACACTGCCACCCCCTGGTTAACCCCTTCACTGTCATTTACACAGGAATCAGTGCATTTGTATAGCACTGATTGCTGTATAAATGACAATGGTCCCAAAAATGACAAAAATGTTCGATGTGTCCGCCATAATGTCACAGTCACAAAAAATAAAAAAAAAAAATATAAAAATCGCTGATCTCCGCCATTACTAGTAAAAAAAAAAAAAAAAAAAAAAAATGACACAAAACTATCCCCTATGTTGTAAACGCTATAACTTTTGCGCAAACCAATCAATAAATCGCTTATTGCATTTTTTTTACCAAATATATGTAGAAGAACACGTATCAGCCTAAACCGAGAAAAAAAAAATGTTTATATATTTTTGGGGGATATTTATTATAGCAAAAAGTTAAAAATAATTGCTCTTTTTTTGTTTATAGCACAAAAAATAAAAACCGCAGGGGTGATCAAATACCACCAAAAGAAAGCTCTATTTGTGGGGGGTTAAAAAAAAAAAAAAAAAAAAAGTTCAGAATCGTAGTCTTTATTCCAAGCAAAAACAAATGCGATTCTCATTTTCGTGCAGCTCTAGCAGGTAGGGGAGGTTTGTTGGGTTGTGTTTGAGTGCTTTAAAATGCGAGGGCCAATGATGAAGCCCCCCCCCCCCCCCCCCCCCATCTCTGATCTTGTGTTTTATATGCTCTGTTACTATCCTTAGATTTTATGTTCTTTGCAAATAAACAAGACCTTTGCTTCCTGTGTTTATTTTAGTAACTAAATATTTCTGTTTGATAATCATCACCATTAATATTGTCAGAGCTTTGTTAGACTAGCTAATTATAGGAAAAGGCAAGATAACACATTTTTTATTTAAAAGAGGGGGGAATCCAAAAACCACCCCCTATTTATTCACTTTGCAACCCAGTCCCTGCCTTCAAGGAGCTTACAGTCTAAAAGGTGCCCAGCTCATATTCATACATACTAGAGCCAATTAACCTACCAGCATGTCTTTGGAGTGTGGGAGGAAACCTACGCATGCACAGGGAGTACATGCACACACTATGCATGTAGTGCCGTGGTTGGGATTCGAATGGACGACTCTAGTGCTGCTAGGCGGAAGTGCTCATTCACAGTTCAATCTTCAGACAGTGGAAACACGAAGATGCAGAATGTCATGGTTTAACCATCACAATTATGAAGCAAAAGAAGTATGTGAATCACAGGTATGGCTGAACAGAACAAAACTTGGCAGGTAAAATGGCTCAAGCTTACAGAGGTTTAGTCTGACAAAAGGCTTTCTATGCAAGAAGACCTGGAACAATTGTTTGTCCGTAAATTGCAGCTCACACTTTGCTATAGACAAGGCATCACTAATTGGCGGACCGTGAAATCCGGACTCAGTAGCAGACCGATTCGGCCCGCAGCCTCGCCAAATAGTTGCCCGAGTGTTCTCTCCCCTCTGCCGGTTCGCCTGCCTGCTGCCAACATCCTTGATTACATGGGAGGCGCGGCAGGTCTCTTCCTTTCATCATCACATCAGATTCCTCCCCCTCCCCACACTGCCATACCTCATTCACACAAGCCTGGAAGCACTGCTGGTGTCCTGTCACATTGTGTCCCCCATCGGATAGTGTCCGCAGTACACAGCACAAGCAAATTCCGAAAATACCCTAGGATGAACGGCGCCTGCGCCGTGAGTCCAGGTTCAAGCCCCACCATCCAAATAGACATAGAGCTAAAATAAAAAAGAGCCGAGCGCAGCAAGGCCGTGCCCAAAGCGTGGCGAGCGAAGCGAGCCCGTGAGGTGCCCTCTAAGTTTGTGTAGCCCTATGTCCACTTGGATGGTGGGGCTTGCACCTCAACTCACGGCGCAGGCGCGTTCATCTTCGGAGATTTTCCAAATCTCCTTCTGCTCCGTACTGCGCAAGCGATGCGCCTGCACAGTACGGGGCGGACACATTTTGATAGCCGGACTTTTCGTGACAGAACACCGGTCCGGAAAAAGGGCGGACTTTTCAAGTTACAAAGCAGGCGATTGGTTGCTATACAGTGGGGCAGTCAGAGCAACCAATCACCCGCCTTTAACTATGTGTGCTTCTCGTCTTGTGTGAATAAGGTAGGGCAGTGTGGAGAGGGGGGAAAGAAAGGGAAATGCTATGTTGATGAAAGGGACAGTGGGAGTCTGTGACGGACTGGGAGTCTGTGACGGACTGGGAGTCTGTGACGGACTGGGAGTCTGTGACGGACTGGGAGTCTGTGACGGACTGGGAGTCTGTGACGGACTGGGAGTCTGTGACGGACTGGGAGTCTTTAAAGGGACACGCTGTAATGGTACGGTCTGTAATGGGTTGGGGGGTCTCTGATGGGGGGGATGTGATGTAAAAGGGAGGGATGTGCAGTGAAGGGGGGACTGAGGGGACTGATGTAAGGGCTTGTTCACACTTGTGCAGAAATCTATGTCTTTCTGCCGTAGAAAAACACAGGTATCCAACAAGGGCAATAGAAAACAATTGTGAAGTGCACGGGAGGCTGTGATGTGAAGGATCCGAGTCATCACCAATATGACATTCGGACCTCCGCTGGAAGAAAATTTTACTGACCGGACCCCTGTGTATTTGATTTCAGTACCCCTGCTATAATCCAAGCACCGACAGTACTGATGTGGCTGAAAAGATCCATAGTCACTATAATTTATTTATACTCCGAAAAAGCTTCCCTTTTGAGCAGTTTAAATAGACAAATGTGGATTTCTAATGTGAAACTGTCACACAATACTTCCACGTATCAAAATAAGCCAGAACAAAAATCATACAATCCCGAGAGTCCTCCCCAGTACTGACCCATCTTATATAGATTTAGTGACAAGGGTTATAACCCTCCCTTACTTTATCCTAAATGAATGAAATCCTAAATAAAAAAGGGTTTTGCCTATAGCTACACTGCCCAGAAGTATATTGATAGGGAGACAGGCAACCACCCTTAAGATTTGTTAGTTTAAAAAAACTGGCTGTTAATATTATTTGGCTCCTAGATTGAAAATCAAATTTTCATGCCCGGATCTAAATAAACGCGATTGCTGAAAGCACTTCTCTAAACATTGTACCTCAACCCCCGTTACTGTAAAATTCTGGTGGCGGAAGGAAGGAGGAGGGGGCCAAACTTCTGAGAGACCGAGCCACGGCCCCATCTCCTGGATGTGGGCAACGGTACCTATCAAAAACAGACGGATAAGCAGAAGTTCCACTTTTGAGTGGAACTCCGCTTTAAGGACACTACGAGTACCAAGAAATAATTGGTCCTGACAGAAATGCGGTGAGCTCCTATCTCCATGTTTGCTGACTATCCTGTACTGAAATAAAAAAAAAAAAAAACAAGCCCGATACACACGGCCAAAATATCGCCTGGTATAGGCCGGCTCAACAGAAATCAGCCAACATTCCACCCTTGTGTACATCAACCTAGCCAGCTTCTGTCGATTGGGCATGCTGGAAAGCCAGCATTCAATGGACATCCAATGAGCGATGGTAGCCAATGGCTGACCGATGCGTTCTGGTGGGGGGGGGGGGGAATGGGTCAGAACACAATAGCTTGTGGGGAGATCGCAGTACTAACATCACATAGTAGTACAGTGGATGCTCTGAACCTCCTCAGTTTTTTTTCCAGCCCACTGGGTAAAAACAAAAAACGTAAAGTGTGTACCAGACTAAAGAGCGTAGTGAGCCATGGCCAAGTTCTCGTCTGCTGGGATTACAGGAACAAAGTTACAGAAGAAAGTATTGGGACATGCTCTACAGCAGGGATCTCAAACTGGCTGCCCTCCAGCTGTTGCAAAACTAAAACTCCCATCATGCCTCTGCCTGTGGGAGTCATGCTTGTAACTGTCAGACTTGCAATGCCTCATGGGACTTGTAGTTTCGCAACAGCTGAAGGGCCAACAATTTAAGACCCCTGCTCTTCAGGAAGCAAGGGAGGTGTGAAGTAAACCTCAGCCATGCCTATGCAAATCCTATAAGAACCTTGATCTCATGCCGGTTTTTATGGCTATTGGAATTTTACATTCAATTACCGACAGTCCCTTAATAAGAA
This sequence comes from Lithobates sylvaticus, assembly GCA_028564925.1. Classification (NCBI taxonomy): domain Eukaryota; kingdom Metazoa; phylum Chordata; class Amphibia; order Anura; family Ranidae; genus Lithobates; species Lithobates sylvaticus. Next base: position 292,384,922 of record CM053027.1, on the reverse strand, counting down.
AACAAAAAATCCAGAATTCATAAAAGTAAATTATAAATATTACAGAGAAAATAAAATTGTCGTCTTGTCCATCAAAAAAACGTTTTTTTGGATTGGAGAGAGGATGTAGACGTTTTATTTGGAGCTGTGCCCAGCTGTATTTACTAACTGATCTGGCTGCAATCCAGGGTGCTATCCACAGATAACCAACTGTAACAAGGTATTGCTTTACACATGCCACACCCTTCACACTACATGCCTGAAGCAATTACTATTGCATTCTTCAGTAAAATTATTGGGCTTCATTTACCCCACGTATCGATATTAATATGCAAAAAAAAAAAAAAATTTAAAAAGACTGCAGCTTATATGTGGACGACACTTTTTTTTCCCCAGACAGAGTACATTTTCTGAAGGTGCGAAAAAAAGAAAAACACACAAGCCGTGTTTGCCAGATATAATGTCCCTGTAACTTTATGTGCACTAACCTGAAATATTAGTCTGATATTATCCTACACTGCTATCCTCTTTGAACTACTATGGGACACCTCTCTATGTAACGAAGAAAAGGGGAGAGGAAGGGTTTTGCAGTCAACATCTGTCAGGAGCACAGAGGGGATAGAGGGGATGGAGAGGCTGCACTAACAGTGTATGAGACCTGATTGGAGGAAAGGAACAAACCCCCCTCCACAAAGAAAATATACAGCTAGGTCAGTGATGGCGAACCTTGGCACCCCAGATGTTTTGGAACTACATTTCCCCATGCTGCTCAACTACACTGCAGAGTGCATGAGCATTATGGGAAATGTAGTTCCAAAACATCTGGGATGCCAAGGTTTGCCATCACTGAGATAGGTGAATAGACAGGCTCCATGCTGAGCTCCCTCCCCGATACAAATTTATCTCATGTGTTTGGAAAACTTCTTAGAAGTGACACGCTGATAACAGAGGAACAAAGCACCAGAAAGAAATGACACTTAGAGCTTTTTAAATAGACAGGGAAACCCTACAGGGTCTTACTGCATCTTCAAATACTTAATTTCAGTAATTCAGTTCAAAAGTGAAACTCATATTACACACACACACACACACACACACACACACACACACACAGTGTCAAGCATTTATTTATTTAAATGTTGATGATTATGGCTTACAGCTAGTAAAATATCTTAGAAAATTTGAATATTACACAAGACCAATAAAAAAAAAAAAAAGAAGGATTTTTAATACAGAAATGTTGCCTTACTAAAAAGTATGTCCATGTAGAGTAAAGTATGCACTTAATACTTGGTCGGGGGTTCCTTCTCCGTGAATTGCTGCATCAATGTGGCGTGGCATGGAGGTGATCAGCCTGTGGCACTGCTGAGCCTTCAGCTCGTCTGCATTGTTGGGTCTGGTGTCTCATCTGCCTCTTGAAAATACCCCATAGAGAATCTGTGGGGGTTTAGGTCAGGTGATTTTGCTTGCCAATCGAGCACAGTGATACCATGATCATTAATCCAGATATTGGTACTTTTGGCAGTGTGGGCAGGTGCCAAGTACTGCTGGAAACTGAAATCAGCATCTCCATAAAGCTGGTCAGCAGAGGAAAGCATGAAGTGCTCTAGAATTTCCTGGTAGAGGGCTGAGCTGACTTTGACTTTATAAAACACAGCGGATCAGCACCAGCAATTGACATGGCTCCCCAATTCATCAATGACTGTGAAAACTTCACACTGGACCTCATACAACTTGGATTCTGTGCCTCTCCACTCCACTTCCTTCAGATTCTGGGATCTTGATTTCCAAATCAAATGCAAAATTCACTTTCATCTGAAAAGATGACTTTGGACCACTGAGCAACAATCCAGACCTTTTTCTCCTTAGCCCAGGTAAGACACTTCTGACGTTGTCTCTGGTTCGGGAGTGGTTGACACAAGGAATGCGACAGTTGTAGCCTATGTCCTGGATACGTCTGTGTATGGTGACTTGAAGCACTGACACCAGCCATAGTCAACTCCTTATGAATCTCCCCCAAATTCTTGAATGGCATTTGCTTCACAATCCTCTCAAGGCTGTGGTTATCCCTGTTGCTTGTGTGCCTTTTTCCATCACACTTTCTTTCCACCCAACCTCCCATTAATATACTGGGATACAGCACTCTGAACAGCCAACTTCTTTAGCAATGACCTTTGTGACCTACCCTCCTTGTGGAGGGTATCAATGACTGTCTTTTGGACAACTGTTAAGGCAGAAGTCTTCCCCATGATTGTGATAACCTACTGAACCAGACAGACAATTTAAAGGCTCAGGAAACCTTTACAAGTGTTTTGAATTAAGTAGCTCGTTACACCAGTCTACAATATTGAACTTTTTACACAATATTCAAATTTTCTGAGATACTGGATTTGGGGTTTTCAATTGCTGTAAGCTATAATCAAAAATAAAATTAACAAATGCTTGAAATATATCACTTTGTGTGTAATGCATCTATACAATATAGGAGTTTCACTTTAATTGAATTACTGAAATAAAATTAACTTTTTGATGATTTTCTAATTTTTTGAGATGTAACCATGTGCTTTGCTCAGATTCCATGACTGAGAGAGACTTTAAGAGAGACAGCCTTTGGTGACAACGATGTTCCTCCGTAGATACAGTACAGCAAAATGTGTTGCTACCCTAGTACACGGTTAGGCCCCTTTCACACGGGCGGACCGTATGTCCGTATTTCATCCATCAGTTTTTGGATGAAATACGGACATACATGCATCCCTATGGGATAGCGGGTGTCAGTAGATGAACATCTGCTGACACCTGATATCGTCAGTCTCTGCTGTGGTCCGATTATGCAGACGGAGGAAAACCCTATTTTTCCATTCGTCTGCAGAGCGGATCAGATGAACACGGACAGACGATCCGTGTTCATCCGATCCCCCATAGAAAAGAGCAGAGATCTGACAGGGCGGCCCCTGCACTGTCATCCGCCGGCTCAGCGGGGATCAGCGGAGCGATCCCCGCTTAGCAGCGGATATTTACGGGGCGGATCATTACAGATCCGCCCTATGTGAAAGAGCCCTTAGTGGCAAGGATCACCAGGTTTACCAGTTCTGCCTCTTTGTAATGTCCTCTATGAGCTCTCTCCCTCCCATTTGTTTGAACAAGCAGTGCATTTTAGTTACTGTCACATGCCCTACAAATCCCAAATCTCATAGTCCCTAGTCCATCTCCAGAGCAAGCAAGAGAGGGTGACTATGGTCTTACAAAAATGTAAAAAAATAAAAAATAAATAGTTTTACACCAGGGCTTGACAAATTTGCTTGGAATCTAGGAGCCAGCTAAAAGTTAGGCGCCAGTTTTTTTTTTTTTAACTTGAGATCCGCGCTGTAGCCATCGTTCTGCTTTGCCGGGACTACGTCCTATGACGTTGTGCCGTGTACAATCGGCCTGCGCGACCCCTGAAGGGTGCGCGCGCTGCACGCTCTGATCAGCGAGTCTATGAGACTCGCTGGATCACCGATCCGGGTAAGGGGTCGATCCCGACCCCTTACCATGTGATCAGCTGTCAGCCAATGACAGCTGATCACGTGATGTCAACACAGCCGGTAATCGGCTATTTTTTTTCCTCGCTCTGACAGCGCGAGGAGAAGAAAAAAAAAATGCCGATCACCGGCAGCAGTGATCGGGACATCAGTCCCAATCACTACAAGCTGCCACCAGCCCCTCAGTGCCCACCTGTGCCCCCTACAAGTGCCACCTAGCAGTAGGCAACAGTGCCACCTAGCAGTGCCCACAATCAGTGCCTGAGGAACAGTGCTGCACATTAGTGCCGCCTACCAGTGCCCATCCGTGCCACCCATCCATGTCCATCTGTGCCTATCAGTGCCACCCTAACTGTGCCTACCAGTGCAGCCTATCAGTGCCCACCAGTGCCGCCTCATCAGCACATATCAATGAAGCAGAAAAATTACCTGTTTGCAAAATTTTATAACAAACTATTAAACCAGATTTTTTTTATTAATTTTTTTCAAAATTTTCCATCTTTTATTGTTTGTTTAGCAAAAAATAAAAACCCCAGCTGTGATTAAATACCACCAAAGGAATTAATTTGGGTACAGTGTTGTATGACCGCGCAATTGTCATTCAAAGTGCGTCAGTGCCGAGAATTGGTCTGGGCAGGAGGGGGGTTTAAGTGCCCAGTAAGCAAGTGGTTAAAGACCGACAATGGTTAATTTTTATATTGAAAAAAAGCTATCTTAAAAATTTACACAGAAAGACGACTAGAACCAAAGCATACATACATACACATATAGTGTGTGTGTGTGTGTGTGTGTGGGGGTGTGGGGGTGTGGTTCTAGTTGCCTGTGTAAATTTAAGATTGGTTAATTTTTTTACAGGCAGGGCTCCATTAGCATTGCTGGATGTCATACCAACGGCCACCACTAGATGGCACCAATATCAAGATAGAAGGAAGTATAGGCTTGCTGAAGGCCGCAAAGCCGCGGCCTCGATTACCGGCCAGACGCAATCGCGTGCCGGGCAGGGTCCGATCGGAGACAGGATACCCAAGATGTGCTGCCCCAGGCGCCAGGTCACCAATTCTAGTCGCCAATGCGACCTGGCGCCTGGGATTCGTCGAGCCCTGTTTTACACAATGCAGCAACATCCACACATGTAGGTCATCCAATGTTAGAAGCAATACACTTTTGTATACAAATGTTTCTATTCTCCCTCATTTAGCTAATGTGATGCCAGTGCTCACAGGAAGGGGGCAAACAAAAATGCTGTGCAGGTACCAAACGACCTCCTTATAAACAGATGAGGTCATTGGTTGTTATGATGCTGGCGGCTGGCAGGTTGTAATGGTGCACAATGAAAACCTGTGACTTAAAACTAAAAAAACTAAAAAGCAGACTTCAATCTCCCGTTGGGTTGTATAAAATTTATGGGAATTTAGGCACCCCTGAAGAAACCTGAAGGCCCCCCTAGATGCCCGGGTACCCTGGTTGAAAAAGGCTGCCCTATATAGTAGCTTTATAGAGTTTCAACTAAATAAATGTTCACTTTAGCATGTGATTGCAGAGATAGAAAAAAAATGGGCCCAGCAGCAAATGGAATGATGACTGTAATTTTCCGTTTCCTAAACAAGCCTTAAAGTGGTTGTAAACCTAGACATGAAATCTGAACAAAGCATATCCCTCTCCTGTACTTGTCTCAGTAAAGAGCACTATGTGTCATTTATGTCTCCTGCTTCGTTCCTCTTCCATTAGCATGAATTACTTCTGACACGTTTTTCTAACACAAAGAGAAAACATGGTGACAGAGGAGGGAGCTCCAGGAGATTGACAGCCTCAGCTCTGTTCCTGTGTGCTGTGTGAAGGAGGGTGTGTCCCTTCCCTCCAATCAGATCTCAGAGCTTTCCTAACTGAGCTCTGCAGAGTGTAACTTCAGCTTTCCGCCCCCTTTTGTGGCAGCTCAGGCAACCTTCATAAATTCTGGACTTTAAATGGTTGTAGAAGAGAAAAACAGCAGATAGACAGGTGCAACTTATGTAGGAGGTTTGGTTTAATCTCCATCACCCGAGGTCAGTCATTTCACTGTGTATATGTAAAGGTTTACAGATACTTTAATGTGGCTGTAAACCCCCAAAAATGTTTTTTACTTAAGGCTTGTACCTGGTACAGCATATGATTTCACGTCATCTGTGCCCAGTCTTGCCACGAAGAGTTAATCCAGCTCTGAGCAATCCTCTTCTTTAACCACTTGCCGACCGGCGCACGACGATATACGTCGGTAGAATGGCACGGACAGGCAGGAGGGCGTATATATAAGTCCCTCCTTTAAGCCTGTCCGTGCCATCGGGAGCCCCGTGAGTCCGGTCGCGGTCCCC
>CM053027.1:292367323-292378607 GCA_028564925.1 Lithobates sylvaticus | reverse complement strand
ACCATTCACTTGTACAGACTGTCCTACACTATAAAGAAGATCCTCTACCTTACTTTGGAGTTGTTTTTAGTGCATTAAAAATGAATGGCAGCTACACGTCTCGTTGCGTTTTGGAAACACGCACAGAGACGCGCATTGCCGCTACGCTCAGGTGTGAATAGAGCCCAATTCTACTAACAGGGAGAAGATTTATTAAAAGTAAAAACATCTGCACAACAGGACACCCAACTTTATTAAACAGCTTGCCAACCCTCCGCAATACAGTTTGTACGGGCATCATCACAATACCTGCATGTCGTGGCTTTCTCTCGGGTCCGCACATACACCTGGAAGCTTGAGCCGCCATTCGCTGCACCGCAAGCTGATCAGCGGTCCTGGCTAATAATTTATGGCGAGAACACTTTTATCAGCTGAGTGAATGACAGAAAAGAGCCCTGTGTTGGTAAAAAACACAGAGCTCTCCACAGAAAGCAGCAATGCAAAGGAGAGAAAAAACTGGCACATTGTTTAGTAAAAACAGCACCCATTAATACTGGTTAGGCACACAATCATTTGATCGCCCTAGTTGTTAACCCCTTCCCAGCCAGTGTCATTAGTACAGTATCCGTGTATATTAGCACTGATCACTGTATTAGTGTCACTGGAGATGTCAGTCACAGTAAGGCTTATGCTGCGTTTAGCCATGTTTGCATTTAGAAGCGGTTGAAAAAAGAAATAAAAAATAGCCAAGAATAAAAAAACGCCTGGAAACAAAAAACGCAGCTAAACGCTAGTTACCATGTTAAGAAACAGTTACTCGAAATGCCTCTAAAAACACAGCTTCTCAACCCATTTTTTGGGTTTGAAAAAAAAAAAAAAAGAAGGCTCTAAACTCAACCTGCCTAGAAATGACTAAACAACCCCGTGTACCGATAAGATAACAGAGCAGGGTTCAGGGGCAGCTGAAAAAAAATGCCAACTGTTCCTAAATGTCCGTTTACCAGTAGCAGTGTACATGAGGCCTTATGTAAACGGGACGTTTTACAACTTCTCCTGAATAATGTAACTTGATAGATAGTAACCGATGTTTAAAAATGTCTGTTTTGCCGCGATTAGGAGCATTCCTTCCCCCATATAGTCAAATTAAAACCGCCTGTACGCGAGTTACCGCGTTTACAAGCATTTGGCCTTTCAAATGCCTCTGAACATCCATCCTGAACACCAAAAATGTGATGTGTTTTCAAAAACCATATATCATATTTTACAGTACACCAGTGTGAATGGGCCCCAACATGGATTTCTAAGATCCCATTCCCAACTATGCACTTTCCTGCATTGAAAAAAAAGTCTATGCACTGTAAGGTGCATAAACTTAAATGCAAGTGCATGCATGTGCATTTTTGATAGGCTTTTATGTCAACAACCAGTCTCCTACAAAAAAAAAAATAAAATAAAAACACACCACAAACATGAACCAAATTCTCAAACAACTGGAGTTTATCTAAAACTCATGTTAACAAATAGGAGGTACACAAAACATAAAAAGTGGTATTATCCCTGGTTCACACTGACTCCAGGAATTAAATGGTGTGAAATTTCATTCCCTCATGCGAGTCCCAATTTCGACTGCAATTTCAGAGACATCTGTGCGGGTTTCTGCACAGATGTCAATGGAAATTGCACCCCAAAATCGCAAAAAGTAGTAAAGAAACGACTTTTTGAAATCGGTGTGGCGCACTGATTAGGACGTTGCCATTGCCAGCAATTTGACAAATCGCACCAATGTGAACCAGGGATAAATCCCAAAAGTAAACATATTGCCGCTTACCAATTCTTTAGGTGCGATGGCTGCAATACTTTTCTTTGTTAGGCCCATTTTATTTTCAACTGTTGGTCATACCAGTAAAGCTGGCAACACTAAATTTGGTCAGCTGAGACCACCCAAATTTTTGATCCATATATCATCACTTTGGTTGAACAGAATTGGATGTACTGATCGACTTCTGTTCAACTACCCTGTTGAAAATTTTTGCTCTGTCAGCACTGAAGTCTGTAGACTGCAGAATTGATCTGTGTATTCTGAAGGTAGAGAAGCCTCCCTGCTATCAGAATACACAGACACATTGGGGAGAATCCCCCCATCCACCTCTAATGAGGAAAATCGGATCAGTTTTTTCCTTTAACCCATTGGCTCATCTATGGTCCGATTTAGGCTGGGTTCATACCATTGCGAATTGGATGTGGGATACCCTGAAACGGTGAACCAGCATGCACCGGACCCCTGCTGTGAGACGGATGTGGCCATGGTGTGAACAGAGCCCAAATCTGTTTTTCAACAGGACAAGCTGTCCTACAGATGTAGCAGTTAGAGGGTTGAGCCAAGCCATTTAACATGGACAAGGGTGGCTAAAATGATCAGCATTTATGTAAAATCTTTATCCCCCCAAAAAAATAAATAAAACATGTTGCCATAACTGCTTATAAAGTGTAAGCTGGATTTTTGTTTTAAAATTGTTAGTGTATCTAAACCTGCTAGTCCATCTAACACCACTCCCCCCCCCCCCCCCCAGACTGACAATGCCGCTGTTTAAAAGGGGTCTCTGTTACTCCTTCATCCAGAGTAGGAGTACTCTATACAGGAGGTGTGTTACTAGGCAGATCACCAGGTGAAAAAACGGGAGAAAACACCCTAAAGAAAGAAATTAATGCAGCCACCACATCTAGTAACCTGCAATATATTCCAAAAAATATATTCCAAAAAAAAAAAAAAAAAATTGTCTTACTGCCCTCAGTCAAATCCAGTGGGGGGGGGGGGATCACGAACATGGTAGGCAATTTTTAGATGAAATGTTCTCTGAAACTGTACATTTGTAGGATAAGTCTAGATGTGCAGTTTCATAAGTTTAACATTAAAAAGAGGGACTGTACCTGAATTTTTTTTTTTTTTTTTTTAAAAGCCAGCAGCTACAAATACTGCAGCTGCTGACTTAATAAATGGACACTCACCTGTCACAGGTTCCAGCGATTGATCGGCCTCTGCTGCTGCCGGCGCCATTCTCGGTGAGGGAATCAGGAAGTGAAGCGTTGCGGCTTCAGTTCCCTACTGCGCATGCGTGAGTCGCGTAGCGCAATGAGAATTGTCCACGCTGTCTGCTGGTACCCGTGTGTGTCCCGGCAGACAGCGCACCGGGACAGGAAGTGGCGTAAACTCCCGTGGGAGTTTATGCCCGGAAGTGGGGAACTTAGACAGGTATCTGCATCCCCTGAAAAGGTGGCAAATGTGACACCAGAGAGGGGGAGGGTTCTGAAAAGCAAAAATTCCACTTTAGGGTGGAATCCCGCTTTAAGAAGAAAAAAAATAAAATAAAAATTCTCTCTCTCCATCTAGTTTCTTGTACTGAATGTACATCTTGGGCTGCTTCCACAGTTAAAGCGCCAGCCATTAGCGGTAAGATGCAGCTCGCTTTTCGGTCGCTAGTGGGATGCTTTTAACCCCCCCCCCCCCAAAAAGGGGTTTAAAAACTCCTGTGTTTCGGCACTTCGCAAGCGCAGCCCATTCATTACAGCGCTCCCAAACCGCACCAAAGATACTGCTTGCAGGACTTTACCGAACGTCCCGCAAGCACACCGCCCAAGTGTGAAAACACCCATTGTAATGAATTGGAGGCAGTTTTCAGGTGCCATTTCTAGTGCTAAAATGCCTGAAAATTGACTCAGTGTGAAAGTGGTCTTAGTTATTCAGATGATAAAGTCATATTGAACAGACTACTAGAATAACACAGAAGAGCGATATATTCTTCTCTTGGTATGTAGTACAGTACTGTATATACTAATTCAACTGCAGCTCACACTGGGCAGAACACATCTGAATAATACCAGTCACTTTGCTACTAACTATAATGAACTAAATTATATTATGACATAACAGGTCAGAGAGCCAGACTGGATTGTCATCCTGTGGTGAGCACATTTACCAGTCCTGTTTTGAGCACAAACAGTTTGGTTTTAGGAAAATAAAAGAAAACGTCTCCCTTCTTTGATTCCAATAGAGGTTTGTGGGTTGTGAGCCTTTTGGTTCTTTGCCTAACTTCTAGTAAGCCATGCTAAAACTTTGAACAGCACTTTTTTTTTTTTATATATATGACCTTTCACTGTGCCCCACCGTTTTCTGTGCTCTTGCTCGCTGGAACATGCTGCACTACAAGGGGAGAAGTCCAAGTTCATCTCATGGCATTTACGTAATCTGTAACCTCTGCAACAGCGTGTAGTTCATTCAAGCAAACAAACCTACTTTGAAATCAGCCTTAAAAAAATAAAAATATAAATCCAGTCCACAATCTGTACAGATAGTAACAGTAATTAATCTGGTAATACACAAAGTTTGCTATAATAAAAAAAAAAAAAAAATTATAATAATATCTATACACACACAAATTATTATTTTAGCAAACTTTGTTTATTATCAGATTTCTCTCTCTAAATATTATATATCTGCAACAAAACCAAAAAATGCAGGATGCACTTTGCCAGAAAGCGTCAGTTTTAAAAAAAATATTTATATACAAATTGTATTGCATTCCACTTTTAATCAATATCAATTTAAATTACTATGCATATATTGTTGGCCATTATTGGCACCTTTAGTGCAATAAAAGCTCTAGAAAAATGCAGTCTGCAGTCTCCAACCATTTCTTGTATCATGTCTGCAATCTCTTACTTAAACCCACTGCTAATAGTATTAGCAAAATTTCCATTTGGTGCACCTCTAGCAGACATGATACAAGAGATCAATGCAGCCTCATCAGTGCCCATGAGATACAGCCTGCCAGTGACTGGTAGCGTGATCTCACGCTGCGTGTCAGAGCTGGATCTGAATCGCTGTAACGCTGTCCCGCCTCCTATGACATTCCCGGCATTGGATCAGTGTGCCGTCTATCACAAGAGGCGGGATATCGTTACAGCGGCTGCACGGCGATTCAGATCTGACACAAAGCATGAGATTGCACTACCAGGCATTGGTTAAAAAACATTTTTTAAATTTTGTTGAAGTCTACTAGAGCCCGACAAGCCGATCCTGTCTGTCTTGCACCAGTCTAATCACATGCTGATCTGACAAACAGGTTTGGGGGCATTTTTAATGTACTATTTCCACTGTTTTGGGCTACATAGAAAGTCACATAGTTGCTTAGGAGCAGCTGGTTTTACTTTTAATCAATCAACACCATCTCAGGAGACGAGGAAGCCATCAATGCTGGACTTGTTGTTTTTGAAGGTAAAAAAAGCATTACGGTCAATTTCTTTGCTTCAATACTAAGAATCAAGGTAGCCGACTACCAAACACTTTTGACACAATTGCAGTAGAAATGTATGGTGATGGGCTGCACCTGACCTGATCACTTGTTCAAAATACTGATGCTTATCATTAGCATTAATAGGTACGTTTGATAAGAATTTAATGAACATTAAAAAAGCATTTTTGCTGTGCACCCTTCTTGATTACTTAAAGCTGGATTCCATTATAGTTTTTTTTTTAACTGTCTGTACACCGTTGTGCTGTACAATTCTTTAAATATTCTGGTACTCTCGTTCACTAATGGGTGCATCCCCCACAGTCTATTTATTTCATTGTTCATATATCCAGCCCCATTCACAGCAAGTCCTCATTTCGGGGTGAATGGGGTTGGATCAACCTCTGATGCCCCTTATGTCCCTATTCGTCCATGCACTCCCACACTCCCTCGCTCCGATCCTTGATCTGTTGCCATGATATCATTACCTGTCAGAGAGCTTGAGGCCTATCCTCCACATGTTTGACTGCTTATGTCACGTTTAACTGCTCCTGCAATGTCTTTTGTTCAGATAACTGCCACTATATGTCCTCACATGATTCTCAATCGTATCGTTATGCTGTTTTAGACTATTGAATGCATTTGGTTTCTTCAGTGCACAGTGTATTGTTGATCATCAATGCTTTATTGTTCAGCAGGTACTTTCCTGCTGATTTTGCTTGTATTGTTTTGAAAACTTTAATAAAAACTTTAAAAAAAATAAAGAAAATGCATTTTTGCCATGTTAAAACCGCACAACAAATGCCCATTAACTAATGTAACAACGCGTCGCAAACCCATGCTGCCACATTTGCGGTGAATTGCCATAGACTTGAAATGCTTCAACTCCTTTCAAACTCGACATGAAGCATCAATTTTGAATCCAACGCTCCAACTTTCACACTGTGTGCTGTTCATATTATCAACTGCATATATGTGTTTGAGTGTTAAAAACCCCCATCTTAAATTTTCAAGGGTTCATTCACACCAGACAGCATACAAGATCCATTCACTTTTACTTCTGTTACAACCTAGGAGCGGTGTGCAGACAGCCTATCTTGGTCAAAGGAGACTCGGCGGCTGTACAGAATTGGCCGCACATCACAGAACGGGTACACATCCTAAAAACGCACACTGTCTGTATTCGTAGCTCTGCACACCTGTCAATGAATGGGTGAATACATACAGCCTCCAAGTCTCTATTGAGTAAGATAGGCTGCATGCATGTAGTTCCACAAGCATGGTGTACAGGCCTCTGCACCCCTGTGAATGAGCCCTAAAAAAAAAATAAAAAAAAATAAAATAAAAAAAAAAACTTGGTGGAAAGCAACTAAAATAGTTTAGCGTACAATAACCTCCAAGTCCACACCATCAAATCAGCAATGCAGGTCCCATGTTTTTATATTGAGAGGCTCCTTTTAAAATTAAAAAGTAAATATAGCAAAAGAAAGCTTGCCACTTGCATATTCATTCCTTGCAAGGTTATTAGCAAATAGTAAGAATGCTGCTTTCCTAACAACTTTCACGGCAATGAGTGCAACTTTGTCCACCAAGGCTGAGGTCTCCAATTATGGTTCATGTCAGTTAGTTACTTCTCAGGATAGCTACTAAGAAGCAAAAGTTGACACACATTTTTTGCAAATGCAGTTACCTGGCTGTCCTAAGGACGCACTTGCTTTTTGAGTTTTAGTACTTCAGGTCACTTATCAAGAACCAGTAGGTGGGACTGAATTTTACCTATAAATATAGGCATACATGTTACACAGGGTTTGCACCAAGCTGGGTCAGCCGAAAAGCCAATCGGCTAGCATTATGAGGAGGTGTTCAGCAGCAACAACATTCATAACTCCCACTCATTTACTTTAGGGCTGCAATCTTAGCAAAGTCATCCTTATGCTGGCTATATTTTAAGTCATTTCACGCACATACTAAAACTAAAAAAAAACTTGAGCAATGCAATGTACTGCCAAAAACTCCACTGACACCATTTCAATTATTGATGGAGAAAGAGAAAAAAAAAAAAAAAAAAAAAAAAAAAAGAAAAAGATTTTTCTGCCTCAAACATTCCAGTAACAAAGTTGGTGCTCTTGGGTCCCCACATGTGCACACCAGCAGAATCTATTAAGAAAGCTCCCACGGCACTCGCCCTACTGAATTGTATATTACAATTACAGAACATGCAAATGGCTGGAGGAGTGGTGCTGGAGAACACTTCTGTCATGGCAAGACAGTTGAAACTGCAAAAAACACATATGCAGCAAGCTCACCACACCTGCGACCTACAGACCTCAATAAGAACCAAACCACTAACCAATCTTAAAAAAGTGACCCCATCACCACTAATGCCATCCTGCAAAAGAAAATGCTCTATATACCAGGTCTGTGGGGAGAAAAAACTAAATAAAAAAAAAAAACACAGTACAAGTATTTTGTATGCTGGTCACTGGCTGCAGGCACCAAAGTTGCCACTAGATGGCACATAGTACAGAAGTGATTTCCTCCTGCATAAAAAGTATGCAGAGTGACATTTACATGTGTGCGTGCAAAGCAAGCTAAAATCTCAAGACAAAAATGTTGTGCCATATCCCAGGAGAATCATGTTGGTGGTCTCCCCATCTGGTGACAAGTCCTTTTTTGACTTCGGAAAAGGATCTCTATATACTGTGTATTTGCACCGTGTCATTTCCTAGTTCTGATGTCAAGTGAGTATTGATCAGTACTGAGTGGATTGTCCAAGAAAATGGGGCAAGAATCAGGATTCATCCAGGCCAGGCCAATGATTGACCATGGGCACCCAGTGATCGGCTCAGAGCTTCCCCGAACACAGCTCTGTGAATGTACACAACAGATCCGTGTTCAGTGACAGGGATCTCGTTTTTTCATTCCCTGCTAAGCGGCGAAAGAAAACCACTAGATCCCCAGTAAAAGCAGCACACACAAACACTGGTTAGGCACACACTTAACCCCCTTGATTGCCCTAGATATTAACCCTTCCCAGTCAGTGTCATCAGTACAGTGACAGGGAACATTATTAGCGCTGATCACTGTAATAACGTCACTGGTGATGTCAATGGCAGTTTCCGCCCCAGTGTCAGATTGCCCGCCACACTATCACAGCCCCGTTATGAATCACTGATCGTCACAATTACTAGTATAAAAAAAATTCCAGTATATATATCCCATATTTTGTAGCTGCTTTAACCTTCACACAAACCAATCAATATACACTTATTTAAACTAAAAACATGTAGCAGAATAAATTTTTGGCCAAAAATGTATTAAGAACCTTTTTTTGGCGGTCTTTTCGTTTATATAATAGAATACCCAAAGATGATCAAATACCACCACAAAAAAAAAGTATATCAATTTACTTTTGGTACAGTGTTGCATGACAACGCAATTGTCAGTTAAAATAGCACAGTGCTGAACAGCAAAAATGGGCTAGTAATGAAGGGGGTAAAACCTTCTGGAGCTGATGTGGTTAAAAATCATCCACAGATTGAGTAGAAATGTCTGTCTCCTGCAAGCAAGTGCAAACTGGGATTGCTGCTCTGTGTGGAAGCAGTGGTCTCTCTGGAGAAATCCAATGTGCATTCAGTGCCATAATTCTCCAATCAGCAGGGAGTATGCAACTGCATGGACTTTTCTCCATCCAAGAGTTGGACTTTCATTTTTGTATACAAAATATAAAAAAAAAAAAAAAAAAAAAAAAAAAAAAAAAAAACTGTTCCACAAGTGAGCAGAAACAAAAAAACTGCACATAACTGGAATATCACATTGGGAAACATATTTCTAAGAGAGAAATTAGTAACATAGCTGCTGATCTGCCATATTTTTCCAGTAGATGGAGCCATAATCCAAAAGTTATTATACATGCTAAAGACATTAGATATTTTTCACTGCAGGTGAATCATCCTACTGGTGTATGAATTTTAAATTACATGGAATGAAGCTATTTGTGAATGTTCAGGGATTGTCACATTTTACTGCTTTATAAAAATTCAAACATCTCAGCTAAAATTTACAAACGATCTATAAAATTTGTCACCTCAACGCCACCAAATCTTGCATCCCTTCTACTTGGAAACGCCCGCAGCCACCGACCATTGGTCTTTAGCTTAACAGGGTGTAAGAAATAAATAAGATGGAGGATCTTGTGCTTACGGCACAGCATAAGGCCCCTTTCACACTTGTGTGACTTCAAAGTTGCGCGATGTGGCCGCGATTTCAAGGAATGCCTGTGTAAGTGGCATCAAAATCGGACCAAAGTAGTGCAGGGACTACTTTGAAGTCGTACTAATATGAATGGCTGTCATTGGAAATCATGGGGAACGACTTGTCATGCTACTTTGCAGTCCCAAATCGTGGACAAGTCGTATAAGTGTGAAAAGGGGCCTAAGCGTGAACAGGATTCCAAAACCTGGACGTTGTGGAACATGTTTGTCTACTCTGATAAGGGGTGGGGGGTCTTTTTGATGTATAGGTTGCTGACTAAAGAACGCTCCATGGTATCCCCTGCTGGGCAACAGCTTATGTGTTGTTTAACACCCCTCCCCCCCCCCCCCCCCCCCCCCCCCCTTTTTTTTCCTTTCCTTTGTAAAAGCTGACTACTGCAAGCACCCCTTTCACTGTTAAATGTTTTTTCTCAACCCCCTAAGGGCTCCTTTTGTTGGTCAGTCTTAAGCTGAAAATTAAAAAATAAAAAAAATAAAAAAAAGTTACTGGCTGGATCAAAGGGTAATAAAGCTATGTTACGGGGGTGGGGGTGTATGGGGGTTGGAGAGCCTGCGATTCCTGCCCACCCTCCCAACACTCCAAACTTTGAAAAAAGTTAATTTGGAAAGGCCAAGCAAATGCTAATGACAAACTTGTCAAATGTTCTCAGCTCCCTCTAGTGGAGCCGTCTGGATTAGGCGGAAGCTGGTGGCTTCCAATCCACTATCTGAATTAGTAGGTCATCTTACACAGTCAAAGGAAGGAGCAGCAGAAGTGAAGAGTGAGAGGAGGGAAAGGCAAAGTATACAGCTACTCACTAGGAAGTTAGGTTTAGGAACATGACATTAGAGTTACAAAGTTACACTAGAGCAGCCAAACACTTCTTCCTGCAGTCTATCAGTCCAATTTCAGCAAAGGTGGTCAATGTTTAGATATTAGCTGCTGTGCTCAAAACCCCTATAGAAAGATGTGTTTAAATCCAACTACACCTTAGGCACGTGTGAAAATCTGGCTTTTTCCCTGACCCAAGCAGCACAGCCCACCCACTCAAATGTTTTGTAGTCCTGCCTTGCATTCTTTTTTGTTTTAAGCCAGTTGTCCTAGATCAGTGATGGCGAACCTATGGCACGCGTGCCAGAGCTATCTCTGTTAAAGGACATAAAAAACATTTTCAGGGGAAGTCTTTGAAATTTATTTTTAAAGAATATCTCATTTTCAAAACCCAAAGAAGAGGTTTTAAATCAACTTAATTACATTTAAAAGGGCTTTTTCCTCCCAAAAACCCAAAACTAAATTTTTTATTCCCCTCCCGTTTTAAAAATTTTAACAGCTGGCACACAGTAGCTATCTCCCTGTCTCTGTGGGCACACGAGAGGGTCCAGGACAGAGCTAGAGGTCTCTCTACTCCTCTCCAGCCCCCCTCCCCTCTCTTTTTCCCCCCCCCGGGTTTCTACAATTTTCGCTTTTTCTCTTTTCTCTCTTTTTTTCCCTTAGAGGACTAGATTAACCCTTCAAAACGGGGGTCTTATCTTTCTTTTTAACCCCAAGCGTCCCCCCACCTCTTTCTTTACACCAGAAACAGGGGAGCGCAGCCCCCCCTTCTAGAATTTTAACCAGCTTTTACCCTTATTTTCAGAAGACAAAAAGGGGCCTATTTATTCAGCAGTCTCTAAAAAAGGGGGGAAAAACAAATTATTCACAGAAGACGACCTTTAACAAAAACGGGCCAACACAAACATTTCTTTTTAAAACAACCTTATTTT
>CM053027.1:292274823-292359823 GCA_028564925.1 Lithobates sylvaticus | reverse complement strand
TGAATAATCAAATATATGTCTGTCTCTTTACAAGAAAGAGCAGCCAACTCTGATGCTCTTCTTGCAGAAGATATGGCAAACAAAAAAAAAAAAAAAAAAAAAGTTTCTTGTCAAAAGGACCAAAGGGAATATCTCGTACCGGCTCAAAATGTCGTTTCTGTAATGCCGACAGGACTAAAATTCTGGTCCCAAGGGCTCAGGGGTGATCTAACTGGAGGATTAATCAGCGTTACCCCCTGAATAAAGCTACGAACCAGAGAATGTGAAGCAAGTGGTCGTTGGGGGGAGAATAAAAATAAACCACACAGATAAGGCCAACACCTGGCCTTTGATAGTACTCAAGGCCAGCTTAATTTCTAATCCCATCTGTAGAAATTAAAGGATCCTACCTATGACATATTTCCTGGGGTGCTAACCCCTGGATTCACACCAGGAGACATATGCCTTCTAGACTCTATAATATACGACTCTGGTGGCTGGCTTCCTAGCATTAACCGAAGTAGAAACTACTGAACCTGACAGCCCACGGTTTTCAGAATGTGGGTCTCAATAGCCAAACTGTTAAATTTTGCGTTTGTAAGGCAGGATGGAATACCAGACCTTGAGAGAGAAGGTCTGGGCAGGGTTGTAGTGTCCATGGGTCCCCTACTGCCATTTTTAAGATCTCTGCATACCAAGATCTCCTGGGCCACAAGAATCACCTCCTTCCCTACCTGCTTGATCCTCCCGGTAACAACTGTTAGCGACTCAAGTAGTCCACTTGCCAATTCTTTATTCCCTGAATGAAGACTGCCGATAGGCAAGAAATTATGTCTTCTGCCCAGGATAGGATATGATTCACTTCTCTGAGCCGCACAACTTCTTGTGCTCCCTTGGTGATTGATATACAGGGGGTCCCCGGGTTACAAACAAGATAGGGACTGTAGGTTTGTTCTTAAGTTGAATCTGTTTGTAAGTCGGAACAGGTACATTTTTTAAGTGTAGCTCCAGCCAAAAAATCTATTTTTAAGTTTTTTAGATAAGAGAATGGTTATCACCCCTGTAACATTTGTTTTGCTGTCTGTGCCCCTGTTCAGAAGATTTCACCTTACCTTCTGTCCCAATGACAATTGGATTTTGAAAATTTTGGGTTGTTAGGGGAAACATGGACTGGTGATAAAAGTATCAGTGGAGACACCTTTTACCCATAATAACTCTTACAGAAGTGAATTTCCCTTTCTAGGGGTAGATTTCCTCTCACTTCCTGTTGTCTCCCTCCGTTTGTAAGTAGGAGTCGTTTGTAAGTCGAATGTTTGTAAGTCGGGGACCCCCTGTAGGCCACTGTTGTGGCATTGTATCCTGACAGGACAATTCCGTAATCCGAGCGCCCAGGCCCAGGCATACTGCCCGAATCTATAGAACATTGATGGGCAAGGTCATTTCTGTTTTGGACCATATTCCTTGGACAGATGCTTCTTCCAGGACTGCTCCCCAGCCCAGAAGGCTGGCATCTGTTGTCACCACCTTCCAGGTAACTGGTAGGAATGACTTTCCTTTCTGAAGATTCTTCGATATCTACCAACTGAGGCTTTGACGCACTTTGGGGGATAAACGCATTGGGAAATCTAAAGCTTGGATATTTTTGTTCCAAGTTGACAGGATACTGTTTTGCAGCAGTTTTAAATGAAACTGCGCATAAGGAACGGCCTTCGAATGAAGCTACCATCTTTCCCAACAATCTCATGCAAAGTCAAATAGAAGGATTCTTCTTTGCTTTGACCACCTGAATCAGTTCCCTTATGGAACTGATCTTTGCCTGGGGCAAGAACACCCTCTTCTGAGCTGTATCTATGATCAGGCCCAAGTACTGCAATCTCCTTGATGGTTTTAAAGGAGGATTTCTCTAGGTTGAGAATCCAACCTAGGTATTCCAGGTAGCCGACTGTGGTGACCAAACTCTGGTTTAAGCGGGCTACCGACTGATCTATCAAGAGTAGATTGTATAAATAAGCCAGAATTGTTATACCCTGAGCCCTTAATCTGGCTAAAGGGGGGGCCAGAAACTTTGTAAACACTCGAGATGCAGTAGCTAGACCAAAAGGCAGAGCTACGAAACTGAAAATGAAGATTTTCTATCTCGAACCGTAGACATTTCTGGTGAGCGGGGAAAATAGGTACATGTAGATAAGCATCCTTGATGTCGACTGATGTTGGCAGTTCTCCAGCTTGTAGAATGAAGACCACCGATCGGATTGATTCCATGCAAAAAGAGCGGATATTCAAAAAACAATTTAGATCATAGAGATCTAAAATGGGTCTGACATTCCAGTTTGGTTTTGGTACCGTAAAAAGTTTTGAATAAAACCCTAACCCTCGCTCTTCCATTGGGATGACCGATATCACTTTTTGAGACAAGAGATGATCCAAATCCAGAAAGACTTTTTCCTTTGTCTCTGGGAACGCTTCATCGGAGAAAAACGAGGAGACGGGAACTCTCGTCTGTAACCTAGAGATATTGAGGAAGCCACCCATTTGTCTCAACACTGTTCCTGCCAGACCCTTGAGAACTTCAGAAGTCTTCCCCCCACTCGAGCGAGCGAGGGGAACCCCTTCATAAGGAGGTTTTAGTATTTTGTTTAGCAGGTTTCCTCCCCCAGGGCCTCTTTTGACCCTGAGGCTTATGCTCCCGGCACTGAAGAAGAATCTAGTTTAAAAGAAAAAACGCTTAAACTTCTTCTTAACTGGTAAAAAGGGAACTTTTTCCATTAGAAATTCTTTGGATATATTTATCCAGATAGTCTCCCAACCACCGTTTACCATGAAATGGAAAACTAACCAAGAGCTTTTTGCAT
This sequence comes from Lithobates sylvaticus, assembly GCA_028564925.1. NCBI lineage: Eukaryota > Metazoa > Chordata > Amphibia > Anura > Ranidae > Lithobates > Lithobates sylvaticus. Next base: position 292,356,992 of record CM053027.1, on the reverse strand, counting down.
GTCGCTTCGGCTGACCAATTTTTCAACCATAGAACTCTACGCACATGTACCAGCCCGACCATAAGCCGCAAGGCTTGGAGAAAGAATCTTTCATAGCGTCTACAATAAAACATAACGCCTCTGATATCCCAGCCAAATCTTGGGCCTACTTATCAGGAATAATCTTGAGCACCTCTTTAAACTGGTCTTTTAACCACTTCAGCCCCGGACCATTTGGCAGCCAAAGGACCAGAGGTCTTTTTTCAATTTCGCACTGCACTACTTTAACTGGTAATTGCGCGGTCATGCAATTTTGTAACCAAACGAAATTTGCGTCCTTTTTCTTCCCACAAATAGAGCTTTCTTTTTTGATGGTATTTGATTGCCTCTGTGATTTTTATTTTTTGAGATATAAACGGAAAAAGAGCGAAAATTTTGAAAAAAAAAGAGATTTTCTACTTTTTGTTATAAAAAAAAATCTAATAAACTCAATTTAGTCAAACATTTGGGCCAAAATGTATTCAGCCACATGTCTTTAGTAAAAAAATGCCAATAAGCGTATATTTATTGGTTTGCGCAAAAGTTATAGCGTCTACAAACTAGAGTACATTTTCTGGAATTTACACCGCTTTTAATTTATGACTGCCTATTTCATTTCTTGAGGTGCTAAAATGGCAGAGAAGTACAAAACCCCCCCAAATGACCCCATTTTGGAAAGTAGACACCCCAAGCTATTTGCTGAGAGGCATGTTGAGCCCATTGAATATTTTTTTTTTTTAGTCCCAAGTGATTGAATAAAGACAAAAATAAAAAAGATTTTTTTTTTTTTTTCAAAAAGTTGTCACTAAATGATATATTGCTCACACATGCCATAGTTATATGTGGAATTGCACCCCAAAATACATTTTGCTGCTTCTCCTGAGTATGGGGATACCACATGTGTGGGACTTTTTGGGAGCCTAGCCGCGTACGGGGCCCCGAAACCCAAGCACCGCCTTCAGGATTTCTAAGGGTGCAAATTTTTGATTTCACTCCTCACTACCTATCACCGTTTCGAAGGCCATAAAATGCCAAAATAGCACAAAACCCCCCCAAATGACCCCATTTTGGAAAGTAGACACCCCAAGCTATTTGTTGAGAGGCATGGTGAGTATTTTACAGCTCTCATTTGTTTTTGAAAATGAAGAAAGTAAAGAAAAAAAAATTTTTTTTTTCTTTTTTCAATTTTCAAAACTTTGTGACAAAAAGCGACATCTGCAAAATACTCACCATACCTCTCAGCAAATAGCTTGGGGTGTCTACTTTCCAAAATGGGGTCATTTTGGGGGGTTTTATGCCATCTGGGCATTCCATGGCCTCCGAAACTGTGATTGGCAGTGAGAAGTGAAATAAAAAAATTACACCCTTAGAAAGCCTGAAGGCGGTGCTTGGTTTTTGGGGTTCCGTACGCACCTAGGCTCCCAAAAAGTCCCACACATGTGGTATCCCCGTACTCAGGGAAGCAACAGAATGTATTTTGGGGTGTATTTCCACATATGCCCATGACATGTTTGAGCAATATATCATTTAGTGACAACTTTTTGTAAAAAAAATATATATATTTTTTTTTTTTCATTATTCAATCTCTTGGGACAAAAAAAAAAAATATTTAAATGGGCTCAACATTGCTCTCATCAAATAGCTTGGGGTGTCTACTTTCCAAAATGGGGTCATTTGGGGGGGGTTTGAACTGTCCTGGCATTTTATGCACAACATTTAGAAGCCTATGTCACACGTCACCCACTCTTCTAACCACTTGTAGACAAAGCCCTTTCTGACACTTTTTGTTTACATGAAAACATATTTTTTTTTTGCAAGAAAAATTACGTTGAACCCCCAAACACTATATATAATGTTAAAGCAAAGGCCCTACAGATTAAAATGGTGGGTGTTGCATTTTTTTTTCCCACACAGTATTTGCGCAGCGATTTTTCAAACGCATTTTTTGTGGAAAAAATACACTTTTTTTTTATTTTAATGCACTAAAACACACTATATTGCTCAAATTTTGATGAAATAAAAAATATGATCTTAGGCCGAGTACATGGATACCAAACACGACATGCTTTAAAATTGCGCACAAACACGCAGTGGCGACAAACTACATACATTTTTAAAAGCCTTTAAAAGCCTTTACATGATACCACATTAGATTCACGGAGGAGGTCTACTGCTAAAATTACTGCCCTCGATCTGACCTTCGCGGTGATACCTCACATGCATGGTGCAATTGCTGTTTACATATGACGCCAGACCAACGCTTGTGTACGCCTTTGCGCAAGAGAAGGGGGGGCAGGGGTGCTTTTTTTTTTTTTTTTGTTTTTTTTTTTATTTATTTAGCTTTTTTATTTTATTTTTAAACTGTTCCTTCCATTTTTTTTCTTTGTTATGATTTTTATTGTTATCTCAGGGAATGTAAATATCCCCTATGATAGCAATAGGCAGTGACAGGTACTCTTTTTTTGAAAAAATTGGGGTCTATTAGACCCTAGATCTTTCCTCTGCCCTCAAAGCATCTGACCACACCAAGATTGGTGTGATAAAATGCTTTCCCAATTTCCCAATGGCGCGGTTTATATCCGGGAGGGGGGACATTCCCTCCCACTGCTTGTAAAAGCAGTCTAGAGGCTAATTACCCGCTAGAATTGCTTTTACATGAAAGCCGATCACTGGCTGAAAAGAATGATACCAAGATGATACCTAAACCTGCAGGCATCATTCTGGTATAACCATTCAAAGTCCAGCAACATACTGGACATATATTGTAATCTTTTTTTTTTCATGCAGCCTCTTGGCTGAACGAAAAAAAGAGATTGATTGGTGGGTATGCCCACCATTAGAATACCTCCCTTCATCCACCCACTTCTAATGATGGGCATACATGCACCATTTATATATGCCGATGCATGGGGGCATCCTCCCGCAAAAGTTATGCCGTGTACACACGGTCGGAATTTCGACCGTATGTACGTGGCATTAGGAGCCAATCGCTCCTCCCCCCCCCTGCTGCCCCCATGCTTCGGCATATATGCTCTTTTTTTTAACTGTGGTGGTGAAATCACCTCCTACAGTGTTGGAGTCGCGTCTTTATGTATCGTGGGAGCAAACGCTGTTGCTGTCAAGATAAATAAATCCGCGTTGCAACTGAATGGCGCACCTGAAAACAAAAAAATGCTTAACACTAAAACACAGTAAACAAAATTACATACCTGAAAAGCAAGCATGATAAAACATGATAAAACATAATAAAACATTGCAGAATAGAATGGAGTAAAAAAAAGAGCAACAATAGAGAGAGAATAGAGTGAGAGAGAGAACAATAAAACGACAACTATTTTATTTTTTTTTATTTTTTTGAGATTCACAGGTAAAAAAGCTCCTGACTGAAGCGACTGAATCAAAACGCTACCACAAAAAAACTGTTAGCGATCGCAGGGATCAGGCCTGACTCTGCGAACGCTGCAGTTATGTGTGCTTAGTGTTTTGTAAGTGACAGTGATCGATCGATACTGCACTTGGGTGGGCTGGGCTGGGCTGAGGGGGAAAACGCAGGTGCTAGCAGGTATCTGGGCTGATCCCGCTAACAATGCGGTTTTTTTTGGAACCCTAAACTGCTGGGACGCTAGTATAGATCTGATCAGATCAGATATTGATCTGTTCAGATACTGTGCCACTAAGGGAGGTGTATGCTTTGTGCGTGGGTGTTTGCGGTACTGGCACTAACCTGGGGCGACGCAGACCTTATTTGACCCTAAAACCTAATTGATATCACCCGCCGGGCGATCAGGGGGTTAAACCGTTATTGGGTAATAAATGGCGGGTGCCCTGACAGTATAAAAAACAAGCTAACTAACCAGCGTCACCCGTAACAGTAATACAAAAAAAAACTGGTTACCTAGCGACACTAATGCAGCGATCAGAAAAAACGATCGCTTAGTGACACTGGCAAAAGGGGGTGAAAGGGTTAACTAGGGGCAATCAGGGGGTTAAACCTTTATTAGGTAATATATGGGGGTACCTGACGCTATATAAAAACCTGACGGGGAACCTAAATAACGAAATAACTAACTGGCTAACCAGCGTCACCAGTGACAGTTATACAGTGATCACTGGTGAAAGGGTTAACTCTAGGGGCAATCAGGGGGTTAAAACCTTTATTTAGGTTGTAATATGGGGGTACCTGACCTATAAACCTATTTATGAACCTATATAAACATGGCGGTTACCTAAAAAAAAAAAATGGTTACCTAGCGACACTAATGCAGCGATCAGAAAAACGATCGCTTAGTGACACTGGCAAAAGGGGGTGAAAGGGTTAACTAGGGGCAATCAGGGGGTTAAAACCTTTATTAGGTAATATATGGGGGTACCTGACGCTATATAAAAACCTGACGGGGAACCTAAATAACGAAATAACTAACTGGCTAACCAGCGTCACCAGTGACAGTTATACAGTGATCACTGGTGAAAGGGTTAACTCTAGGGGCAATCAAGGGGTTAAAACCTTTATTTAGGTTGTAATATGGGGGTACCTGACCTATAAACCTATTTATGAACCTATATAAACATGGCGGTTACCTAAAAAAAAAAAATGGTTACCTAGCGACAGCAGTGACACTAATACAGCGATCAGAAAAACGATCGCTTAGTGACACTGGCAAAAGGGGGTGAAAGGGTTACCTGGGGGGCAATCAAGGGGTTAAACCTTTATTAGGGGGGGGTAGGGGGCTACCTTGGACCTAAAACTAACTGCCCTGACAGTTATTACAGTCACACTGACACTAAATGCAGTGATCAGTAAATAAATGATCACTGCAATTAGTGACACTGTGACTGGGGGGGGAGGGGGTGATCTGGGGGGTGATCAGGGGGTGACAGGGGGGTGGAATATGTGCCTAACTGTACTGGTGTCAGTGTAGTGTTGTGCACTAACCTGTACATGTTCGCCGCTCGGCGTCTCCGGTCACATAGACCGGCGCACCGAGCGTGACATCACTTCCGCCTTCCTGTCTATACAATAGACAGGAAGGGGAAGCTTTTCATTGGCCAGGAGCGATCGCGAGGGGGTGGCCAGAAACCACTGGCCGTCCCCTCGTCCCGGATCGCTCCTGAAGCGATCCCGACCGTCCCCGCCGGCGGAGGGGGGTCCGATCGGACCCCCCAACCGCCGGAAGAATGTCACGTACAGGTACGTGATTCTGCCTGTACGTGCCATTCTGCCGACGTAAATATACAGGGGGCGGTCGGGAAGTGGTTAAAGGACTGACATATCCCGATCACTGCCAGCGCAGGCTGAACCACTGAACCTGCCAGAGAAATAGTTTTTAAATGAGAATTTCAACTTATCTGTTGGATCCTTCAGTATTTGAGCATTGTCTACAGGACAAGTCAAGTTCTTTTTCACAGAGGATATATCAGCGTCAATTCCCCCATTTCTTATTAAAACTTATTAAAACTTCCTCCACAGGATAAAGCGTTAAACAGTTTAATTTCCCCTCCAAAAAAGTTTTCATTTGGGTGCTCCCACTCAGAATACATAAGCTTTTTCAGTAATGAATGGATAGGAAAAGCATGAATAAGTTGGGGAGGCTTTAGCGAACCCAAACAAGAAGTGGGCTCATCGACTGACTCCGCTACTGGCAGCAAAAATGTGGAGCGGACCAATTCAGTGAGATATTGTACCAACAACCTTTCCTGTGAACCTGATCCATCCGTATTAGACTCTTCAGAAGGAGTCAAGTAGCCTGCTGCTCCAGGCACAGCGTGATCTCTTGATGAAGCATGAGAAGGTATGTGCTCTATACAGCCACCAGTGGTGACACATAGGCATAACAACATTTACTAAATTTAAAAGGAGACATTCATAAGAAAATTCAAAGATTTCTTAGAAAACTCCACTAACCTTTCCCGCCGCAGGGTTTTATGTGGTAAAACCAACAGACCCAATCTTCACGGAGGGTTCCGTTAAGGAGCTGGGGACCCTTGGGGAACCCACAATCCTGGACCGGTAATAGCACCACCGCCAGTAAAAAACTTTATGGCCTTAATACCAAAAGTACTGGATCCCGGGGTCCAGCTCTCTAAAAAGAGAAGCATTTACAGGCAAAACCTTGTTTCTTCGGACACGAGGGCTGGGTACCATTCAATTCGGCCTAAAAGACACTTTGAATGGATCCGGCTGCATGGCTAGACCCAACAAGGATTGCGCCAGTGGAGCTCAGCACAGCACATCTTTACTCAGTGGCAGTGGACTTTTTGTCTTAGGGCATGCCTGTGCCCATCACATGAAGGTGGCCTATAACCCACATAGTAACTACTATGGCTCTGTGTAATGTGATGTACGATAAGAAATACAATTTTCAATGTCCCTGCTTTCATTTAGCCACCGCCCCGCCCAAGGCCCTCATATGATGTCCTGGAATTTGAGTGGAGAGATCTGAATGAGATCTTTTTTTCAGCCAGCGATTCCCTACACCGCAAGAACAATCATAGTGGCTGCTCATCCGCTTGATTGTTTTTACAGGCGGCGCCGCTTCTACCGGCTTGCTGTGCGATCAGCGAGCTGGAATTCGCCAGCGGCAGAGGTTCACCATAGAGAATATCGCAGGCCAGATGGTCCCTGGCAGTCTCTAGGACCTTCGGAGGCCCAAAAGCGACATTGTGACGTCATGTCCGGCCCGGCAGATGTAAACACTGGAAAGGCGAGATCGATTTTATATATATTTTTTTTAATTATGAAACTTTGCTGACATAAAAAGTTGCAACGACTGCCATTTTATTCCCTATGGTCTCAGCTAAAAAACACATACATATATATTATATACACACACATATATATATATATATATATATATATATATATATATAATATACATACACACACACACACACACACACATATATATATATATATATATATATATATATATATACATACATACACACACACACACACACACACACACACACACATACATACATACATACATACATATATATATATATATATATATATATATATATATATATATATATATATATATATATATATATATATATATATATATATATTATACACACACACACATAATGTTTGGGGGTTCTGAGTAATTTGCGAGAAAAAATTAATAAAATGGTGATTTTTACATGTAGGAGAGGAGTGCCAGAATAGGCCTGGTATAGGAGTGGTTAAATTCTGCTTTGAGGTGTGCTGCATAAAGATGAAGCACGTCTGAATTATTCATTGTAGCAAAAAAGAAAAGGTGAACATGTGTCGGTAAGGTTTGTTACCACACCAAAATTGCTTGTCAGAGGAGAGTGAAAAGCCAATCCAGTGTCAAAAGCCGAGCAAGGCCTGACTATTTTCCTTCTACCCCGTGCCCCTCCAACACCCCCTTTCCATCTTCCTTCATCTGCCCCCAACCCCTCCCTTCTTACAACTCAACATCCCCCCCCCCCCATCTCTTACTAACCCATTGATTACCCCCTACATAAAAACCTAAAAAGTGAGCATGTGAGGAGCACACGCGCGTATACACACACACACACACACACACACACACACACACACACACACACACACACTTGCCATTATAAATTCTGACTACTATATAGATGGATCATTTGGAAAAAATCCTGATTACATGTATTTTATTTATTACAGGCATTTTTATTAGTATCAACAATTTACACAGCTCTTTACATATATTGTACATTCAACTCAGTCTCCATCTCACATGCATCTCTCCATCTCAGTATGCACATATTAGGGCCAACATGAACAGGATCCAATCTTACAGCAGGTCTTAGGCATGTGGGAAGTAAATGTAGTACTTGGAGGAAACCCAGAGAGAACATGCAAACTTTATGCACATACTGGGATTCTACCTGCCAAACTCTTTATGTAAATGCAGTTCTCACCAACCTGAATCAGGGGGAATAAAAAAAAAAAAAAAAAAAAGAAGTAAAAGCATATAGCGGGATGTGTGGTTATAACATCGCACCGCCCTACGCAACACACGTGCGTTTCAGTGTACAGGTTGGTGTGAACAAGGCCCAAAAGGTCAGAGGAGAACACCATGCCATATGAATGAAAATTGATACCAGTACAATTACTGGCATTGCTAAAAAGCTAAGCCATATGGCAGTGTGCAGAAATAATCATTACAAACAAATCACAAGGAGCTGACATCCTGAGCCTACTTTAAGTAGATGTTACTCAAATCTTAATATTTGACTAAAGTGTTCCATTGGTTTTCATATCCTTTCTTGCATGTCAGACCAAAACTTATTCATACCCCTTTGAATTTTCCACATTTGTCATGTTACAACCAAAAAGGTAAATGTATTTTATTGTGATTTTATGTGATAGACCACCACAAAGTGGCACATAATTGTTAAGTGGAAGGAAATTATAAATGGTTTTCAAAATAAATAAGTGAAAAGTGTGGTGTGCATTTGTATTCAGCTGCATATTTGCTGGAATTACAGCTGCAAGTCTTTTTGGGGATGTCTCTACCAGCTTTGCATATCTAGAGTGGCATTTTTGCCCATTCTTCTTTGCAAAACAGCTCAAGCTCTGTCAGAATGGATGGAGAGCGTCTGTAAAACAGCAATTTTCAAGTCTTGCCACAGATTCTCAATTGGATTTAGGTCTGGACTTAGACTGGCCCATTCAAAAACATGAATATGCTTTGATCTAAACCATTCCATTGTAGCTCTGGCTGTATGTTTAGGGTTGTTATCCTGCTGGAAGGTGAACCTCCGCCCTAGTCTCAAGTCTTTTTTTCCCCTCACTTCCTATGTACCCCGCTGCAGCGAGGTACGTTTCTCCAAGTGATTTGGGCCCTCCTCGCTGCCTTCTGTGACCTGTGTGTGTCCCAGAAAACAGCAGCACCACTCAGCAAGCACAGCAGGAAACCTGAAGGCATCACAGCCAGTTTCCCTTAGTTGCAATGCTGGCGCCTGCACCCGATGGACGACTCACCTTGGGGTGCCGACATCTCAGGAACCCTGGAAAGGAAAGTGTCCTTATATTAAGGCTGGGGTCACACTATAGTGAATTGGATGCCGAGAATCCACATCCAATGGACTGGACTGGCTCTCTACGGAGTCGGTTCACATCTCTGCTGCAGCTCCAATGCAAACTTGCACACAGGTCCTGTGCATTTTTTGGTCCGCTTCGGGTCCGAATTCAGCCCAAGATTCGGGTTGAAATCAGACCAGAAACAGTGAACAGGGACGCACCGATCCCCTACTGTGAGCCGCATGCGAAGATAGTGGGAACCCAGCCTGAAAGTTAGCAGATACATTATTTGGAGCTGCTGACTTAGTTTTTTTGTACAGGCTGGAAGCATTAAAAAAGGAGTGTTAATTTATTTCCTTGTACTTTACAATTTTACCTTTCGTATAACTTGTATAAAATGTAATTTATCTTCTTCTAATCCTAAAATTACATTACAAAAAAAAATTACAATATAAAAAAAAAGAAAAAAGAAAATTGCACATGACTTTGCATGCAAACAAATTTGCATTGTTTTTTTTTTTTTTTTTTATATATACAGAGCATTTTGCCCATGATTAGTGGATCGCTGGTGCAAGGCCAGGCTCCTGCAGACACTCAGTACAGCCACCCGCCCGCCCATACCTCCAGGTCCAGGCAGACAGTTAACTGAATTGCAGGAATAATGGAATAATCAATACACTACGACCGTTTTCATCAGCACCCTCACAGTTCATTGAGAGCTACAAGCTGTCTGGCACACTGGCTGATGGTAGTTTACTCACTCGCAGATCTGTGTGAATGAATGACTGTGTGGGCAGAGCCCTGCACAGCTGCACCATTTTTAAATTGTGACAGCGAGTGCAGAAAGAGGATCCCCTGCCTGCTGTCACAATGGGGGGCGCTGTATTAGTAACATGAAACACCCTAAAAATGCAGGTGTAACATGTTACTAAAGGTTGACGTATACTTTAAAGCCAGTACCCAGCTCATGGCTGAGATAGATTTACCCCTTGTCTCCCATGACATTTATAAACATCTTGATAGACAAGCAGTTAAAGTGGTATTAAACCCAAAACCATTAATATAATATTTTACAGCTTACCAATCAGATGTGGTTGCTGCATTTTTATTTTTTGGCTTTTTTACCCCCTCCATTTTCACCTGGCGAGCTGGCCAGTAACACACCTCCTGTATTACTGTGACAACTCTGGATGAATGTGCACAGGAGGCACAGCAGACTTTTTTTTTTTTTCTAACAAAGCTTTATTTTCAATGACAAAACCCCTTCTCTTATGTAGCCCTGATATGTATCTTTACAGACACAGGTTTACACGCAGTTATGTCTCTCAGCTTTTACCCATTAAACTTCTTAGATTCCCTAAGAACTTAGTACATATAAAACCATAATAAGAGTTACAGCACATGCTGGGAGTTGTAGTTCTACCACATTCGGCAATGGAGATACAGCACATGCTCTCTTCGGTCCTCCCAAGACCTCCAGCTCTCTACCTTCCCTTGTCACCTCCTCCCTTGTCACCTCCAGGATTTCTCCAGAGCTTCTCCCATCCTTTGGAACTCCCTACCCCAATCTGTCCGACTGTCCCCTAATCTAGCCATCTTTAGACGATCTCTGAAAACCCTTCTCTTTAAAGAAGCCTATCCTGCTAACTAATACACATGAAAAAAAAAATAAAAAATAAAATACACACACACACACACACACACACACACACACACACACACTACTGACCCCACTCCCCCCTGACCTACCAACACTGTCCACTACCCCAACCCCTCCCCCCAAAAAGCATTGTAAAAAAAACAAAAAAAGAATAGAAAAAAAACACAAAACACAATACATACAAATAAAAAACTACTGAAAAAAAAATTAAATAAAAAAAAATAATAAAGTTTGTCACCTCCCTGCTTTTGCAGGTTGGGATGTCTGCCAGTGTGATGTGCATAGCCCAGCTGCTTGTCGTCTTTGCCCGAATCCCATGTGACTACACAAGAGAGCAATAGGGGACAGAGCATTGTCACCTTATGACAGGAAGAGCCTGAAGAAGGACCTTACTGCAAGGCAGCATCCCCCAGTATCAGTTTACTTAAAGTTGCAGATAAAAATAATATAAATAGTCATCTTGGAGACCATATGAGAGGGTGGTGATGTGTATGGGTTGGTCTCCAGTCAGGGTGGATTTTATTTAAATCACTAGTAAAAAGGCTCAATTTAAAATCAACTCGATTTAAAAATCTTAATTTTTAAAAAGCAACTGTCATCTCTGTCCCGCAGCAGCTCCTCCTCTGACCCGCTGTTGTCTCACCGACCGCCTCATTCACTTTAATGTGATGGCTGGTGATGCGGCAGTGACACAACAAGGTGAGGGACGTGGCGGCAGCAGGTGAGTGGATGCCCGCTAACAGATGCTGCCATGATGGATCTGAAATAACAGGTGCTCTTTAAAGCGGAGTGCCACCCAAAAATGGAACTTCCGCTTTTTGGATTCCTCCCCACCTCTGGTGTCACATTTGGCACCTTTCAGGTGGGATGGGGGGGGGGGGGGGGAGCAGATACCTGTATAATCCAGGCCTTTGCTCCCACTTCCGGGCATAGATAGCTGCAGTATCCGCGGATATCTACGCCATGTCTGGTGCCTCCTCCGTGCCCCCCACTGTCTTCTGGGAGACACAGGTCCCAGAAGACAGCGGGGGGCAAGGAGGTCGCACATGCACAGTAGGGAACCAGGCTGTAAAGCTGCAAGGCTTCACTTCCTGATTCCCTTACCAAAGATGGCGGCACCTCCACCCGAGAGACAGATTGGCTTCAGGTGCAGACATGGCGGGCGCCCTGGACAGGTAAGTGTCCACGTTTTAAAAGTCAACAGCTACAGTATTTGTAGCTGACTTTAAAAATAAAAAATAATTTGGCGGAACTCCACTTTAAAATGTAAGGACTTATTCTTGCCAATAGTTAGACTCTTTAATATTTGCAAACAAAATTATGATTTCCTATTTAGAATAATAAACTGTCAGGTTAGTAAAACAGCAAAATATCAGAACTGATTCAATCATACAGTTTGCAATGTACATAGATTTGCAAAACAATGGGATAAAGGAAAATCCCTGAACTGTGTCTCATCTCATGGTTACTGTGAAATTGTGTGAATGCATCAATGCAGTGCATGTTCTCAGCTTGCAGAGCTTGGATTCATTGAATGAGTTTCCCAAAAATGTAAATATTGCAGAATATACAGCCTCATGCTGAATAAACTAAAAATTAATGAATTAATGTAGCTTAAATAAAAACTTCTAAAGAAATCTTTACATATATGTTTACTCCAAAAGCACTTTATTAAAATAAATTTGATTAAAAAAAAAAAAAAAAAAATCAAAAAATACAAAGTTAAAAATAAAAAAAAAAAAAAACTTTTTTTTTTTTTTAAATGACAGATTCCTATGCACCCTGTGTCCAGTAAAGTGTGGCGGGAGCAGACAGCAGGCTCCGTGCATTGTCTTGGCCCCCCAGTCACATTCCTCCATACAGGGGGGAGAGGGCTGTGCTCTGCCCACACATGCACTACACATGGACATATACAGACCGCCGATTACCTCAGAGCCTTCTTCTCCTCCTCCAGCTTCTGCTTCTTAGCCTGGGGTTCTTCTGATGCCACCTTCATGCTGCCCGCTCACACCTCTGCCTACAAGAGAACTGACTGGGCACTAGTAATGTACAGCTGCCAGAACGGTGTGACAACAACGTGCTCTGTCCTCTGTCCTCTGTCCTCTCTCCTCACACAAGTCCCTGCACTCCTCCCCGCCACTTGCACCTAGCCCTCCTCTCACTTCCCTCGCTACACGCCTAGCCACACCCCCTCACAGGGCCCTCACCCGGGCCTGGTCGCCTAGCAACCCCTAAAAGACAATAGTAGTACATGTTAGGTGCCTGATTTTCTGGATGATTAGAACGTTCCCGAATTATCGCCTTTCAAAGACTTTTCTTACAAATAGTTTAACGAATTAGTCCCACATTGTTACGGAAGCCTTTCCAATCGATGCTTTTTGATGAAAACGTGCAAGTTTTTTGTCATAAAAGTAGAAACTACTAGGCTATGTAGTTTGAAATGTCGGAAATTGATTTGGGGAAAGCAGCCTCTTCCGGTATGTAGTGTCCTTAGTATGACGCTTATAGAGGTTCTTACAGCCACAACGTGGGTAGAAATGGTTAAGTTTTCATCAGGCAGTGCTAAGGACGGAGTGGTGGAGTGGCGGGGTCTTAGCCGCCATCTTTGTTGAGGCAGCGCTGGCTGGATGATGTGTCAAGAGGCTTAGGAGGGCTCCTCACTTCCTGCTGTTCCCTATTCATTGATTTCGGTAATTTATGCTCCTTTTCTGGGTGTGTGGCCGTGTGCTTGTTGTGTGACATGGTTTATTATGTTGTGTTTGTGTGTATGTGACACCAGAGAATGTGTCTTTGTAATACAGACTAGGAAAGAAGTGACTTTTATCTGTGACAGGAGTTGGAGAGCTTTCCATTAGTTAGCAGAACTTCATGCTGGGGGTTCCTGGGATAGTAATACAGTCTGTACATTGGGAAGGTTGGAGGTGAAGCAGACTGCTGCTATCCACCCAAACATGTCATGGACAGTATATTATTATTATTATTATTATTATTATTATTATTCAGGACTTATATAGCATCAACAGTTTGCGCAGAACTTTACAACATGAGGGCAGACATATTGCCTAATGTGTATCTATAGGACAAAGTGTTTATAAAGTTTGGCTAGTAAAAGGTTGTGTTCTGCTAACAACTGCAACTCGCCAAAATCTCTGACAACGTCACTTCCGGTGACCCTCCAGCAGCAATAATTGGAGATTTCAACGAGTTGGTTGTTTTGACAGAACACCGAAAGCGTATAAATTGCGGTACATGACGAGTTGGGTGAAGAAGAAAAAAAAAAAAAGTTGTCGCCGCCTTGGAGGCAGCCATGTTGTTGGTTACTAGCAGGCCGACTAACAATGTCCACTCACCGTATAGTGTACCGTAGTGTATACGTTGACGGTGTTCGGTGTAAACAGCCAACTCATCCAAATCTCCAATTACTGATCCTGGAGAGTCACCCAAAGCAGGGCCGGTGCTACTACTAGGTAAACTAGGCAGCCGCCTAGGGCGCACTGCTGCTTAAGGCGCCCAGCCACTGGTATTGCTACTCTCTCCTCTCTGCAGCAAGCAACTAGGTCTCGGTATCAGCAGGCAGCCGCTGCTCCATTCGCATATAGTGTCAGAGGCGCAGCGGCGGTGGAGGACTGTGTCTGTGTCCCGATTACTGAATGGAAGCAAGCAAACATTCATTGATGGGCTCTGGTGTGGCTGCATTTGAGGGGTGCTTCATTAAAAAGGTGGGGAACAATGATCTTGCACCACTTACTGCTAAAATGTCTGTACTTGCTATATCCATGTTCTAGTGCTACCTGGAACTTGCTGTGTTCTATTTTTGTTCTTTTACCTGCTGAGATAAGTAATAAAACTGTTATGTGATAAAAAAAAAAAAGTGGGGAATACATGGGCAGGGCAAAGGGGTGTAGCCAGCGGGGGGGGAGGGGGCGATGACAAAATGAGGTTTTGCCTAGGGTGTCAAATCCTTGCACCAGCCCTGTCCAGAAGTGACGTGGTTGGAGATTTTGGCGAGTTGGATTTTTTTACAGAACAGGTTGACCTCGCTGCTAAGTTATCTAAAGCAGTCTATGTACCATTGGGGAAAACTTCCTTAATTTCCTGTCCCAGAGATGCAACAGGAAGTTAGAGGAAATCTCTGCTTGAGAGAACTTCCACCTTCAGAACAGGATTCTCCACCACATTTTCTGGGGATTTCCCTTCACTTTCTTGGGACTGAAGATGGGCTTGGGTGTGTTTTGAATTGTATGGAGAACAGCCCCCAATACTACTTGAAAATTGACTTTCCCAAGTGCTCTTCCAGGACAGCCCTTGAGAGATGGAGTCCCTCCCATCGACACAGGAAACACATTGCCCAATCAGTTCATAAGGCGGTCCCTCAGGTCCCTGGTCAGTCATTTGTGTTTCCTCCCTCGGAGGAACATGTTGCCAGGAACCTGGGCCAGAAGGCCATAGGAGGACTCATCTCTCAGGGACTGCCTGCAGAGAGGGGAAACCGTGTAAGGGGACTGGGTCCTATCTAGCGGTTCCTCAATCCTAAGTCCTACCTTCATTTAGGTGCTGTTTTTTGGGCCGGGTACCGTCCAGCAGACCCGCAGACCCCCTCCATCCCGTGCCGAGTAGCGCCTGTGGCAGCATGATGCGGTTCCCCCCGGAGCGGTGAGTGGATTCGTCCAGCCCAGCTTCCTGTTTGGGGGCCGGAGACGCCGAGCGTCATTTCCGGCGGAACCGCGTCATTGCTGTGCGCGGAGACTTCCGGTTCCGGGTCTCAGCGCGCATGGAGGAGGGGAGAAAGCCCACGCTGGGCCTACAAATTCCCGCCAACAGCCAGCCACACCGGACTAGTGGCGGGAAACCGGAGCACGTGACGGAGCCCTGTGCTAGTTACACCATGGAGGCTAATCCCCAGGACGCTTCGGTCGACGTAGGCACCAGCCAGGCCCAGGTAAGCCGCTGTGCGGGCTATTACTCTGGGGTGTTTTTTGTTGTGGTGTTGTAGGCTGGGACCTGTAGTACCCCATGGTGGTGGTGTTTCACAGTCCAGGATATGCAGTGGTGGCAGCACGGGTGGCTAAAGGCATACAGGCTTAAGAGGCTAAGGGTGTTTGTTCTCTATTCTTTTAGACCAAAGAAGCCCCAAGGGAGGACAAAGCTGGCCGCAAAAAATGTCCTAATTGTGGTAATAAGCTTTCCTCTGGCTCTAACAAAGCTTTGTGCAAACAGTGTATTGCAGGCTTATTAAAAACTGAGGCAGACTCTCCCTTAGCAAAGTTCTTGGGTTCCTTCAAAGAGGAAATGGCGTCCACTTTTAAATCTCTGAGAGATTTGATTACAGATGTAAGCACAGCCTCCACCAGTAGAGCTGCAGTATCCTCTTCACCTTGCCTCACAACACCCAATTCAGGGGAGCCCCGTATATTCAGGGAGCAGAGCCCCGTGCTAGTTAGTCCCGAATCCTCTGAGGAAAATTCTGACCAGGATGAGGACCAGGCTGTAGCTAGCAAGTTCGCAAGATACAAGCTCTCTCTTGAGGAGGTAGACGAGCTGTTGAGCGCAATATATGACACACTGGAAATTGAGGAGGAGACTCAATTAACCAGACATGACAAAATGTATGAGGCCCTGGGGGAAAAGAAAGCTAAAGTTTTCCCAATTCATAAGGTACTTTCTGACCTTATCCGCAAGGAATGGTCTGAGCCGGATAAAAAGGTGTTCTTTCCTAATTCCCTCAAAAGAAGGTTTCCTTTTGATGAGAGCCCAGAGGCAGTCTGGAATAAAAATCCCAAACTGGATGCCCCTCTGTCCAAGGTCTCAAAGCAATCCGATCTAGCTTTTGAGGATATGGGGCACTTAAAGGACCCTATGGATAGAAAGACAGATATAGTCTTGAAGAGGGCCTGGGATGCCTCTATGGCAGGCTTGAAGCCAGCTCTGGCCACATCCTGTGTGGCCAGAAATCTGGAATTTTGGCTTTCCCAATTACAGGACCACCTAAAAGCAGGTACTCCTAGGGGGAGCTCTTAAAAACCTTTCCCATGCTATTTAAAGCCACAGGTTTTATCTCAGATGCAGCTACTGACTCTGTTAAGTTTTCAGCCAAGTCAGCAGCACTTTCTGTAGCTGCTAGGAGGTCGGTCTGGATGAAGACCTGGGGGGGAGACACGGCGTCTAAAACTCGCCTGTGTAGTGTCCCCTTTACAGGTGACTTAGTCTTTGGACCTGAGTTGGAGACCGCCTTAGAAAGGACGGCGGATAAAAAGAAAACCTTTCCAACAAAGAAGAAAACATTTCCTAGAAAATTTTTTCGTCCCTCTAAGGAGCAGTCCAAAGCAGAGAAAGAGTTCAAGCCCAAGAAGCATTGGGCAGGACAAAAGGGGAAAGGAAAAGGGGGCATTCTTTTTAACCGCCCCAGTCAAAACCCCAAGCCCCAGTGACATCAGGGTCCTGGTAGGGGGAAGGTTAAGCAATTTTCTCCCACAATGGGAAAAGATAACATCAAACAATTATGTTCTGAACATTATAAAGAGAGGGTATGCGCTGGAGTTTCACAGCAGCCCACCCTCAAGATTTCTAGTGACAAAATTACCAAGTCACTCAGAAAAAGCCAGGGCCTTACCACTCTTGATAGGGGAAATGGTGGATCAAGAGGTATTGACACCAGTCCCCAGTTCAAGAACAGGGGGACGGTTTTTACTCTCATATATTTGTGGTAAAGAAGCCGTCCGGGAGGTTCAGACTAATTATGAACCTCCGACCCCTGAACCACTCCATCCGCTACAAGAAGTTTCGGATGGAGTCCATTTATTCGGTAAGAAATCTTCAAGAACGAGTTTTTATGGCTACCTTGGATCTAAGGGACGCTTATCTGCACATCCCCATAAAGAAGGAATGCCAGAAATTTCTTTGGATGGCAGTGCAGATAGACACAAAAATCTATCATTTCCAGTGCAGAGCACTCCCTTTCGGACTGTCGTCCTCGCCCAGAGTCTTTACCAAGGTTCTGGGGGAGGCACTAGTTCCATTGAGACTCAAGTCGGTCTCAATCATCCCTTACTTGGACGATCTTCTGATCACAGCGCACTCAGAGAGTCAGCTGTCTCAGGACCTAGAGTTGACGCAGCTCAACCTAAGTCAGCTGGGGTGGATCATCAGCCAAGAGAAAACAAAATTTACCCCAACTCAGGAGATCATGTACTTAGGTTACAGGATCCTGTCAGTACCGCAGAGGATAGTACTGCCAGAAGAGAAGATTTCAAATCTATGGCAGAAAATGTATTTTCTCCAAAACAGCCCCCAATGTACGGTCAGGGAGGTGATGTCAGTATTGGGTCTCATGACAGCAGCCATCCCGGCAGTACAATGGGCAAGATTCCATCAAAGAGACCTTCAGTGGTTCCTGTTGGAACATCTAAAAGGCAAAGGTCTGGAGGAGAAGGTTTCAATCCCCTCAAAGGTGAAACGCTCCCTCTGGTGGTGGAAGAACGCAGGGAACCTGAACAAAGGGGTTCCCTGGGTTCTCCCTATCTCGTCCACTCTGACCACAGATGCGAGCAGTTGGGGTTGGGGAGCCCATCTAGGCTCGAGCTGGGCTCAGGGAGGTTGGACACCAGAGGAGAAGGTTTTCTCCTCGAATTGGAAGGAGCTAACAGCGATACTGAGAGCCTTAGTAGCCTTTCAAAGCAAGATTCAGGGCCACCATCTACAGGTCCGTTCAGACAATATGACGGCTGTAGCATATTTAAACAAACAAGGAGGTACCAGGAGTCCTCGGTTGATGTCAGTGGCCAGAAGCATATTCCAGTGGGCAGAGACAAATCTAGAGTCAATTTCGGCTATACACTTAAAGGGGGAGCTGAACAATACTGCGGATTTCCTGAGTCGACAGTGGATATCGAATCAGGAATGGTCCTTACACCCAGAGGTTTTTCAGCTCATAACAGCCCATTGGGGAAATCCAGTAGTGGATCTGTTTGCAAACAGAGAGAATGCAAAGGTCCCAGATTTTTGCTCGCTACGCCCAGGAGATCAGCCCTTGGCAGTGGACGCTTTTCAGACTCCATGGACTTTCAGCCTGGCGTATGCATTCCCTCCCCTCCATCTCATTCCGAGAGTTTTGACAAAATTTCTGGTAGAAGAAACATGTCTAATTTTAGTAGCACCATTTTGGCCCAAGAGACCTTGGTTCACAACCTTGCTGCAACTATCAGACCACCCGCCTCTGAGGCTTCCCCTCAGACGAGATCTCCTGTCGCAGGGACCTCTTTTTCATCCCCAGGTGGCCATGCTGAATCTGTCAGCATGGTTACTGAGGAGGAAATTCTGAGGAGGAAGGGTCTATCTGAGAGAGTTATTGCAACTTTGCTTCAGAGCCGCAAACCAGTCACTAGAGCAATCTACAAAAAGGTTTGGAAAAAGTTCAATAGCTGGCTGAGTAACAATGGGGAAGAAAGCATGGATATCGCAAACATTCTCCAGTTTCTTCAGGAGGGGATAGACAAGGGGTTATCCCTCAGTACGATCAAAGTACAAATAGCAGCCTTGAGTGTATATCTAGATAAGCGGTTGCAAGAGGATCCTTTTATCTCTAGATTTTGCAAGGCAGTTGCTAGACGCAAGCCAGTTAAACTAATTAGAGCTCCATCCTGGGATCTTGCTGTGGTGTTAAAAGCTTTCTTAGGGTCTCCTTTTGAACCCATCTCAGAGGCCTCTCTAAGACTACTTACTCTAAAAACAGCAATGCTGGTAGCAATCGCGTCAGCCCGCAGGGTTAGTGAAATTCAGGCCCTTTCCATGAGGGAACCTTTCTTGCAGATCCTAGAGGACAGAGTCATCCTAAAAACAGACCCTGGGTTTTTACCAAAAGTATCATCCAGTTTTCACAGGTCACAGGATATTGTTCTACCATCTTTTTGTCAGAACGCAGCAAATGAAAAGGAGAGTCGTTTTCATTTATTAGATGTAAGAAGGTGTATTCTAGAATACTTAAGAGTAACAGAGATTTTTAGAGTCTCTGACTCACTTTTTGTACTTTTTTCAGGAAAACGAAAAGGGCAAAAAGCTTCAAAGGTAACTATAGCTAGATGGATTAAGCTAGCCATAGCAGAGGGGTATAAAGCTTTGAGTAAAGAGCCTCCTGGGGGTATTAAAGCTCATTCCACAAGGTCATTGTCAGCATCTTGGGCAGAAAAGGCTGGTGCCACCCCAGAGCAGATATGTAAAGCGGCCACATGGTCCAGCTTTTCTACGTTTACAAAGCACTATCGACTGGACTTAATGTCTAGTCAGGATCAGGCTTTTGGGAGGAAAGTCCTCCAAGCCGTGGTCCCACCCTAATCTGGTAAGTACTTGGGGATCCTCTCAAGGGCTGTCCTGGAAGAGCACTTGGGAAAACTGGAGTTAGTACTTACCGGTAACTCCTTTTCCAGTGATCTTCCAGGACAGCACGATCCCACCCTATTATATTAATTGAATGTACTAACATTATTACCTGTTGTGGTTTATATATATATATATATATATTTTTTAGTTCCATCCTTCGGTTCTTGGTGAATGACTGACCAGGGACCTGAGGGACCGCCTTATGAACTGATTGGGCAATGTGTTTCCTGTGTCGATGGGAGGGACTCCATCTCTCAAGGGCTGTCCTGGAAGATCACTGGAAAAGGAGTTACCGGTAAGTACTAACTCCAGTTTTTAGGCTGGGTTCACACTGCAGACAGATGTGGCTGACAGCAGGGGGTCCGGTGCGTGTCGGTTCTCCATTTCAGGGACGGATCAGGCCTGAATTCGGACATGAAACTGAGCCAAAGACACACAACCCCATTGAGAGCCGGTCCTAATCTCCTGTCATGCGAATTTGATGCAGAGAAACCCACATCCAATTCGCATCAGTATGAACCCAGCCTTAAAGGGGTTGTAAACCCTTGTGTTTTTTCACCTAATTCAGCCTATGCATTAGGTGGGGGAAAAAAAAAACCTGCCAGTGACCAGCCCCCCCCCCCCCCCCCCCGTTTACTTACCTGAGCCCTGAATTTCCCTCGGCGAGGATGCGCTGTTCCTCTCTCTACGGGGTCCCAGCTCTTGATTGATAGCAGCGCATATTGTACTCTATGTAACATGCCAGATAATGATCCAATATTTCTCTAAGCTACTTCTTCTTTTTTTTTTTTTTTTTTTACTTTACTAATAATGTGTATAGATCCTGAGCCGGGCTGTGTGCACCCATAGACACACACAGCACAACTTGGTCACACCCCCCCCCCTACTCCCTCATCATTAGATTTAACTGACAGCAGCAGGAGCCGTTGAGAGCAGGAAGAGGGGAGAGAAGAACTGCAGCAGAGCATGATAAATCAATAGGGGACCCAGGTAAGTCGGGAAGTAGGGTAGGGGCTAGGACAGGGAGGCGCTTTTTTTACCCTGATGCCGGGATATTTATTAAGGTAAAAAACAGTTAATAAAATAAGAGAAATTCAGCATTAAAGCTTTAATTCACTTTAAAATCAGTTTGAAGCAGCAGGTGCGATCAACCAGTGAACTACTAATGCTATTCAGAAAACCATGAAAAAGCCATAACATTCAAATTCCTTTAGTTTAGAAAGCCTTGAATCCAGGGGCTGGAGGTTATCACAGCGCTTCCCTGATGGCTGGACAGGATTCCAAGCATTGACTCTACTGCTTGACTCAGGAAAAATGCTTTTTGCACTTGTGCTGAGACTCCCATATAGGTTAAAGTGATATTAAATACTATTTTATATTCTTACAATCAAAAAAAAGATGTTGGCCTCGGTTCACATTGGTGCGATGTGGGAAACCTGCAAATCCACTGAGGGTTCCCACATCGCACTTGACTCGCAGGTTCACACTGCCCTATGCAAACTGCTGGGAGAGTCAATACAAAGTTAATGACACCCCCAGATCGGTTTGCATATCGCAGTGTGAACACATGTGATCCGATTCTGGTGCGGACTAAAAAATGCGCCGGCATGAGTTTGGTCCGAAATCGATGCAAATGCATCCAAGGGGGTCACTCATGCGCGCACGCTCCCCCCGAGATGGGCTATGTGCATCCACACAACACCAGCAAGCCTGCGGCTGTCGGCACGTGTAGTATTCCCATTCACAGAACACCGTGAATGAATGCGGCCGGAGAAGATTTCCCGCCCCCCCCCCCCCCACGCGCTCGCTGTTTTAATCAAAGCACCTTTTAGAATTGTGCACAATCCCGGGCAACACCCGGAGGTGCATCTGAGTGCACTCAATCTATGCGCAATGCACTTTGTATTCTTATATTGGGCTGCCCTATGCTTGTGAAACACACAAAAAAGGTGCTGGCTTGATTTTTGAAATGACATTGCACAAACCACATGGTACTTCGGTACATTGCTTCTTAGCAGGTGCTAACGTACTCATGTTTGCATGGGGGTGCCATTATGAATTAATGACACCCACCTGCAATTGCAAAAAGCAGTGCAATTTTCCATGGGCCACCACACCGCAGGTCCCAAAATGTAGTTCGTAAGGCAGAGTTAAGTATGTTGTAAATTCCCCCCCCCCACACAAAAAAAAATCCTCCCCTCCAGCACAAATTCTGTTTCTCCTCCCCCCCTCCGAATCCTCTTCCTACCACAAAACCTCTGATCCCACCACATTCCTCTCATCACTACAGTAGTTAAGAGCAGTAACAGCAGCAAAGAGGATGAGAGAGCTTAAAGTAGTTGTAAAGTCAGAAGGTTTTTTATCTATGCATGAAGAAAAAAAAAAAAGCCATAAAAAATTTGACTCATGCAGGCTGACATGTAAATTGCCACCATCCCTAAATATATATGAAATACCTCAAGAATGGGATTTTTAAGGCAATCATAGAAAATGGAGATTGTGTATATATTCATAAAAAGATTGAAAATGTATTGGTACAATTTTTAAACATGATAAAAACATTTTCCACATAAAATGTTTTTATCGTGTTTTAAATTGTACGAGTAAATTTACAATCTTTTTATGAATATATATATATATATATAATATATATATATATATTTATATATATATACACAATCTCCATTTTCTATAATTGCCTTTAAAAATCCCATTCTTGAGGTATTTCATTTGAAGATAAAAAGCCTTCTGTGTGCAGCAGCCCTCTCTTATACTTACCTGAGCCCCATCTCTATCCAGTGATGTCCACGAGTGCCTCGGCCGCCCGGGACTCTCCCTCCTGATTTTTATTTATTTTTATTTATTTATTACAGGATTTATATAGCGCCAACAGTTTACGCAGCGCTTTACAATATTAAAAGGGAGACAATACAGTTATAATACAATAAAATACAAGAGGATTAAGGGGGCCCTGCTCAGAAGAGCTTACAATCTAATAGGGTGGGGGAGGTGATACAAAAGGTTGTAACTGTGGGGAATGAGCTGATGGAAGTGGCAAAAGATTAGTTGGAGACATGATAGGCTTCCCTGAAGAGATGAGTTTTCAGGGATCGCCTGAAGGTAGCTAGAGTAGGGGATAGCCGGACAGGTTGAGGTAGCGAGTTCCAGAGGATGGGAGAGGCTCTGGAGAAATCCTGGAGACGAGCATGGGAGGAGGAGACAAGAGAGCTTGACAGGAGGAGATCTTGAGAAGAGCGGAGAGGACGGTTTGGGATATGTTTGGAGACAAGATTGGTGATGTAGCTCGGGGCAGAGCTGTGGATGGCTTTGTAAGTTGTGGTTAGTATTTTGAATTTAATTCGCTGGGCGATTGGGAGCCAGTGTAGGGATTGGAGGAGAGGGTTGGCAGACACTGAACGGTTGGTAAGGTGGATAAGTCTTGCAGCAGCATTCATGATAGACTGAAGAGGGTAGAGCCTATGGAGAGGCAGGCCAATGAGGAGGGAGTTGCAATAGTCAAGGCGAGAGATAACAAGGAGTGAATGAGGAGCTTGGTGGTGTCATTTGTTAAAAAGGGGCGAATTTTAGAGATGTTACGGAGGTGAAGTCTACAAACTTTTGACAGCGATTGGACTTGAGGCTGAAATGACAAGTCTGAGTCTAGGATTACACCAAGTACCCTGGCGTGAGGGGAGGGACTGATGGTTGCATTGTTGATTTTGATGGAAAAGTCATGGAGGGGGGCACGGGCGGGGGGGGGGAATATTAATAGCTCAGTTTTAGAGAGATTTAATTTAAGAAAGTGGTGCGACATCCATGTTGAGATGTCAGTTAGTAAGTTAGTAATGCGAGAGGAGACAGAAGGAGTGAGGTGAGAAGTAGACAGATAGATTTGGGTGTCATCGGCGTATAAGTGGTATTGGAAGCCGTGGGTGGTTATCAAGTGACCAAGGGTGGAGGTGTAGATGGAGAAGAGAAGGGGTCCAAGAACAGAGCCTTGGGGGACCCCACAGAAAGGGGCAATGGAGAGGAGGAGACAGAGTTGTAGGTAACACTGAAGGAGCGTTGTGATAGATAGGCAGAGAACCAGGATAGAGCAGAATCTTTGAGACCAAGGGAATGGAGTTTATTGAGAAGGAGCGGGTGGTCAACAGTATCAAAGGCTGCAGAGAGGTCAAGTAGTAGCAGTATGGAGTACTGGCTGTCGGATTTAGCAGTTAGTAAATCGTTAGTGAGTTTTAGTAAGGCAGTTTCCGTGGAGTGTTGCGAGCGAAAGCCAGACTGTAAAGGGTCAAGAAGGTTATTTTCACTGAGGTAGGAGCTAAGACGGTTGTAGACTAAGCGCTCTAGAAGTTTAGAGGAGAATGGGAGCAATGAGATGGGCCTTAAGTTATTCAGGTTGGTGGGGTCCAGGGAGGGCTTTTTAAGTATGGGAGTGATCTGTGCATGTTTTAGAGGGGAGGGGAAGGTGCCACTAGAGAGGGAGAGATTGAAGATGTGAGTGAGGGAGCATAGGATAGAAGAAGAGGGTGACCGTAGTAGTTGTGAGGGAACAGGATCCAAGGGACAATTGGTTAAGTGGGCATCTGAGAAAAGTTTGGTAACCTCTTCAATAGTAGCCAAGTCAAAGGAGGAGAGTGTTGAAAGTGTCTTTAGGTAAGGTATGTTGGGTGGGGAAGGTGTACGCACAGTGGAGGTATCCTCACGAATTGCATCAATCTTGTCTTTGAAGTGATTGGCAATCTCTTGGGCAGTGAGTGAGTTAGTGGGTAGAGGGGGTGGGGGACGAAGCAGAGAGTTAAAGGTTGAGAAGAGCCGACGGGGACTAGATGACAAGGTATTAATAAGAGAGACAAAGTAGGTTTGTTTGGCAGCATGGAGGGAGGAATTGTATTTTAGAAGGGCAGATTTATATAGGGTGAAGTCGTGCAGGCATTTGGTTTTACGCCACAGTCGTTCAAGAGCACGGCAATGTCTCTTGAGATTTCTAGTGTTGTCAGTTTGCCATGGTTGTAACGGTCGGGGCCTGATTCTGCGTGTGGTTAGCGGAGCAAGTGCATCTAGTGATGATGAGAGTGAACTGTTATAGACAGAGGTGGCCAGGTCAGGACAGGACAGGGGAGAGATTATGTCATATAGATGGTCAGTAGCAGAATAGAGAAGAGATGGGTTAAAGTGGCGAAGGTTCCTACAAGTAATTGTTTGCTGCTTGGAGGGATGGTTGGTTGGAGGCAAGGATACAGTGAAACTGATGAGGTTGTGATCAGAGAGTGGAAAGGGGGTGTTGGTGAGGTTGCAGGGATTGCAGAGATGGGAGAATACAAGGTCAAGGGTATTACCATTGGAGTGGGTGGAAGTATGTGTCCATTGGGTTAGGTCAAAAGAAGAGGTTAAGTTGAGAAGTTTAGCTGCAGTTGGGCTGTTAACATTGACAGGAATATTGAAGTCGCCCAGAATTATTGTGAGTATTTCAGAGGAGAGAAAGTAGGGTAGCCAGGCAGCAAAGTCATCAAGAAAGCGTGATACAGGTCCGGGAGGCCGATAAATTGCTGCAATCCTCAGAGAAATAGGAGAAAACAGACGGATACAGTGCATCTCAAAAGAAGGGAGGGATAGAGAGGGAGGGCTAGGAAGGACTTGGAAGGTGCTTTGTGGGGATAGAAGGAATCCAACTCCACCTCCTTTTTGTCCATTAGGTCTGGGGGAGTGAGTCCAATGGAGGCCACCATGGGATAGGGCAGCAGGAGAAGCCGAGTCCAAATTTTGAAGCCAGGTTTCAGTTATGGTGAGTATGTTAAAGCCATGAGAGATGAAGAGGTCATGTATAGATGTAAGCTTGTTACAGATTGAACGGGCATTCCAGAGGGCGCATGAGATTGGTGGGCTGCTTTGGGGAAGCAGTGGTATAGAAATTAAGCTGACTGGATTGCGGTGGTTGCCAGAGGGGGTGGGGTATAAGGTATGTGGCTTGCAGTTGGAAAATGGCGGACCAGGATTAGGTGAAATGTCACCCGAGACCAGGAGAAGGAGGAAAGTGAGGAAGGCAAGATGGGAGTGGGCTGTGCATAAGCGCACGTGTTTAGTGGTCCTGGTTTTTATGTCAGAATGTGGGTACAGCAAATACAGGAGATGATGGGTGGAGTAGTAGGGAGAGGGTAGGAGTGAGGGAGATATGTGCATGCTGCAGGGTAGAGAGGAGGGGTAGAGTAAGGATAATTTGAGGATAGAAGACACGGATGTTAGAAGGAAGAGAAGAAGGAACATGATAAAGAGTGGAAATCTAACGTAATATCAGGTGATGACTTGATTAGCTGAGACACAGCAGTGGCGTGCCATTGGCTCCCGCTGCTGACAATCAAACTCAGGTAGCCAACCAGGAGCGAGGGGGCAGGGCCGAACCTCTGTCTGAATGGACATATGGCAAGCTGCTTGCTCTGGGGGCACTCAAAAGGAGGGTGGGGCTGGGAGCTCCAGCCAGGGACCCAAAAAGAGGAGGATCAAGGCTGCTCTGTGCAAATCCACTGCACAGAGCAGGTAAGTATAACATGTTTATTTTAATAGACAAAAATTAGACTTTACAATCACTTTAACACATAAATTGCATGCAGGTAAAACAACCTTGAGCCTTTAGAACCACTTTAAGTGTGTAATCATTATTTTTGTTATATCCATTTATTAATAAATCATCTCAAAATAATACACTTCTGGGAAATTCTGCTGATTGGTGTTAGAATTCTTCACAGGTCCAATCACACTAGTGCACGTGTTGCGTTGAGCGTGCCCATTTACGTAGTTTCAATGGACTCTAAATGTGTATCCATGGGGCAAAAAATAGATCTTAATAATTTTTTTTTCTAGTGCAACGAATGTGCTAAATAGGACCTATTGTGCCGGGGGTTGGGTTCTTTTTGTTTTCTGGATGTATGAGTGTGAGGATGCCATTAGAAATGAATAGTGCATACGCTGCATGTAAAAACAAGTGTGACTACAGCTTTGGTCAACTAAAAAAATCCTCTTTGATATTAAAGCAGATTTAAAACAAATTAACTCTAATCTCATAGAAGCTTTAGGGCCGGTGTTGACAGCTTTGGGCCTGTGCCCATGGGCAAATACAGCGTGCATTCTGCTTGCATTTGATATCAGCTTGAGGGGCTTCAGAGATCATTCGTTGACAGATGTATTTGACCTCCTTCGCTGAATTAACCAGGCTTCATGCTGCATTTGCATTGTCATTAACTTGTATGGGGTGAGAAGCAGTTGTGATGCAAACAAGCGTCTGTCAGGCTCTTAAAGCCCAGCAAAACCCTGCAGTTATTTACTTCTTCAATGGTTCGATGTCCCTAATTGGCATCCTCTACCCCACATATATAAATCTCTCTAACATATAGCCCAAGGATCCCATATTTTCCCGCAACCAAGTCAGTGAGCCTACTTGCCAGGTGTTCATTAAGCATTATCCAGGAAACTTTGCATCTAAACAAAGCTATGTGAACTGAAGGGCGCTTTCAGGATCGAGCAATAGCAAGTTTGGCAGCCAAAAGCATGAAGTGGATCAACCTTTCTGTAGCACGGGAACCACCTGTGATGTTTTCATTGAGAAGGGCTATGTGAGGTAGCTGCGGAACTGGTATTTCAGTGACATTCCTTATAATCACAAAGACCCTGTTACAAAAGTCTCTAATCTTAGGGCATTCCCACCATACGTGGGTCATGGAACCAAGGGATAGACAGTCCCAGAAATATAATGGTGAGGAGGTCAGGAATAGCCTTGCGATGCGAGCTGGACCCATATACCATCTTGTGAGGACGTTAACACTCACCTCCACCAAGGAAACCTTCATTATCTCCTTAAAGGCCGAGTGAAAGGATGACTGCCAATGGTCCAGCTCTCTCTGAGGCTAGTTCCGAGTCCCTTGCCTGCATGTAAGGCAATTTCACATTTGAGTCAAGCAGGAGTTGATGGATAATAGAAATCCCTCCTCTCTGTCCAGTATCCTGTGCACGCCAGCTTTCATAAGGAGTCACTTTAGGGTCCTGGCGTACCTCTGGGCCTAATGATCAGAGAAAGTGTGAAATCTGAAGAAATCAAAAGGTTTTGGAAGCTGGCATCTTCAGCCGTGGCTTACAATGTATTAACGTGAAAGGGCCTGGGGGGGGGGGGGGTGGGTAAGGAAATGGCCAATGCAAAAGAGCCCCTTATTGAGCCACCAGGGGAAGGCTTCGGGGTCCCACCCTGGGGGAAAGGCTGGGTTGTTGAAAAGATGGGCTAGTGGAGAGAAGGGCTAAACTAAATTGGGATTATGTCAGACATTGTCCCACACAACCAGGGAGTTAGACAGCGTAGGGACTAGAATGTCTATCTCTCTACCAGGTTGCCATTTAAGGTAATCTATCGTAATTCTGTTAGTCACCATTCTCTCCATAGCCATCCATTCTTTTATTTTCCTCCTGGGAATATACTACCGATAGTTGAGCTACCTGGGCCGCTTGGTAATATAAAAGGAGGTGTGGCAAGCCAAGGCCCCCCTGGTCTTGTGAGCAAAGAGTTTAGAAATTGTATGACTCTTGTCATGCCATGCAAAATGAATTACTTTAGGTGGGAATCTCGCCAGATCAGATTTCAATAGCGATATCGTTAAAGAGCGAAAATAGTACAATAGGCGAGGCAGAAGTGTCATCTTTACAGAATACATTTTGCCTAACCAAGGCAATGTGCCATCCACCCACCAATGTCCTCCAATTATTTTTATATAGAGGTGGGTGGTTCATCCTATATAAAGTTGCGAGGCTGTTAAGCAAACCCCTAGATAAGGTATAAAATCAGATTTTCAACTAAATGAGAATGCTGCTTTTGAGACAAGAGACCAGGTCTAGAGAAAGATTAACATTCATTGCCAACGACTTGCCATCGTTGACCTGCAATCCCCAAAACCTCCCCAAATTGGTGTAATAGTCGTAATACATTAGGTAGGGAGATCAACGGCGACGTTGCGAACAAGAGCAAATCGTCAGCAAACAGGGCACATTTGTGGGTTTTCTGCCCGCATTTTACACCTTGAATGCTTGGGTCAGATCGTATCGCAATTGTCAAAGTCTCTACGACTATAGCAAAGATAATAAAATAAATAAATAAATAAAACAAAATGTGGTCCGTGGCACCACCAATAATTGCCCTCCATCCCAAATTAGGACAGAAAGAGAGACTATTGGTCAGGGGGACTTTTTTTTTTTTGATCCAAAAACAAGTTTATTGAAAAAAGAAAACACAAAGTAAACATACACCGAAAGTACATCATTGTCACTTCACCCTTACAGCCATTATAAACATTTATTACACAAAATTATTTTTTTTTTTTTTTTGCAGCAATATCGTCAAACCATGCCAGCTCGCCCCAACTCCCTCATCTATATTAGCAGTAATCATCCTTGCCCAGTGTGAATTTCTTGTATTCTTCCAGCCCTTTTGCTTAAGTCAATATCCTGGCCATTACTAGGTCCACCGGAGCAAGCCCCGGCACATGCAGCCACGGCCCCCATAGTTTCTCAAATTTTTGGTTGCAACCCCTATGCTGGAAAATTATCTTTTCTTTTCGAAGCATATCTCCCATTGTGTTGATCCACTCTTTGAGGGTAGGTGGGTCCTCAGATATCCAGTGAGTCATTATTGACTTCCGTGCTAAGAATAGGGATCTAACAGTGGCCACCCTTGTACTTTCCTCCCATTCTAGCTCCTCCAGCACATTAAGAAGGCAGTGCTTTGGATCTACAGGTAGTGAGACTTGAAATACCCTGTTTATGGTGTCCACCACCCCCTTCCAGTAGGGGTGTAGTTTTGGGCACCTCCACAGAAGGTGGATTAGGTCACGTGATCTCTCTTGCACCTAGTGCACATTGGTGTAGGTCTCAGGCCCATAATGAACAGTCTGTGGGGCGTGTAGTACACTCTCAACAGTAGATATAGTTGTGATACTCTCTGTGATTATATTTAGGGAGCATGTGAGTACCGACCGTAGGGCCTCCTCCCATTGTTCCCCATCCAGCCTGCCCACCTCGCCCATTTGTCCAACATCCTTAGGGGGTGTTTATTCAGAAAGTTCCCTAGTAGCATGTTATAACATGTTGATATAAATCCCTTAGTATTGGTGGCCCTTGCAATCAGTTTAAACACTGGAGTCAGGCATAGGATCCAGTCTTCCGATCTGCTTTGTGCCGTTTTATAGCATGCTTTAACTGTACATAATAGAATCTCATGGAGTGTGGTAGGCCAAAAAGGCCCTGCAGAGTTTCAAAGGTGTGCATGCTACCATTGTGAAATATCTGCTTAAGGCAAACAATCCCATACCTCTCCCAGAGCTTGCCATGCTGTAGTTTGGCCAGCTCTGGGTATGAGTCCAGATAGGGCTAAAATCTGTGTATCCTGTCACCCCCTGCAAACTTCTAGTTTTGTTCCAAATTTTTTGGATAAGGTTGTATGTCGGGTAGAGCTTATTAGGTTTACCAAATGCCTGTGACTCCAGAGCTGACTGTATGGAGTCCCTCTTTACTGTGTGTGCCATCACTAATTCTGTGGAGGTCCGGATCCCCCCCCCTCGCCTATATCAGTGCGGATTGTGCCTATTAGTTGCTGTAACTGCGCGGCAACATAGTACAGCCAGGGCTTTGGGAGGGCGAGTCCCCCCCTCATCCTTTGGGCGTTGGAGGTGCTCCAGTTTAATTCTAGGTGCCCGGTTTTTCCAAATTAGCGTACGGAACAGAGAATTAACAATCCTAAATGTCTTTAGCGTCACTACTGTCGGGGCGTTGTGCAGCACATAGAGCAGTTGGGGCATGAGAATCATTTTTATCAGGTTCACCCTGCCTGCTACGACAGGCAGAGTGAATTCCACGTTTTAATCCTATCTCTAAACTTTTGTAGCAGTGGGGCTATATTCAATTTGCCATAGTCACTAATTTTCGGCGTCACCTGGATCCCCAGATATCGAAAAGCAGTAGTTGTAGGTACTGTACAAGATGTCGGGGGCGTCCCCCCTTCATCAATTAACATCAGAGAAGATTTGGACCAGTTTATCCGCAAGCCAGAGTACCTACCGAAGTTTCCCACTGTGGTCATAACCTCTGCCAGCGAGCCCTCCACATCGCCAAGCAGGATCATGGTGTCATCAGCATATAGCATTATTTTCTCCTGCTCATCACCGTATTTAAAGCCCACTATGTCTGGGTTGGCCCTTACTTTTATGGCTAGGGGCTCGATGGCTAGAGCAAAAAGCAGGGGTGATAAAGGGCACCCCTGTCTTGTGCCTCTACCCAATGTAAAGGTTTTGGACATTGCCCCAGAGGATCGTATGGCAGCTCGTGGGTCATGGTAGAGCAGTCGCACCCAGGAAATGTATCGGTCGACAAATCCGAAGCGCCCATGGATTTCCCACAAGTACTCCCACTCAACGCTATCAAAAGCCTTCATAGCGTCCAGTGAGAGAAGGGCCCTCTGTCCCACATTTTGCGCCGAGGATTGCATATTGAGATATAGCCTCCGTAGGTTGACAGCCGTCGATTTGTTGGGCATGAAGCCGGCCTGGTCGGGATGTATAATGCTCGTGATGGCTCCGTTAAGCCTAATCGCCAGCATCTTGGCTAGTAGTTTAATATCGCTCTGTAAGAGAGATATAGGCCTATACAAGCCCGGCTCTAGGGGATCCTTTCCAGGTTTCAGGATAAGGACTATGTTAGCAGTAGCCATGGAGTGGGGCAAAGCTCCCCGCTCCCTGGCCTCATTAAACACCGCCAAAAGCCTGGGAAGGAGCATATCGGCATATTGTTTATATACCTCCATGGGTATCCCGTCCGCCCCTGGTGCCTTGCAGTTGGGAAATTCCGCTAATGCGTACTGTAGCTCTTCTAAAGTAAAGGGGGCATCCAGTGCCCTCCGCTGTTCATCCGTAAGTTGTGGGAAATCAATGTCCTGTAAGTAGTCTCTAAGCTCCTGTCGTGTGTACTGCTCAGTCGGGAGGTAAAGAGTCTCATAAAATTTGGCCAGTTCTGCTAGAATATAGTCGGGAGAGTTGACAATCCCCCCTCCTGCCATTTTTATAGCACCAATAGATGGTGCTCGTTGTTGGGAATTGGCAATCCTAGCTAGCATGCGCCCCGTACTCTCACCCTCCTCAAAGAATGCCAGTTTGGAAAAAAATAGTTTTTTTTTTTCTGCCTTGGAGGATAGCAGCCGCTCATAGGCTGATTGAGCCGACTGCCATGCCTCCCTGGCCGAATCTGATGGGGTACTGACGTATGTCTCCTCCAGAGCCGCTACCTGTTTTTCAAGGTCTTCTCTGAGCCCTGAGGAGTTCTTTTTCACTTTAGTAATTTCAGAGATTAGTAGTCCCCGCAGATAAGCCTTGAAGGCATCCCATTGTGTAGCTGGTGAGTCAACAAAATCCTGGTTCCTCAAGAATTCCCCCATGCTCCGCTCCATCTCTTCGTGTGTTAGGAACAATTTTAGCCAAAAGGCATTAAATTTCCATGAGGGTTTTGGGAGTGTGGGCATAGTGGATGTAATCAAGTTGATCACCAAATGTGAGTGATCTGATACAGATCTAGGCCGGTACGCCACCTCTGAGACGGATGGGAGCATGGCTGGATTGCCCACTGCCAGATCGATTCTAGACAGTGTTCCATGGGTTTTGAAGAAGCAGGAAAACTGTTTGATCCCGGGTATTTCAACCTCCAAATGTCAGTCCACCCTACCTCATTAAACAATCTCAGCAATGGCGACTCCCTCGATGTGGCAGACCCCCCCGAGTTCGGGTGTCTGTCCATGGAGGGACTCAGCCAGCAATTAAAGTCCCCCACTATTAGTAACGGCAGATCCGGCCTTCCTTCCAAATAGGTCAGCAGCAGCCGAATTTCCGCCACCGTGAACGGTGGGGGTATGTACACACATGCTAAAATACAATGCAATATGCCCACTCGACATTGTAGGAAGACAAACCTGCCCTCTGCATCAATACAAACATCAATTTCCTGAAAGTCTACCGAGTTATGTATCATTACACTCACACCTCGGGAGTACGAGGTATGCGTGGAATGGTATGCCTTGCCCACCCATGCATATCTAAGACAACATTGCGTATCCTTGGTTAAATGCGTTTCCTGCATACATAATATCATAGGGTGGTATTTCTTCAGACAGGAAGAAATCATCATCCGCTTAAGTGGGGATCCCAACCCCCTCACGTTCCAGGAAACGACTGGTACTTCAGCCATTGGACATCAATAGGTATAGTATCAGTGTGGGCCGTACCATCAAGCCGGCATCTGCAAAGAAACAAAATATGTCCCGGGCTAAAAATAAGGGCTGCATGTAAATAAGAAAAAAAGCATACACAGGTGGTGCAGGGTCAGGGCTGTGTATTATCGATTTGGTGCTGTCATCAAGTGCAAGGCTGTAAAGTTGCGGTGAATAGCTTTGTGGGTATAATTTTCGGTGCAAGCAACAGAAATATGCACATACAAAAACCCAGGCTGTCAACATGACATGATCCTGGGTAAGAACTAGGAACATCAAAAAAGAACCTGATGATCGTGTGTTACCCCTCTCTGGGGTGAAAAACATTTTTTCTTGCCTTCTTCACAAGATAGCTCACTGTTCGCATGTCAATATATTGTCCCCAGCAGCTTAGTGCAAGGAGAGTATGATTGCAGCCAAAGTGGTAAAAACTTCAGGGGAATCAGGCACAATGGCAAAAGATTCATATATCACAATACCCAATAGATGGGAAAAGGTGGGCATATATCTCCTCGGTCAAATGGGAACCTCCTCAGCTTCATTGAAAAATTTGTGAGCAACAAAAAACGTAAAAACAAAGGTGGTCCTGTGTG
The DNA here is from genome assembly GCA_028564925.1 of Lithobates sylvaticus. Classification (NCBI taxonomy): domain Eukaryota; kingdom Metazoa; phylum Chordata; class Amphibia; order Anura; family Ranidae; genus Lithobates; species Lithobates sylvaticus. The sequence continues at coordinate 292,323,042 of CM053027.1, read as the reverse complement.
GCTCTTCAGGCTTGCTCAGCATCATACACATCAGACAGGTTCCACTCCCTCTTCATCTCTGTCACGGTGACGAAGGGCCTGTTCGTTTCGGTCCAGCCACATAGCCGCCTCCTGTGCCCTTTCAAGGAAGTGTGACTGTCTGTCCGCTGTAACTCTAAGTTTGGCGTGGTAGAGCATAGCATAAGGTAGCTGCAGAGCTCTCAGGCGCCTCTTCACATCCGAGAATTTGGCTCTTGATCTCTGCACCTCGGCCGAGAAGTCAGGGTAAAATGACACTCTGACTCCGTTCACCAGAATATTGGCTTTTTCACGGGCACTCCTCAGTACCGCCTCTCTGTCCCTATAGTGCAGAAGCCGGGCCAGAATGGGTCTGGGGGGCGCCCCCGGCTGCCCCCGACTGCTTTCCACAGCAGTCGTGCGCTCTCTGATCTTCTGCATATCCTGCCTTAACAGGGAGACATCCTCTCTCAGTCCCCCAAACTGCTCTTTCAGATTATTTACAGAGGCTGTGCAGACATGCACAGCTTTAAGGATTTCTGCAAGGGACGGTTGCTCAGTCTCATCATGATCAGTGTCAGCAGAGGGGAGGGGGGGGCTGCACATGCTGGGCATCAGGATCTGCACTTTTAGCTGTGTGCTGAGTGTCTTGTGACAGGGACCCATTGCTAATCACATGCTCCGGCCCAGTAGAGCCCCCAGCATCCCTGTCCTGTTGTCCCCCCATCCTCTGGGTGTAGTATAACATGTCCCTCGGGTGTTCCTTACCCTGGGACTTCTGTGTATTCTTTGCTTGTCCTCCTTTAGTCTTGTCACTGCCCCTCGGTGTGCGCTGTGCCAGGGCCGCGGGTCCGCCATCTTGGATTTCGGAGGGCATTCTTTCCTCCTGTTTTTTGGTTTTCCCTCTGGTGCAGAGGGCCGGTGGGTGATCCGGGAGGGTGAGGGGGTCGTTATCCCTCTGGAAAGCCGTTTTGTGGCCGCAGATCGCTGCTGGGAGAGGATCGGTAACCAGGTTATAGAGCGGAGCTGTGAGTCTCACTTCTGCTCACATGCTGGTCCAGGCCACGCCCCCGGTCAGGGGGACTTTAAAGTCCCCCAGACTAATATTCTCTTTTTTTCCATAGCAAAGATAAGGGGCGAAAGTGGACACCCCTGTCGCGTTCCGCAAGAGATAGAGATTGTATCCAAATGGGAAGCCCTGTAGATGGACCTTCGCTGTCGAGGATGAATACAAGGACTGTAGAATCCCAAGGAAATGCCCCCCAAAGCCATAAGCTTTTAATAATTCAAACATATATGACCAAGAAAACAAATCAAATGCTTTTTGGAGATCAATGGAGCGTAACATGCCCTTCTGATGCAAGTCCCCTGACCACCCTGAGTTTAAAAATTAGATGACGTTTATTGATCCGGACCCGGTCTACCAGGGATGAACCCCACCTGGTCTTTATGAACATTCCCATTGATAAAAGAAGCTAGTCTGTTGACTAAGATTTTAGTTAGGAGCTTCAGATCATTATTGATCAGGGATATTGGTCTATAGTTTTCAACTTCTCCTGGGACTTTACCTGGCTTGGGTATTACTGAGATATATGCTGAATTTAAGTCCTTGATTCAAGGGGTGCCCTGCTTGGAGGGAGTTAAAAAAAAAAAAAAAAGTTGTAGGTGAGGAGCCAAAGAGGACACAAATATCCTATAGTACTTTGCTGAGAATCCTGGTGCTGAGGATGGATTGGATTGTTTATTTGCACCTAAAATTTCCCATATCGCGATTGGCGCATCCATCACTTCTCTGTGACCCGCTGTTAATTTGGGGAGGGTAACTGAGTGAAAGAGCGAAGGCTCTCTGGGTCTGTGGGTGTTGAGCCCCGATAAAGACTAAAAATCTTTGGAATTCTGCAATGCTTTAAGCAGGTCCTGAGTATAGATATCATCGACGCATCTAATTTTGGGGGTGCCGCTTGTCGATATTTAGGATTAAGCTTAGACGCTAGCATGGTGCCCACCAGATCTCCCTGAACATAGAACTTAGCTGCTGTCCACCGCAGGGCCTTCTCCGCGCGTGTTGTAAGCATCATGTTCAGGGACAATCTAGTGGACTCTTTACGCGCCAATAACACATTGCTGGGACGACGCTTATGTTCCTTGAGTAGTTTTTTATTTTAATATATGGTGGAATTTTGTACTACTACACTATGAGTTCCTCCTTTTGCCTTTATCTCTTATTGAGCTTCATCTGTGGACTACTGGTTATTTCAAATACTTTGTTCTGGAGTCCTGGATTGTACCATCCATCCATTCCAGTGGGGATTTCTCCCATGAAAGTGCAGCCAGATCTTCATCTTTGAGGTCTTACCTGGTGGTAAGTGGCTTGGGAGTGGGGTGAGCACCTGGGTGTGGAGTGGTGTATATTCACACAGGATTACTGGATTTGAGTAACGCATGCATTTAATGATGGACTGTTTGCACTGAGTATTCATTGATGGTCTGTTTTGCACTGTGCACTTTCTTTTTTTTTTTCTTTTTTATTGGACTTCTTTTGGATGCTTATGAATTAGCTTATTTGCACATGATGATAAGCATATTTATCTAAATTTGATTTATTTTTGATGCACTAGCACTTTTATCTTGATGGCGCAACACATTTGTATTTTTAGCCGATCACCATAATCACATGATCAGGTGCCTGTCCAACTAGCCTTTTCAGAAGGTGATAGCCTCAGTGTTTCTGTATTGACATGTTTACCAACTTTGCCCATATAGAGCAATTGAACTCTGAAGTCCACATACAGCTGAATTCCAGTTATCATTTTTTTTATTTTATTTTTTATGGTGGAGAGGCAGGGCAATGATGTCACAACCTGCATCTCATCCAATCGGAGAGCGCCTTGTATTCACTGAGAAAAAAAACAAGGTGTTCTCTAAATGGCACCCATTGCAAGCAGATGGCCCCTTGTGGTTACCATGCAACAGGACATGGGATCTGGAAGATAGCAAGGATCACTGTAGTAGTAGTGGTGGGATCAACCAGGTATGGAATATGCATACATACAATGTAATTATCTCCATACCTGGAATTAATCTTTAACTGCCCCTTTTCCCAGCTGCACAATTTCTTTCTCAGTGTCCTATGGGAGCAAAATTAAGGGGAGTATATGCAGATGGGATGAGCAGCAGGTAAGCTAACCAGTTTTTTTCCTGCATGAGCAAAGCACCTTTTTGCTTTAAAGTGTTCCTAAACCCATATGTTCTGTTATGTTTGTCTAAAGAAAAATCAATAAACATATAATACAAAAAAAGTGTTCCTAAACCCAGTACCCTGCATTCACTGTATCTGGTCTCCCACAGTACACAGAACATGGAGATGCAATTACTGTAGTAACATATTGTGACATATATCAGTGTCCAGCAGAGCACTGGTTAAAGCTTGTAGTAGTTTTCTCATCTGACTGTCCTATGAGGCTGCAGGACCCCTGACCCTCTGTCTGGACAGTGCTGATTGGCCCTGTGCTGATCACATACACCCTCCCAATAAAAATTAAAAAAAAAAGCGCTCTAGCAATACACACCAAATTGAGCATTAACACTTTAAGGCCCTGTTCACACCTGAGCGATTTTCTGCTTGAAGCTTGTAGCTCTTAAAGGCTCAACAAGCCAAATCCCATTCATTTCAATGGCCCCTGTTCACATCTGAGAATTCTGCTGCCTGAAGCAAAACACCTGTCGCTCAAAAAAGTACATGAGCTTCTTTTTGGCAGATTACAAGCCTTTCTGGCCCCCATAGGCCTCAATAGAATGCCTGAAATGTTTTACGAGCGTTTTGTCGCTCATTTTCTGCCCAAACAGCAGCTCTCCACCCCTAATTTCCTCTCCTCCCCTTAGTGCTTTCTATTAGCTAAACAAAAACGTCTGAAGCTGTAAAACACTTGAAATATGCTTTTAAACAACGTGTAATACACTTTTTTAAAAACGCTCAAAAACTCTAAAATAAAACCGCCAGTAAATTGCTACGCTCAGGTGTGAATGTAGCCTAAAGGCAGATGCTCTTTTGAAGTTTCACACGGTGTAAAAGGCCCTGAACTGCTATTTGTCTTGGGATGTCTATAAATATTTCTTGGCATATGAGACCAAATTGGGTTAAGTCGTATATTATTATTTTTTTAATGTTAAACCAATCCCTGGCTGCTAGTTCTGCAAGAGAACAAAAACTAAAAGAACGGCTACAACAGCGGTAGTACTGGTAAGTATTTTAGCTGTATTTTCAAAAGGATTTTACATAGAATGACATTGTGGAAGTAAAGGCTAGTGTAAGGTTACTCATAAAGGTTGCCTATCAATGCTGCATACAGTTTATCAAAGAGAGCAGTCTAACTTCATTCAGCTTGGATGAGGTCATGTGATCCAGACGCAGCAGCTCCCCTGTGTCAGTGAGTGGCTGCAAAATATATAGGAAAAAAATGTTATGTCAAATTCAAAACAGCAATGGTTATACTCTCATACAGACATAGTAAATAGACATATCGCGGCAAATGCAAAAAGCAAACAGTCTTTCTCAGGTCTGTTGTGAGGGACCGGTGATGCCAGGAGACCAGGCGGTAATTAAAACAGCTAACTCATTTCGAGGGAGGACCCTCTTTCTCAGAGCCAAAGCGATCTGCACCACACACTCCTAAACCCACTACCCAAGGGGGAGAGTTTTGTGTTGTTAATCAGTGAGTGCCAGCTGCAGAAGATGAGAGGGCGTACTGACAACCGAGGAGAAATGGAAGCTGGTGGGTGATTTAATAGCTCTGTGAAGTCAGCCTCAATGTCAAGTGCTCCCGACACAGGAAAGCCGCTACTTCTGGCTAGCGTGACCACACCCAAGATGAATTAAAATAAAATAAGTTATTTACACTGCTCTTAAAGAAGTATGGCCAAAGCTATTTTGGCTATACTGACGTCAGTTGGTTCGGGCTCTGAAACGATCCCAATCATATGGTCGGGAGCCTGGACCGGCAGCTGGCTCAGCCTCTCAGGCGAGCCTCTGGGAGACTGAGCCCTGGAGCAGCAGAGAGCTGGTGACTGTCAGTCCCACTCTCTGCTTAGAGCGGAAGGTAGAACTGAGCTATCATCGGTGTTTTATCACTCAGTTCTCACTTTAGAACAAGCTGGGGGTAGATGCAGCGTCGGATTGATGCTGCATCCGATCAGTATATATGTTTGGGGTTTTTAAAGTTCATACTTCTTTTAACTGCTTCCCACCCGGCCAATGTACATAAACGGCTGGATGGAAGCTTCACTGTTCTGAGTGGACGTACCCATAGGTTCCTCAGAACAGGTGCCCGCTTGCAGCACGATCCTGTGATGGCTGTGATCAGAGGACACAGCCAAGTCAGGCTATGAGCACTGTGTTTGGCCCTCTCGATCACATAAAGGCTGTGTCCAATCACAGCCTTTAGAGTGTAAACAGAGACAGTTCTCCCTTCTGAGCTCAATGCGGGGGGGGGGGGGGGGGGGGTTGTGCAGCCTCTGTCTCTGTGTGCATTGAAATTCATTAAAATTTATTTATGTGTTTGCGTGTAAAATTGCGTTTGAAAAACTGCTGAACAAATACTGTCGCATAAAAAAATTATTTCCTGGGGCCTCTGCTACAAAAATGTATAATGTTTGGGGGTTCTAAGTCATTTTCTAGCAAAAATGCAGATTTTTTACTTGTAAACAAAGTGCCGGAATAAGGCCTGGTCTTAACCACTTGTAGGGGCCGCCCACTGTCATTGTACGTTGGCTGTTTGAAGTGGAGTACCGTTGTTATGGCAGCAGATAACTGCCATAATTCCGGTATCCTCTTTCAGATAAAAGGTCTCCACAGCGGATTCCCCGCAAGATCACTTTGATCGGGATTGATAAGGGCAAAGGGTAATTTTTAAAATGCTGCCTATGGGGATTTTTAAGGGTATAAGTTTGTCGCCATTCCATGAGCGGGCGCAATTTTGAAGCGTGACGTGTGGGGTATCAATTTACTCAACGTAACATTTATCTTTCACAATATAAAAAAAAAAATTGAGATAACATTACTGTTTTTTTCATTCAAAAAAGTGTATTTTTCCCAAAAAAGTGTGCTTGTAAGACCGCTGCACAAATACGGTGTGAAACAGTATTGCAACGATCACCATTTTATTTTTTAGGGTGTTAGAAAAAATGTTTGGGGGTTCTAAGTAAATTTCTAGCAAAAAAAATGATTTTAACTTGTAAACAACAAGTGTAAAAAAGAGGCTCGGTCCTTAAAGTGGAGGTCCGCCCACCGCTGCAAAAATTAAAAGCCAATCAGACACCTACCTGTACTGGAGTCCAGCAATGTTGACACCGCAGCTGATGTTTCCATCAACTGTCGGGCGCATGCCATCTTCATTGCGAGTAAGGCCGCATTCACACCTGAGCGTAGCGGAACAAGCATTTTACCAGCGGTTTTACCGGCGTTTTGTCGCACGAATACGGTCGTTTTTGCACATTTGCATACGGCGTTGTCAGGCGTTTTTCAACTTCGGCGTTTTTCTTGATAGCCAATAGGAAAAATGAAAAAAAAAACTGCTTCCTGGGAGCAGTTGCAGTGACAAAACGCCCGTAGAAACGCTCGTTGTCGCGCTAGTCGCTTGAATCGAGCGTTTCCATTAGTTTCTATGGGGATACAAACGCCCAAATCTGCCCGATTCGCTTGTTTGAGCTTCAGGCGTTCGCTTCAGGCGACATGGAGTGGAGATGTGAACCATCTCCATAGAGAATAATGTATTTTTTCCCCTCGTTTTGTAGCTTCAGGCTTAGGGCGACAAAACGCTCAGGTGTGAATGCAGCCTAAAGCCCCATACACACGGTAGGATTTTCCGATGGATTCTGTCCTATCGGACAATGTTGTCGGAAAATCAGACCGTGTGTAGGCACCATCGGACAGTTTCCATCAGATTGTCTGACGGACAAAGTCCTATCTCCTGCTGGATAGATTTTTTGACAACAAAGTCCGATCACACCAAATCCGATCGTGTGTAGCGAATTCCGACCGGACAAAGTGCTACGCATGCTCAGATCACATTACAAGACCAAAGCTATTGGCTACTAGCCTCTACGTAGTCCCGTCGTAGGCAACAAACGTCACCACGTTCAGAATGATCGGATTTTCCGACAACTTTGTCCGACCGTGTGTACGCAAAACCAACATCAGACAAAGTATGACGGACATGGTCTGACGGACCTGGTCCTCGGATAATCCGCGCGTGTGTATGGGGCTTTAAGGAACCCGGCAGTGTAGCTTTTCGGCTTCACGCCGGGAACCCTACTGCGCATGCCTGAGGCTCCGCTCCTCTCTCCTACTGGCCCAGCGACAGGGGGAGGAGGCGGGAGCCCCAGCTGTGACGTCAATATCTACGGCTGAGGCTCCCGGAAGTGGGGAAAGCATACCTGTGAAAGGCGGGTATGTTGTATCCCCCCCCCCCCGCCAAATGTGGCACCGGAGGGGGGGGGGAGTACAATGAGCGGAAGTTCCACTTTTGGGTGGAACTCCGCTTTAAGTGGTTAAAGAGCAACTGTCATCTCTGTCCCGCAGTGGCTCCTCTGACCCGCTGTTGACTCACCGACAGTCCCATTCGCTTTAATGGGATGTCTGGTGATGCTGCAGTGACACAACAAGGTGAGGGACGTGCCAGCAGCAGGTGAGTGGATGCCCGCTAAAAGGCGCTGCCATGATGGATCTGCAATGACAGGTGCTCTTTAAATGTAAGGACTTATTCTTGCTGGTAGTTAGAATCTTTAATATTTGCAAACAAAATTAAGGTTTCCTATAAGCTGTCAGGTTAGTAAAACAGCGATATCCAAAACGATTTTAGGTTAATCACACATACTCAAATTATTTTATTTAATTAAAAAGATAACATTGCCAGTGCATGTTATCTCAGCTTGCAGAGCTTGGATTCAGTGAATGAGTTTACCAAAAATTTTAATATTTCAGAATATACAGCCACATGCTACATAACTAAGCTCCATTTCATGCTGAATAAACTAAATTATTAATGTATCTTAAATAGAAAACAATTTTTTCTCAAAGCATTTTATTAAAATAAATTTTATTAAAAATCAAAAAAAATCTGATTTAAATCAAAAAGATCCGTTGTTTTTTTTTTTTTTTTTTTTTTTTTTTTTTATTATTATTTTTTTTTTTTTTTAAATCAAGCATGGATTTTTATCCACCCTGGGCATAAACGGAGTTGGGATTTTTGGTGATATACTGCTGGACACACCAATCACATGGAACAGGACCAATTTCACTGGGCTCACGGATGTGTTCTCTAGGAGCCGCGAACAAGCTTCTGATGTGGGAGGATGTACGGCTACATCCACCTGAATCTGCACTGCTCTCATTTATATTCATTGGCCGGACATGAGGGGGTTATTGTGCATGAAACAGCCTGTTTTCTGAAGGGGATGGTTTTTCTTTCCCTCTGAAGAAAATGTTTTTGTGTCCCAAGCCAGAGGACAAGTATACAGACTTAAAAATATTGCTGATACTTCTGTATCATTCTAGAATACCACTGGCAATGTACCATAATTATAAACCCAATAGTACCAGTGATTCAGGAATGAAACAAAATGGCTTGGGTGGCCTATTCTATTTTCTAAAACTGGTTAGTTTCTCATTTCTGCCCATCTGTGAAGCACCATAGTCATTATTTTAACACCATTTATTCCTTGTACTGCTCCAGGCTACCCTGAAAATCGAATCCCAAATCTACATATTTGTACAAGTGGTTCACTTGGAAGCTCCTGGGATCACTCCTTCAATACAACCTTTGCAGGGAGTAATCTTGAATTTCAAGGCTGACTACTTAGACTGGATTCACACCTATGCATTTTTAGTGCTTTTTGCATTTTGCAGATTTGCACTACAGAACGTGTTCCATAGGAAATCATGTTAAATGGACTGTAGTGCAAAAAGCACTAAAAATGCATAGGTGTGAATCCAGCCTTACTACACACATTCAGGAAACAACGAAAACTGATAATGAAGATAAACAAACAATGTATGAGGCAATTTAGAAAAGACTACAATGTGAGGAGTGCAATAGATAATATCAGAGCAGCCGGGGATAGAAGGGCTCCAAAGTGCATGAATGGAATGTGGAAAAGCTATGGCCACAAGCTACAACTTGGAGGACTTTCAAAAAGAATCCAGTCTTCTAAAACTGGTCAGTGAAGCAAAGCTGGAGGGCGATTTTGAGGAATCGCTGCATTTTCATGGCAGGAGTCCAAATCATGATGAGAAATTAGCAGAGAGAAGCGTCCAGAGTGATTTTACAGCTTCTATTTCAGAAGAGTAAATGCACATAATCAAGACCGTTTAATACAGAACAACTGCCCTGTACAGTGAGGGGAAAAAAGTATTTCCTCCCCTGCTAATTTTGTACGTTTGCCCACGAAAAAATGATCAGTCTATAATTTTACTTGTAGGTTTATTTTAACAGTGAGAGACAGAATAACAACAACAAAAAATCCAGAAAAGCGCATTTCAAAAAAGTTATAAATTGATTTGCATTTTGATGAGTGAAATAAGTATTTCCCCTTTGCAAAACATGACTTGGTGCTTGATGGCAAAACCCGTGTTGGCAATCGGGGATCAGACGTTTCTTGTAGTTGGCCACCAGGTTTGCACACATCTCGCACCCATTTTCAATGCCCTGGCTGAGGGAAGGAGGTTCTCACCCAAAATGTGATGGTACATGGCCCTGTCCATCGTCCCTTTGCAGTGAAGTTGTTCTGTCCCCTTAGCAGAAAAACACCCCCAAAGCATAATGTTTCCACCTCTATGTTGTCAGAAACCATGAATCGGACTGAGACAGAAGTACAGTTAAATAACACTTGTTTAAAGCGGTTCGGCACCCATTTCATTTAGTAAATCTCTTTGCCTTCCAAATCAGGCAAAGAGTACTAAATTAAATGTTTTTTTTTTTTTTTTTTTACTTACCTTGTAATTGAAGACTTCCGGTCTTCTCTCTCTGCGGTGGCGGGCGGGGTCTCTGCGTCGATCGTCGTCACGCTGCACTGTCTCCTGGGATCTGGTGTCATTGATCCCAGGAGTCAGTGCGGGCATCTTCCGAAATCTCGCGAGATTTCGGCCACATCTTCCGAAATCTCCCGAGATTTCGGCCACATCTGCCGAAATCTCGTGAGATGTCGGCAGATGTGCCATTACTGCGCACGCGCGAGTAACGGCGGTGCATGCTGGGCCATCAACAGTGCCTGTGGGGTTTCACATGCCCACAGGCAAGATGGACCCCAGCAGACAAGAAGAAGATGAAGACGAAAACCGGCGGCGATCGAGATGGAACATGGAACAGGTAAGTCCCCCAATTGAGCTATATGCCCTAGGCATATAGCCCAAAAAAAAAAAAAAAGTGTGCAGAGTGCAGAACCGCTTTAATAATAATAAAAAGGTAAACAGAGTAAACGTTGTCAAAACATAGCCAGAGTTCAGGAACCGGAACAGATAGTCAGTGAGCCAGAGATGAATGTCAGCCAAGCAAGTCTTTAACAGGAACACAGGAAGAGCATCTCTAGAGATGTGACCAAGGCGAAGGCAGAGATCATCTGGACTGGATGGCAGACATGGGAGTAAGTCACACATGTGCAAGTCTCAAGTCTCAAGCAAGTCCCAAGTTACTGTGGCGAAAAGCAAGCAAGTCAAGTCGAGTCCCTGCTAGAAGTCAAGCAAGTCAAGTCATTTTATTTTGGTCAAGTCACAAATCAAGTCAAAATACTGATCTACCTTTAAATAAGTTAAAAGTCAGTGTTCAGGAAAGGTTTTGTTTTATTTTCAACATTAACAAAGCTGCTTAGTGCTTTTTTGCCATACATTACCGTTCTTATAGTACACTCTCAGCACCAGCCTCTGCCAGCTACTCTCTCACCGAGCCCTGCCTGGCATGCAGATCACGCCTGCAGTCAGACGGGCAAATACTTAAATGGTGTCCTCAGTCTCCTGTGCCAGTTTTGCCCCGGCTGTCTGTGACTCTCTAGAGGGGGGTGGGGGGCACACCGGACCCTGCCACTGTCATTGTTCCCCCAGCTGCTGCTGATCAGTAATGGCAAAGCAACTGGGCAGACAAAGGGGTGGCACAGGCCGGCATAAAAAGACTGGTGGGAATGGAAGCACAACGAGCCGTTCTGAGAAGCTGCCATTTTAAATAGGGCAAGGGTGGCCAGTTGCCCGCTGCGGTTTTAAGAATGGGCCGGGGGTCCTCGTTATCAGTTTAAAACCAGCTATGGGGTGTGTGCATTTAATCAGTTTGACTTGGGAGGTGTGCAATGGATCCGTGTATAACCAAGTATGGGGGTGTGCAATGGACCAATTTTTTATAATCCGCTATGGGGTGTGCAATTGACCAATTTATAATCCGCTATGGGGGTGTGCAATTGACCAATTTATAATCCGCTATGGGGGTGTGCAATTGATCAGTTTGACCTGGGAGGTGTGCAATTGACCAGTTTATAACAAGCTGTGGTGGTGTGCAATGCCAGTTAATAACCAGTGGATCCATTGCACCCCTCCCAAGTCAAACTGATTAATTGCACACACCCCATAGCTGGTTTTAAACAGATCAATTGCACACCTCCCGAGTCAAAATTAATATTTGCACAACCCTATATCTGGTTATAAATGAATGAATTGCACACCCCCATAGCTGATTATAAGCAAATTAATTGCACGCCCCCACAGCTTGTTATAAACTGGTTAATAATTGCACACCTCCATATAAACTTAAACTGATCTATCGGACACCTCCCAAGTTAAACTCATTAATTGCACAACCCCATAGCTGGTTATAAGCAAATTGCACACCTACAGCAACTGGTCATAAATAGTACTAAACATGAGGATCTCACACAGGATCAATGTAAATCAATGAACTGACAATCGTAGGAAATACACATATTTGAGACAAGGGGGGCAATTATTCACAATGGCCCCTATTGTCTCCAATATGTGTATTTCCTATGATTGTCAGTTCATTCTAGTGCCAATGTTTTTTTTTGTTTTTTTTTTTTTTATATTCAGACCCCTTGGACAATAATGCTGTAAAGCATTAAAAATAATAAATTTGCACAACACCGTATAAAACTGTCAGCGGTGTACCTGGTCGGTGGCGTCCCGGCGGCCATTCCAATATTCAAAAATCGCGCCTCTTCCTCGTCTGTGATAGGCGAAACACTAAATTTCCCAGCATTCAGTGTTCCGCCTATCACGGACATCCGCTCATCCTCATAACAGACGAGGATGAGAGGATGTCCGTGATAGGCGGAACACTGCCTGCTGTGAAATTGAGTGTTCCGCCTATCACAGACAAGGAGGCGCAGCTTTTGAAGACTGCAATGTCCGCCGTCTGTCTGCATGACACTCTGATCAGGTAGGCAGACGGCGGCTTGCGGTTAGTGTTAGTTAGGTAGTGGACTGTTGGTTAGTGGTAGTGCAAGTCTAGTGCAAGTCATAGGGCCCAAGTCACAGTCAAGTTACAAGTCATTAGTGTCAAGTCCAAAGTCAAGTCGAGTCATTTTGTTTAATTTTGTCAAGCAAGTCCTCAAATAGGTGACTCGAGTCAAGTCATGTGACTCGAGTCCCCCACCTCTGCTGGACGGCTTAAGTAGGCAGGACTAACTAGCAGGATATTATCAACAGGTGAGTCACTGTGGAGGGATCAGAGCTGAGCAGCCAGCTTTGAGAAGGAAGGGCTGAGCCCAGCCCTGACACATTTTTGTCGGAGGGGGATGGTGTTCTTGGGGGTCATAGGCAGCATTCCTCCTCCTCCAAACGCTGCGAGTTGAGTTGATGCCAAAGAGCTCGATTTTGGTCTTATCTGACCACAACACCTTCACCCAGTTATCCTTTGAATTATTCAGATGTTCATTTGCAAACTTCAGACGGGCCTGTACATGCGTTTTCTCGAGAAGGGACCTTGTGGGTGCTACAGGATTTCAGTCCTTCACGGTGTAATGTGTTACCAATTGTTTTCTTGGCGACTATGGTCCCAGCTGCCTTAAGATCATTGGAAAGATTCTACAGTGTAGTTCTGGGCTGATTCCGCCAAAATAACGTGATGAAACGTGTCGGACGGAGCCTAGCAGTGACATCGTTATGCCCACTCTGCTGATCAGCATGTAAAACAGCTCCATCTCTAGCTTTTGGATTGTGAGTACCTTTTTCTTTACAATAAAATGTGGGTGTTTTGAGCTACTACACCAAATATTGCCTAACCTGTCTGAGAAACCTCTTATGGCAGTGAGCAATTTTTGTTGTTATTACTCTGATACATTCATGTTTTAGACCACCTATTGCAAATCATCTGTTAAAGCGGAGTTCCACCCAGAAATGGAACTTCCGCGGAACGGATACCAACCCCCCCTCCGGTGTCACATTTGACATTTGTCAAATCCAGGTATCTGCTCTAGGGTTGCACCAATACTAGTATCGGCATTGGTGCTGATACTGAGCATTTGCACAAGTATCGGTACTCGTGCAAATGCACGAGTACCAATACCTGAAACCGATACTTTCAGCCTCGACTCTGAGCTGTCAGTGGGTCTCCCCAGTGTTAAAGAAGTCCGGTAATTGGTGCTGTCAAAAAAAAAAAAGTAGCTGGCAATGTTTATTAACAACCTTGCTCAGCCCTGGAAAAATAAAAAGAAACATTGTTTTTATTTTTATTTTTTGTATCTTTCTGTTTCTTCATCTGCAAATCAAAGGGATGAACAAATGTTCCTCTGTTTAACCCCTTATTAACACTTAATTGACTCCCTATTCTCCTCCATTTAATTATTATTTTCCTGCTTTTTTTTTTTTTTTTTTTTTTTTTATTCACATCTATTTTATAAACGATATACAATTTAAAACTTTTTTTATTTTTTTTCGTTAGTGAATATTTTACTCACCTGCTCCCACCTCTGGGGAAAGATTTGTGCGGTGAACTACCCATCGTCCGGCCTCTACTCCTCCCCTCCCCACCCTGCTGCCTTCTGGGAGACACAGGTCCCAGAAGACAGCAGAGACCATTCAGAACGCGCAGCACGACTCGCGCATGTGCAGTAAGAAACAGGCTGTGAAGCCGCAAGGCTTCACTTCCTGTTTCCCTTAGTAAGGATGCCATTGCCAACATCGCGGGACAGGTACGTTTCTATATATTAAAAGTCAGCAGCTACAGTATTTGTAGCTGCTGACTTTTTTATTACATTTTTTTTCTCAGGTGGAACTCCGCTTTAAACAGTGAAAAGCGTGTATTAGTGGTGAAGCACTGGAGTGGTCACACTGGAAGGAGAGACAGCATGTTTATTAATTCATTTTTGGTTGGACTTCTTTTTATTTTTTTATGGACACTTTTGATTGTGTTTTAACACTGATTGGTTTCTATATCACTTTTGTGGATTGTTTTAACCAATTTCTTATTCATATTTATTGTGCATTATTCATGGTTGATTTATGATTATGTGATATGGCTTGAAGGGGACAGCACACAATTTCTAGTTTACAGTTCATTGCTGACTTGACATGCCTTGTTCTGCACTGTGTCTTTACGTGTAGTCATCTTTTTCGAGGTAGGGCTTTGCTTCCTCATGTCGGAGCCTCCAGAAAGAACAATAATGAGCAGCATAGTAATGACCTCACCAGATTTCACTCCAAATCTCATGAGCTAAGCTGTCCGTATTGGTGTCTTTTTTAGATCTCACACTGCAAATATACAGTTATGAGACTGAAGGGACAGGAGTGCCTAGGCGCCCTCGCATACCGGGAAACGCAGTGCAATTTTTTTAAGAGGCATTGAAGACAAAAGATATATTTTAGAGCGCTGCTTAGGCACAATTAACATTTGTAGATTTTCCCTATAACATAGTAAATGTAACTTTTTGGGTGTAGTTCCTTTTTTAGCTGGGTATGAAGAATGTCATAACAGCAAATGTTTATAACAAAGGTGCACTTGTTCTAAGAGATCTCTAGATAATAATTTTGGAAAGGACATTGAGTAGTGTTATGTGTTAATTGCTCTTACCTCAAGTGCAGGCTCTCTATTATATCTCATTGCTGCAAATGGTGACCTCGTATTCATCTATTACAACAAGTAATTCTATTCAGAAAATAGCAGGGACCCTGTGCATTTCACTAAAGGCATTGCTGCACTCTGGTCAGATTTCAACATTTCTTTATTTTGTTATTTTTTTTTTTATTCAGATAACCACCGCAAAGGTAATTCACACATTAGACTTGCCTCCTGGTGTCCTTTCCAAAGTTCATTCATGGAGCTCTCATCTAATAGTAATCTTTATAAATTAGTTTAGATGTGTAGGTAAATATGATCAGCATTATTCAAATAATCTTCTCAATCTGTCTTGATGTTTTAGAAGCTTGTTTATAGAATTTTTAATTATATTTGTAGATAGGCGTAGTAATATTGGCACTTTACACATGCCTTTTATTACTGTCACAGTGATTGTGCTTTCACTGCTTCTCTCGCTCATTACAAGCACATCATCAGTCAGCTCAGACTAAAGCCTGGCACACACTATAGGTTTTTTCGGGTTGCACGAAAAAAAAAACCTGACAGCTCCGGTCGGGAGCCACCGTATTACCATGCAAGGTTAGTCCAGCAATCTCCCCCACTGAGCTGTTGTGTTCTGACAGGGGGACGGCCCCCTCCGCCAGAGCACTCTCATCAGAGCTCCCTGCCATTGGCTGAGAGCGCTGATCAGGGGTCGGTCAGCTGCTGGTTTTCCAGCATGCACATCCGACAGAAGCTGAGCTAAACAGCCTGCTTCTGTCAGACAAACCCACATACATACAGGCAGAATATCAGCCGGTATTTTTTGTACTGGCAAATGTCTCCCGACATTCTGCCCATGTGTACGGGGCTTAAGGGCTCATGCAAACAGGCTGTTTGGCTCGCGGAGCATAAGGCCCCTTTCACACTGAGGCGCTTCTAAACTGCCAGTAAAACACTGAGCGCTTTTGAAGAGCTTTTCAGTGGCTTTTGAAGAGCTTTCCATTCATTTCAATGGAGAGTGGAGTTTTTTCAACGCTCTGCCAGCGCTCTGCCCCAGTGTGAAAGCATTCATTTGATTTTAAGGCCCCTTTCACACTGGGGCGGTGGGTGCACAATTTCGCAGCACTATTCAACCGCTAGCTGGGTGCTTTTACCCCCCCCCGCTAGTGGCCGATAAAAGGGTTAAAAAACCCCCCCGCAAAGCGCTGCTTCAGCGCCGTACCATTGATTTCACCATTGAGCTGTTTCACTACTCCAAAGATGCTGCTAGCAGGACTTTTTTTTTTAGCGTCCTGCTAGCGCACCGCTCCAGTGCGACATACTGGAGAGACAGTAGCGGCTCTTTCAGGGCGCTTTGCAGGTGCTATTTATAGCACTGTAGCGCCCAGTGTGAAAGGGGTCTAATGGAAATAGGTTTTTATGAGCTTTCACTGTCATTGATATTGACAAACTGATGGCTGCACCTGTGCCTCTGTTGCATCCAAAAACGCAGTTATTTTTGACCCCTTTCAAACTGATGCACTTTTCAGGCGCTTTCAAGCTAAAAAAAGCGACTGAAAAGTGCATCAGTTTGAAAGGGGTCTAAAATAACTGCGTTTTTGGATGCAACAGAGGCACAGGTGCAGCCATCAGTTTGTCAATATCAATGACAGTCTGAAGTATGCAGGGACTGGACACTTCTTGCCAGTGCTCGCAGGACTGTATCCGCGTTTTAACGTCCCTTAACACCTACTCCCTAAACCTGAGTAGCATTTGGAACAGTGTACAGCCACTGTGTAAGGCCCCTTGCCCACTGGGGCGGTGGGTGCGTCGGCGGTAAAGCGCCACTATTTTTAGTGGCGCTTTACCGTTAATTTTGCGCTGCTAGCGGGGCACTTTCACCCCCGCGCGCTAGCGGACGAGAAACGGTTAAAACCACCGCAAAGCGCTGCTGCAGCAGGGCTATGCCGGCGGTATAGCTGCGCTGCCCCATTTGATATACACCGCTTCAAAGATGCTACTAGCAGGACTTTTTATACCGTCCTGCTAGCGCACCGCTCCAGTGTGAAAGCCCTCGGGGCTTTCACATTGGAGAGATGGCAGCGGCTCTTTCAGGGCTCTTTGCAGGCCTATTTTTAGCGTTCTAGCGCCTGCAAAGCGCCCCAGTGTGAAAGGGGGTCTAATTTAGCCTGTCATTGATTATGCAGGCTGCTGGTAATGAACTATACTTCATCTGTGCCTCACTTGCATCCAGAAACCTCTGAGATTGTACGCTGTATGAGCCAAATTGCCCATGTCCATTGAAAACTAAGGGTCTGTGCCCGGCAGGCTTTTGTTCACTTCTAGCGGGTTTTGCGTTACCTTTTGATCAGATCAGTTTAGAAACATGTTTTGTATTTGTGAGATACTTCTAATATGGTGACTTGGACCTTTTAATTAAAATAGATTTATATATATATATATATATATATATATATATATATATATATATATATATATATATATATATATATATATATATATATATATATATATATATATATATATATATATATATATATATATATATATATATATATATATTTTTTATTTTTTATTGTTCATGTTCAATAATGTCTCAACTCAAAAGACCGTTTCTAATGTTAGTTTGTATAGCGTTTCAGATAGCAGATGTCTTTTTCTCTCATTGTGCTAGGCGTAAATGCAACAGAATATGATTCTAAAATTGATTACTCTTCCCCGGAGCAGCGTGTGTCTAAATATAAACAATATGTTCCTAAATATAAAACATGTCTGATTTTCCTGGAGCTGATCAGGTTTCCCACTGTGCTGATTAAAATAGATTCAATCTCAGCCTTTTTTTTTTTTTTTTAAATAGAATCATATTTTTATTATTAATCTGGGCCACTTTAGGCTTAAAGCTGAACTTCAGAAAAAAAATGTTTTTCTCAATAGCCACAAATGATTTAAATCCACTTTGTGGGCACTCAATGCCTTTGCAAACACACTGTATATTACCTTGTAAACGTAGGAACATCATGACTGTGCTGCAAATAGCCTGTGCAGAGAGCGGAGCTGGGGAGGGGGGGGGGGGGACCCTGTATGCTCCACCTTCTTAAGAGCAGAAAACCATGGGAGGGGGGGGGGGTGGGGCATATACAAGACCAGTCACTCTGCACAACAGTGACCAGTCTTTATTACAGGAAGCTCCTGCACAGAGGAAAAGTTTCACTCTGGATTACTGCACAGATCTGGAAGAAATACACAAAGCACACCAAGATTCAAGGAAGAATATTAATGCCTCTTGTGTTTATACAATATTTGTTTTCACAAAGCTAACCCAACAAGATAGGGATACTTCTTGTCAAATAAGATAAATAATTTGCAATCCAAAGCTGGCCATAGATGATGCGATTTTCTTTCCTGGAACCACAGGTTGCAGGAAATAAAATTGCTTGATTCTCCCTATCAACACATAGGGGGAATCCCTGCGGAGCTATTGTGTTCTCCCAGTAGGGTGGGCACAGGGAACTGTTCCTGCATGGAAAACACAGTCTTTCTTGCCAGTGGCTATAGCCATTGCATTCTAAAAATCTGACATGCTGGTTGTATCCATCAGTCGACTTGGGTACAATCAGTCTGCCCATACATGGTTAGAATCTCAAATTTGAACCATCTATGACTGGCTTTAAAATATTACAATCGCATGGTTGAGCGTAAAGTGACTTAGGCTTGTTTACACTGTCCAGGGATCCAGCGAAGTCCTCACTTGAGCCGATTCTTCACTCGACTTCAGGTCCAGGCACTTCCCCCTTTGAAGTTACGCTTTAAAGTGTAGCTCCACTGCCTATTTTTACCACCCTTTGCCGCAAGAGTAGATGAGGCCTTAGGCTTGTGTACATTTTTTTTGTGCATTGAGGCTATCCTAGTGATGTATTTTTAGAAGCCTTCAATAGTTTTGTAGATCTGGGTTACTACTGTGTTTGCAGTTGTAGAATGAACATTAACTGCATCAATGATAGCTGCACTTATCAGAACCATCTGACAGGTTCATATTGTCCAAGGTTCAAAGTTTTTTTTTTTTTTTTTTTCTTGAAAAATCCTCTTCACTCAGTCTTGTAGGCAGGGTCTAGCCCCTGATGTGATCTGCTGTTGCTTACTAGACATCAGGTGAGCCTGTGTAATTTGTAACCTAGAAATATGTCTGAAGGAATCATATTGCTGATAAGGTCGTGTCCACTCAATACTTTTTACTTCAGTTTTTTGGTGAGGGTCACTGGGTTTAAAGTGGATGTAAACCCACTCTCATCCTTTCTAAATTACTGCAATATTGGTTATCTAGAAGGATATACATGCCTCCTGCATGAATACTTATCTGTTAAAGGTCTCCCCTCTGTCTGCTATGAGACCCGAAAAACTGATTTTGTGGGTGGGTCTGTTTTCCAGGGCTCAGTGGGTGGAGTTGTGATGTCAGTAGACTCACTGCCCACCTCTACACTCCCCTTATCAACATGCATTTGCTCCTGTGTATTTCTTCCAGTTAAAACCCAGAAAAGTCCCCACATGACTTCAGCATGCCAAATCATGCTGAGGTGTGGAACAGCCAATCCTTGCAGAGCTGCTAAAGAAAGGAGTGGGGGTGGGAATTAAAAAAATAATGCATGTCTTAGGCTAGTGCATGAGATATGTAGATCACAGCAAGGGGGAAGAACAATCACAGTTTGTCCGTTTTTTATTTCATTGAAAAAAGATATGAGGATTGTTCAGAGTTGACTTTGTGGCAAGACTGGGCACAGCTGATCTGCAATCCCATACTCTATATTGTGCCAGACAAAAAAAATTAAAACATTTCGGGTTTACATCCACTTTAATCTCCAACTAGATTTTATACTTGTCTGGTGATTATATCTTTCCTCCAAATAAAATATATATATATATATATATATATAAATATATATATATATATATATATATATATAATAATTTTCTCTGATAAATAGTACACAACATAAAATAGATGGGGTGGAATGGACAATGCAACAGAAAAAGTTTAAATTGCATGTTGACTTCTGCAGTTAGGTGGAGCTGGGCTAATGAGTAAATCACAACAATGGAGACTGAAAGATTTAAAAGTCAATAGGTTGTTCAACCTGACAGATCACAGCCAGACCAGAAATATCTGTTATGTATGTGCTTTTCCTTTTTCAATTCTAAAACAAGCTGCTTATGCTATCCAGCAAATGCTGCCGCTGTACAAAAGTCATAAATTTGACTCCATTTACTTTGTGCAACTTCTTCATGATCCCCTGCAGATGTCCGCAGAGGAAGGGACAGCCCTAGGGATCAGTCAGGTGTGCTGAATGGACCACAAGGAGTGAGGGGTGACTTTTTTTCAGTTAATAGCAGTCTGTTGCAATTCTCCAATCACAAACTGGATATCAGAAGGTGACTGGTAGTTGCTGCTCTAACGGCAGAAACAAAAAGCAGGTCTCTGGCAGGTGAAACGGCGGATATATATATATATATATTATTGTATTTAACTTTATTTAGATGTTTGGAGTTCTGAATCGGTGTCGGTAATCCCAATGCAACAGATTTGTATAAATTTGTATAAGACCTAAATGCTTTCACCTACATTCTAGATCTCATAATTTTTTTTCCAAATATATTTTATTTTATGTGCTCAATACCATGGTCACATGACATTCAGGTACTTGCTTCGCACCACAATTCAAGAGTGGGTGGAGCAAGCGGGAAAGCTCTTTTGACAGCGAAGGCAGAATTTGTGCTGATTGGTGGCCTCTGTCATACTCCTGAGTCAACATATAAGGGCATCAATTGGGGCAGAGAGCAGGATAACGAAGTAATGTGGGGCAGCTTCTAGACAAGAGACAGGAAGTGCACTATTTTCAAACAGGGATCTTCCAGGGCATGCACAGTGAGAATGGCAACAGAGGATACTCAGGATTGGCTGCTATTCTGTTGCCATCTGAATAAGGAAGTACAGTGAAATGGCAGGATCAACCAGGTATTTAGGAACATTTGCAACATGCATAATGGAAAAGGTTGTGCACATAGGTAGAGATCATATTTTTACAGGTAATGACAACAAAATAAATTTTGGGTTTAATGACACTTTAACATTTGTTTACATGTCTTGCTTATACGGTTTTATGTAGAATCTAGTTTTGTGCTAACTCGATGCAGCTCATAGAATATGCTTATACCTTCCCATTTTCCTTCTTTCTGCAGAAGATGATCCACAGCCTCTTTCTCATCAATGGGTCAGGTGACATCTTTTTAGAGAAACACTGGAAGAGCGTAGTGAGTCGCTCTGTGTGCGATTATTTCTTTGAAGCTCAGGAGAAGGCAGCGGATGTGGAGAATGTTCCTCCCGTCATTCCCACCCCTCATCATTACCTTATCAGCATTTACCGAGAAAAAATGTTCTTTGTGGCAGTCGTTCAGAGTGAGGTGACTCCACTTTTTGTTATTGAGTTTCTTCATCGAGTCGCAGATACATTTCAGGTAGTTATGTTGGTATTTTATTTTATTGCTATATTGAAATGGGTCTTTTTCTTTTGTATACAGTGTACCATTCTCATGAAACATCAAGTTTGGTTGCAAGGTTACTAGTTTGCTAACATTGCGTGACGACAGTAAAAGAATTCCATTGCCTATCTTATGGTGGCCGTATATGCTTTGATAAATGATGGATTTCTTTTCCAATTGATAATTTTGATGGGAATAATAAGTAAAAAAAAAAAAAAAATATATATATATATATATATATATATTTATTATACAAAAGCAGTACTTTTGGGGTGCAAAATGAATGGGCTCAAATCGATCGCACTGCAAAGAATTGCATGCAATTTGAACAGAAATATGCTGTGATTCCTGTGGGAATTTTTTTTTTTTTTGTGTGTGTGAACCCAGGCTTGTCATAGTGATTTCAAGCTGGCTTCACACGGGAGCGTAGGGATTCTTTTTAGTGCAATTTGAGCCCATTCATTTTGTATGGGCTCAAATCTCACCACAAAGGTATATAATCTAAACTTATGTTTTGTAATATAGCCACCATATAATCTAATTGATTGGAATTCCTTCATGAACAAAGATGCTTTATAGTGAAACTAACCCAGTAATACACGCTCTGCTTCCATGGTCAGACACCTGTGAGTTCCTTCGCCAGCACTGGCATCTTTTTCCAGGTGCCAGTCTTTGGCCATGTTAACTGGCTAGCCTGAGATGCCATCACTCTTACATATACACAGGAGTGCAGTCATCCTGGCACACAGGCTTTGTGCCAGGATGTAAAATGAGCTGTGTAAGTGTAGCTCAGTGTACATTTCACAGAAGACTGAGCAGGCAGGTAGGTTTATTTTATTGCATAACAGACCTTGCTCATCTTTTCTGCAATAAAACGCTTGCCTGCTCAGTTTTTTTGTTATACCTTAGTTACGCTTTAAGCGGTGGTCATGTGGCGCTTCAGCCCCAAGTATTGCCCTACTTTGTATACTTCCTGCTTTAGACCCTTCTTCAGGTGTCCATGTCACTGCCTAAGTGACATAAACACTTCCTATTAGAAGGCTGGCGGCAGGATGCTCTCAGAAGAGAGCAGAACTGATGCCCTCACAGGGGGAGGACATGGGACCCAGTGGTCTTGTGGCACAATCACAGTATTGGATTAGTGATCCCCTGCACCAGAACCAGCATCATTGAGGGACCTGGATGAGGAATTTGGTTGAGTATTGCTGGCTTCACAAGGTAAGGGGGGGGGGGGGGGGGACTGTCAGGATGGGTTAGAGGGAAGGTGAGATGAGAGTTTTTTGTTTTTGTTTCCCGAAGTGGAGCTTTAAAAGCAATTTCTAGCTGGACTGTTTATAAAGCTTTGTTCCACAATTACATTGCACTTTGCTCCATTTTGCCACTCAAATTTTCATTGGTTCAATAATGTGAACCTGCACTTTGCACATGCAGGGCTGAGCAACAGATTTACTTAAATCTTAACTAAAACCAAGAACAAACATTTAATATATTGTAGCTTACCAGCCCTTAGGTGTGGTGGCTGCTCCTTCTTCTTTTTTTTTTTTTTTTAGGGTAAGAACATTTTTAACAACTACAGAAATAACTGCTTAGCTTACCAGAAATGCATGCATGTCCTTGTTACTTCCTGTGAGCTGCCAAGATCACAATACAATGTTACCTTTTTTTTGTAAACTAATAATCCTATCCACTACCATATAATGGAGATGAACCAGGTCTCTGCAAAGTTGCTTTGAATCTAGGAGCCTAAAAAGGTTAGAAGCCAGTTTTTTTTTTTTTGTTTTTTTTTTAACCACTTGCCTACTGGGCACTTTCATTCCCTTCTTGCCAAGGCTAATTGTCGGCTTTCAGCGCTGTCGCACTTTAAATGACAATTGAGCGGTCATGCAGCACTGTACCCATTTTTATTTATTTTTTACACAAATAGAGCTTTCTTTTGTTGGCATTTAATCCCCATTGGGGTTTTTTATTTATTTTGCTAAATAAATGAAAAAAAGACAGAAAATTTAAAAAAATAAACCTTTCTTCATTTCTTTTATACAATTTTGCAAAGAAGTAATTTTTCTTGACTGATGTGCAGTGATGGGGCGGCACGGATGGTCACTGATAGGCTGCACTGATGGTCACTTACGAGGGCTGCACTGATGATCACTGTAAAATGTTCTCTGTCACAGGATAGCTGGTTATCTGCTTTCCTTTCCTCATGCTGTGGTAGCGCTGAGGAAAGGAATTGCCAATAACTGGCATTTGTTTAAATGTGACCAGCTGTGATTGGACACAGCTGATCACATGGTAAAGGGCTGCTGTGATTGGCCTTTTACCGCAATTTGTGATCAGCTAACGCAGCGCACCCGATGAGCATCCCAGGGGTGTGCGGGGGACGAGGTTCTGGGAAAACCGAAAATAGTCTCCCTCCCAGAACTGTACGACCACGCAATCGCCCTCTTTCAGCTATTGCGCAGACGGCAAGTGGGAGGCGGATGCAGATGGCTAAAAAAATTAAAAGCCCAGGTGCCATGACACAATTTCTAGCAGTCATGGCGACCTGGCGCCTGGGATTTGTCGAGCCCTGAGATAAACAAAGGCAGGAATGGCTGTGTGGCAATCATGACACCCTCTATAGATAGTGGAGGAGTGAGCGTAGCCATCCAGCGACAGGAAGTTTGTTATTTACAGAATTATCAGGTGAAAATAAAGGAAAAAGGACTGGAAAAAAAAAACAATGCAGCCACCACACACCACCACCACCACAAAGACTGGTAAGCTGCAATATATTACATTTTTGATTTTGGTTTTAGATGCTGCAAATATCTGTCAGGTTTAATTTTATCTGTGAACTCACTAGGGAGATTTTCCCTCACTTCCTATCACTAAACTCCCATGAAATAGAGGTTGCAGCTGTAACCGAACAGCAATAAAGATATTGTCAGGGGTTATAACCCTTCTTCATGCTACTAAAAATGTATTTTGTCCTTGTCTGTATTCTCATTGGATAGATTTCCCATCACTGCTTGTCCTGACAGGATGGAACGAGTGGTGATACAAATTGTGCTTTAAAGTGCAACTGTCCATTTTGAAGTAACCAAAAAAGTGGAAAAAATATCAAATAAACAGACTGGCAATCTTTTGCAAAATATGTTTTATCTACATTTATTTTCAGTTTTAATATAATGAAAATGATTAGATACTTTGCCCATAGCAGCTTAAACCATGAACAAAATAGCCAAATACCAGTTCAACCTTTGTAATGAGATACTGAGCTGTTACCACCCCAGCTAGATCTGTTGAGTACAGTGTGAGCACAGTTTGTGATGTTCTGTCATTGTTAACTATCATGGTGTCAGTCACATGCACTTGTCTTGTTTCTATAAATGTCTGCCAGGATTATTTTGGGGAGTGCTCAGAGATCTGCTTGAAGGATAATGTGGTCATTGTGTACGAGCTGCTGGAAGAGATGTTGGATAATGGATTTCCTTTGGCAACCGAGTCAAATATCCTGAAGGAGTTGATCAAACCCCCAACAATCCTGAGATCTGTAGTGAACTCCCTCACAGGTTTGTAACACCCCCATTCACTTTTTCTCATTCACATTACAAAAATCTTTGATTTCCATAAGTCCTTTGGAACATTTTAAGTATATTTAATTGGCTGGTTTATGTAAACCAGCTTTATAATACAATGATTTAGGCATGTATCAGAACGGAATATATTTACAATAAAAGTGATAAAGTGGGGAGCCATGTTTTCTAATGTGCAGCTGACTCCCTGTGTTTGGCTCCTAAAGGAAAAAAATGAGATGAGATTTATACAGCCCAGCAGGTTGGTGACCTGACTTTCTTCTACTGTAATTAAGGAGCTCCGCTTGGTCACCAGCCTGTGACTGGACAGTGAATGAGCAGTGGATAATATTCACCCCTCTGTTCTTTCATCTGTTAACATGTTCCTTTTTAGCACCTGATTGGCTGCTAGTGTTGATCCTTCCTCAATCAGAGTGTTCCTGTACAGGGTATGATTTGAAGTTCTACTCCCATACTTCCATTAGTTTCCTTTCAAAATAAATTGAATAAAGGCTTAGTGAATACATAAATGTATTCTTGGTGGTTGTTTTTTTTCTTATCTGCCTGGAGTTTAACTTTTATGTTGCCTTGGTCTAAACCAGGGGTGTCCAACCCGTGGGCCGCATGTGGCCCAAGAGAGCTCAGCATGTGGCTTTGGCATGTTTGTAAGGACGCTGTGCAATCATAAAGGCCATGGCGCCTAGCAGGGACAAGCTAGGCATAGGCTGGTATAGAGGGACGCTGGGGATGCTGTGCAAGCATAACAACTGCAGCGGCACGCACTGAGAATCCAGGCACAGCTGGAGGCATACTGGGGCTGCCATTTTTGTAATCGCAGCGGCAGCAGTGAATGAATACGGGTGTTGTGCCGAGAAAAGTCCCCCGTTGGATAATGCCCGCCCTGTACTGCGCAGGCGCAGCGCTTGCACAGTACGGAGCTCAACGGAGCAGCCGAAAAGCTACGAACATGAACAGCTATCAATCAAGACGACATTGTGCCACACGCTGCCGCACGCTCCCGATGCTCGTGCAACTCTGCAAGGGGCGGATGCATACAGAAGAGGCCGCATGATGGGCAGAGCTGATACGATGGGGGTGGAATTCTCAAAGGGGCAGATGTAGTATTGAGAAGCGTGTAAGGGGAAAATTGCTTGTGTTAGGTAGTTAAATAGGTCCTGCAAACCCACCCATCAACATTGCAAAACCCAGCCTTCAGTTGTGTAAACACACCCTGCAAAGACGTGTAGTTTATTGAGAAAACCACCCCCAAAACCAACCCCCATCATTGTAAAATACGGCCTCTTCTGTAGGCATCCGCCCCTTGCAGAGTTCACTGAATAATACACTCGCCCCTTGCAGAGTTGCAAAAACATCGGGAGCGTGTGGCACAATGTAGTCTTAATTGCGCAGGTGCCGTGTACAGCTGATCAACAGCTGTTCATGTTCGGAGGCTCCTTTGTCCTCCGTACTGCGCAAGCGCTGCGTCTGCGCAGTGCAGGGCGGGCATTATCCGACGGGGGACCTTTCTTGTCAGAACACCAGAACTCTTGATAGTACCAGGCAAGTAAAAGCTGGATGGCTGTATCTAGGGAGGTTCTGGGGGGAAGGGGAATGCAGCCCACCCCAGCAGCCTCATAGATACAGCCATGTTGGCTGTATGTTGCCCTCTTTTACTTTTATAATAAAAATATTACAATAAAAGTTCACGTTTTATTACTCAGGTACGTTGTCTATATCAGGGATCGTTAACTTGTGATCTGCCCAACTTTTTCTGCTCATCAGCGCTCTTTATTATTCGTGTAGTTTATGTGCAGCCCAAGATGATTCCTCTTCTTCCAATAAGGCCCAGTAAGGTCAAAAGGTTGGACACCCCTGATCTAAACGTTCAACTAAAATGGATTACTCAAAGCTGTATAAATCTTTGTTCTCTTGTTTCCTGTGCAGCTAGAGGTCATTTTTATATGCACATTTTTTTATTTTTTATTTTACTAGCATTGCCTTCACAAAAGTGGCTTGTGATAGCTGAGAGGAGTGATTGTTTTCTCTATTCCTTTAGGGCTGGGTTCACACTGTAGCACGCTCCAGCAGGAGTCAGGTGCGTCCCCATTCACCGTTTCAGGTCCGATTTCAGCCCGAATTTTGGGCTAAATTCCTGAAATTAACCAAAAGAAGCGCATCTCTCTTGTGCAATTCCGCTGTTGAGATGTCTGTGACTGGCTCTCTATGGAGCCGTTTCAATCCGCCTGCTATACAAAAACAAACATGCAATATATGCACAATTCTCCATGTTACAGAAAGATATCTGGTTATCTGCCAAAAATCCAGTGTGCTTCTTCCTCTGCTGCACTGACCTCCTGAGCAATGTTATCAGCCATGCCTACGTGTGTCATGGACGTTAACCCCCACCCTCACCTTTAGGTCCATGACACAAGGGGGAAGTTAGGAGCTCAATGGATTTCTGGCAGGATCAGTGGTTGCTTTTCTGTACTTGCAATTTTTTAAATAGGCAAAACATAAAAAAAAGCACATGCATTGCAGAGACAATCATTGTACAGTTAAAGCAAAAAGTTTACATGAGGAAATCAGGTCATCCGGTTCTGTTTTCCACATATAGAGGCCAGTATTGAAAAATCTTCCTGCCTGCAGACAATAGAGTCTTCATATTTATAGCAAATTATTCTTATTTTTTTTGTAAGGTCCATACAAAACGAATACATAAATTCTCAGTACATTTGACAAAACTTTTTTTTTTTTTTACTTTTAATATTCGATTCAGGGATGAATGGATTTTACTGATTGAAAACCATACACTGTTAGAAATGTATTAATTGGAAAAAACATTTCCATCTTTTTTCCTTCATTTTTTCTTGTTCCTGTAGTAGAAAACAAATGCCAATTTGACCCAACTAATGATTAGAAAATTTTTGTGTTTTAAGTCAGCAGATACAAACTAGCTGCTGACTTTTAATAAACACACTTTCACCTGTCCCAGGATCCAGCGATGTCCTCACCCGGGGCGTCACTTCCCTCGGTCCTCTGTCCCTGGTGCCAGCATCTCAACTATGGGCACCTGGCTGTTACAGCTTGTGGCTTCAAAAGCCCGGTTCCCACTGTGCATGCCTAAGCCATGCTGCACATTTTGAATCATCCTGCAGTCTTCTGGGACCTGTGATGTGTCCCAGATGACTGCAGGAAGGGAGGGGGAGAAGAGAACTTGAGCGATCCGAGT
Source organism: Lithobates sylvaticus (assembly GCA_028564925.1). Taxonomy (NCBI): domain Eukaryota; kingdom Metazoa; phylum Chordata; class Amphibia; order Anura; family Ranidae; genus Lithobates; species Lithobates sylvaticus. The sequence continues at coordinate 292,294,684 of CM053027.1, read as the reverse complement.
GGAAGTGGAAGCAGGTACCTGTCAAAACCAGGTACCCCCCCCCCCCCCCCCCCCCCCAAAAAAAACAATTGCCATTTGGAGAAGAAGAGGAGGCCTTACAGCAAAACTTCTCCTTTTTTAAGCCTTCTGAAAGATCTTCAGCATCTGACACCTCTGGGCATGGTGGATGTCTAGTTCCATATCAGTTGGCCCTGCATCATTACAAGACACAGCAGTGACTTGGGAGGCCAGTGCATGGTACCAAAGCACTCAGTGGGGACAACGCATCCGTCACACCTGGAAGGGTTGTCACTGAAGACTCTTGAACTGGCTTAGCTCTTCAAGAGCAAAGATCAACAGCGTTGGCAGTGGGATGGGAATGTATTTTTTTTCTTTGCAGAGGGCATCATTTTAACATTTTTTTTTTATATTCCCTTTTATTTTTTAAGTAGCAACGGAGTTTATAGTTGGCATGATTATAGTAAGCATGTAAAACATGGAAGTCACACCAAAAATGTAAATGTATGCTTACTGACCATACACGAAGCTTACCTTTTTTAATATAGCTGTGTGACCTCTGCTCAGCAGATTGCTCACATAATCTGTAGATAAAAGCTGTGAGCTGGAACAGTTTGTATGTGAAAAGGTTAAAGGTAAACTGTGACAAAGCAGAATGCTGTTTGCTGCAGTGATGAGCTCTACGTGGCATGAACTGATGCGTTACCATGAAGTGTGCTCAGTAGTGTTAAGAAATAGCAGCTATTTTGTTGTCAGTTATAGGTTTTGATTTTTTAACATCAAGAAATGTGACTATGGAAGTACTCATACGGGTCTGTAGCAGCCCCAGCCATGAAAGGTAACCCACAGATTGTGAGGTTTGTTATTTTATTAATTTTACTGCGATCATTGTACTTCTTTTAAGGGAAGTTATGAAGTATTTTCAGTTGGTATTTTTTAAATGGACCCACTGAATAAACATTATCGGTAAAAAACATAAAAAAAAATGTAAAAAATACCCACCTCTCACTCCAGCATCCAGCATGCCTATTTGAGGGAGACACCTTTTGGCCTTATCACTGGGTCTTGGGAAAGCTGAGGATATGAAATCTCCCATATATGTACTCCTGCACTGGACTATAATGCCCCGTACACACGGTCGGAAATTCCGACCACAAAATCCGCCGATTTTTTTTTTTCCGACGGATTTTGTCCAACACTAGTGTTGCATATAAAGAAGAAAAAACTGCGCCAGGTAAATCAACTAAAATGTCTATACCCTAAAAAACAATCAGATCGAAGACTGTTAGAACATAGCTGGTGGATAAGAAACACACAAATAATAATACTCAGAGATAATGGTAATAGGTAAAAAGTGGTTGACAGTAGCGACATATAACAGCAAAGTCCTGAATTGTAATCAAACTGAGGACCATATATGTATGGATCTGTATGAAAAAATGTGAACAGTTCACGGGGTGAGTATTGTCCTAGGATATAGTTTCTCAGTCTTATAGACTAGGTACATCAGATTAGATATCCTATCCCACCGCTGTGCTCCACACCACACGGAAGTGCCACCACCAATATATATTACCCTTACCAGATGGTAGGCAGGGTTAAGCCTTTCAGAAGTGAGCCCATAGAAAGATCCTGACTTCAAAAAGGAGCGATCAAACTTCAAATCAAAAAGAACTCCCAGCGTCTGCCACTCACACCGGAACCAGGACCTCAGACCAGACCCAATGGATAATCAGATCCAAGCTAGCACTCGGCAGTGCATCCAGATATAATCAAAGGAAACAAGAGGCAGACCATAGCATAATAACGTTTTTTAAAACAATAATGAGTAATTTATTGGTAAAAGGTACTCGCATAAGCACAAGATAAAAAGTGCATTTAAAACTCCACATGGAGTGACACAGAACGCCGGCCGGCATGTAATAGAAACGGACCCTTCCTCCTTCAGGAGCGTTGAACGTGATGACGTCACTGCACGCCTTCCCAGAAGCTTTTCGTCTTACAAGACATTCTCAATGGGGATAGGGCCGTGCAGTGGGTCATGTCATTAAATAGGGGAACGCCTCATTGTGGGAGGTAAGGGAACGGAGAGAAAACTCCATCTTAACTCAGGGAAAGTTTGCCCTTAGATGACGAACTTTATGAGACAAAACGGTGTATTGCTAACCTAGTCACAACTGGGAGAGAAATCAGTTGCTTGCCAGGAAAAACAAAAATACGTGAACATAGATAATAAAGTGTATATATATGATAGCAATTATATGCGACCCGTGACAGTGTGTGTTTGGGCATATAATGTGAGCTAAAAAATTATATATATCTATTAATGAACATTTGTAGCTATTACGGTTACATTAGGTCAATAATTGAAGGAGAATATGGTGACTTAGTCTCCAAATAACATTTTGGAAATATAGTGAAATATAATAGTCCATAAATCAAAATCGTGAAAAAAGAAAAAATATATATATATATTCCTCTCCAATCTGCAAGACACGTGAGAAAATATGTGAAAAAAATGCCACACACACGATAAGGGAAATACCCTGTCATCTGTCACATAGATGCGGAGAGCATGGATATCCTCATGGCTAGTACCATAAAAAATGTGTAGTGACGTAATGATTTGTTAGATTATAATATCTAGCTTTTTTTAAAAAAAGTGTAGGTGAAACAAAGTGAGATTTAAAATAATAATAATAATAATAGACCAATCTCAATCTACCGAGGGTTCCCCAGAGTCAGAAAGAGGAAGAGTCCATTACCAACACGCATATCCCTAACATGCATAGAGTCTGATGGCACCATATTTAGGGGCTCAAAATTCCATGACATAAATATCATAAGCTAATAAATTGCAACCAATCCCTAAACACCACCGAAGGTGTATGGGTTAGGGAAAGGAGCAGGAGGGGAAAGGGGGGGGGGGGAGGGGAAGCCCCAAGTCTCATTGTTTGGAAATTGGGGTGAAAAATAAGCTCCTGAAATAGTGGTAGGAGGAATCTAGAATACAGACAATGTTCTTACTCACTGGAGTCTGTGTTTATTAATAGAAACCAGTCTCTAGGGGAGAAGAATGGAACAGGGGAAGCAAGATCTTAGTCCCCGAACTAAGGTAGCCATGACAAACACAATTACATCTGTTGAAAAAAATTTTGAACAGTGTTTACATTGTTTGAAAACATACAGGTATCTACTAGATCAATTAAGCATTGTTAATAAACGCATTCACATCTGTCTCAATGTTGATTCCGTACGGGACATAAGTTTTTAGTCGGTGAATCCAGGCCATCTCCATTTTCGAGATTTCCCTGACTAAAAGGTCACCTCTCCAATTGGGCTTATGTTTATCGATGCCCAAGAAGAGTGTATTGGAAGGATCCCTATTATGTACTAGACGGTAATGGTTCGAGACAGAATGATTTTTGAAGCCTGAAATAATGTTTGTAATGTGTTCATTCAGGCGTACTTGTAGTGGACGTTTAGTCCGGCCCACGTACTGCAAGCCACAAGGGCATTGCAGTAGGTAGACAACTCCAGTGGAAGCACACGTGATACACGGTTTGATCGTGAATGTCCTCTGTGTGGCTGTAGATACAACAGAGGTGATCCTTCTGGATGGATTAGAATTGAATCGACAGACTCTACAGCGTTTGCATTGGTAAAAACCACTCAGATGGTCAAAAAACCCTTTGCTTCTCACTGGTGGATTGAGAACGTTTGGAGCCACTTGGCCCTGCAGAGACTGTGCACCCCTAAAAATGACCCTTGGTTGTTGCATACACACGGTCGGACAAAGTTTGTCAGCAAATCCGATCATTCTGAACCTGGTGATGTTCGTTGCGTACGACGGAACTACGTAAAGGCTAGTAGCCAATAGCTTTTGGTCTCGGAATTTGATCTGAGCATGCGTGGCACTTTGTCCATCGGAATTCTCTACACACGATCGGAAAAAGTCCGATCGGACTTTGTTGTCGGAAAATTTGAGAGCATGATCTCAAATACTTTCCGTCGGAAAGTCCGACGGAAAAAGTCCGATGGAGCCCACACACGGCCGGATTTTCTGACAACATGGTCCGATCGGACATTTTCCGTCGAATTTCCGACCGTGTGTAAGGGGCATAATGCTCTCTAGGTAAATTTTGGGATTCTCAGATCTCCAAGGATCATGTAGTGATGCCCAGTGACATTATCAACGCCTATAGGAAGTGGCGGTAAACCAGGGAATATTTTCAAAGCCCGACTCCAGACAAATAAAAATAAAAAAATAGTTTAATTGCTCGTTAATGTCTAGGGAAACCATAAAAAGAAATTAATCTTTAAGCGATCCTCTGCTCCTCCCTGCTGTTTCTGCACCCCTGCGGTCTAGTGGTCTGAACTTGAAAATTGGTGGTTTATTAATGTTTGGTCTGCTATAATTCTTTTAAATCCCAGGATCAGCAATTACACAGTATTTTTCCTCTTATTTGACAGGGAGTAGCAATATGGGAGAAACACTACCCAGTGGACAACTGTCTAACATCCCATGGAGAAGGGCTGCAGTCAAGTACACCAACAACGAGGCCTATTTTGATGTCATTGAGGAAGTAGATGCAATCATAGACAAATCTGGTAACAAGACCTGTTGTGTATTTAAAATCTGGCACTGTTTTAGGGGCTTGTAAGGTTAAATCTGCTAATGGGGAAAAGATCTTGCAAGCTTTTGGCAATAACCACTTTGGATATATATATATATATATATATATATATATATACATACACATACACATACACATACACATACACATACACATACACATACACATACACATACACATACACATACACATACACATACACATATACACACACACACACACACACACACACACACACTGTGTGTATGTATGTATATATATATATATATATATATATATATATATGTGTATGTATATATATGTGTGTGTGTGTGTGTGTGTGTGTGTGTGTGTGTGTGTGTATATATATATATATTGCAATAATTTACCAGCTGCTGGCACTGTTCACATTCCCATATATATGTGCTAGATAATTAATAAAACCAATGTGCTGCGCTGTGCTCTGCAAACAAATATTTCCTGTGAATTTGTGCAATAATGGATATCCAGTGCTCAATATTAATTGACCAAGTGTGTAGTACAATATGATTCCATTCCATATATGCATAAAATGCTAACAGATATAATTACACAATTTGCAAACTTATTTTATGTTCTATTCCATATGTGCACAAAAGTGCTCAATAATAAAGTCCATCAATCAATATCCTTAAAGTGGAGATCCGCCCACCACTTCAAAAATGTAAAAGCCAGCAGCTGCACATACTTCACGCTGGGAACCCTACTGTACATGCGCTCTGCTCCTCTTCTCTCTTTCCTATTGGCCCGGTTGGCGAGGGTAGGAGGAGGGAGCCGAGCGGTGACTTCAAGGACCATGGCCCAGGCTCCCGGAAGTGGGAACAGGATACCTGTGAAAGACTGGTATCCTCTCCCCCCCAGTAAGGTGCCAAATGTGGCACCGGAGGGGGGGCATCAGATGTGTGGAAGTTCCACTTTTGGGTTGAACTCCGCTTTTAAGGATTTTGAGTTAAAATAGATCCTTGTAATGGTGAAAACTTATCCAAAGTGCCAACACTCTCATGCTCCCCCCCCCTATATAATTCTCCTCGCCCTAGGGCGTGTGACAGCACAGTTAAATTTGGTCAAACAGCGCTGTTGAACCACCCCTGGGCTCTGTGATATATGGACTCTGCAGGTTCCTGCACTGTTCTATGATTATATCCTCAGTGCATATATAAAGAAAAGCTACATCATTGAACCCTTTCACTGCCAGGTCTGTACGTCTTACGGATGTGCCTGCAGGTGTGGCCAGGTCAGTACCCTAATTTCTCCCTCTCCTGGTCCCTTCAATGACCATAAGCTTATAATCAGAATTGTTCAGCAGAACAATTCTGATAACACTTATCAGGCTGGGGCTTGGGGGGAGGGGGTGGCTTTAGTAAACATGTGTTTGCTAAGCTCCCCCCTGTAGAAGAAAGGGCACATGCAGCGATCACTACTGATCACTGCTATGTGCCCACTGACAGCTTATACATTGTAACACCCGCGGTTACAATATATCAGACTGTAATTTTCTGAATGAATGGAATCTCTATACAGATTCTCATTCATTCAAATAAAGTGATACATAGAAAAGGGACTATCTGCAGTCCCTTTCTCTGTCTCAAAAAAAGAGATATGGAGATCTGTTTAAAAAAGGAAAGAATTCCCCCACGTTGGGGTTTTTAGGCAGCATGCAAAGAAGGAGTCAATGGGTAATGTATAAAAATGAAAAATATATTTATTAGGAATAAAAAAGTATAACAACTAGGTTAGAACAAGAGCTCCAGTGGAAAAAACAATGAAAACGTGGATATACGCTTTACAGACTAATAATCACAAAATTACATAGTACATTGATTGTCGTACATATGGGAAGACAGCTCTAACATGTTTCAACCCACATAGGGTCTTCTTCAGAGGTTCCATATAATTACCAAAAAGCGTGTATCCTGAAGATAAAGAAGCAATATTCCTACATGGAGGCCCCTTAAAAAGAGAAGTATCTTGCATCTCCCCCGGGGTATACCAAGATGTTCCGCATCCTCCATAGGCACCAAGGGTTGGGGTCCAAACGATGTGTCTTAAGAGAGGTCACACGTGGGAAATCCCCTCCTCCTCTCCCCACCTGAGGTGGCGAAGGAAGAGAATGCACCTGTGACAGAGACCCGGGAAAGGGAGATATATATAGTTGCTACTGCTGGGAGTTATCCAGGCCGTGGACTAGAGCAATGTGATCCCATGTTAATTGCATGGGGATCAGGTCATATACTGTGGGGATCTGTTTAGACCTCTGATATCTCACCAAGGACCCCCCCCCCAAAATAAAAAAGAAATAACTAAAAATGTAAATGACTACAAACATTTTTTTTTTTTTTGTTTAAAGTAAATAAAAACATTGATTAGCCAGGAGGAGGAGCTGGAGGACGATGGCAAATATTAATTCGTTATCACAATGGGACTGCCTGCACAGAGATGTTCTGTGCATCTCTGTGCAGGCAGTCCCATTGATGTAATTTGGGGTGTAGCACCTGCACAACAGCTGTTGCTCCCAATTTTACATCCATGTAGGTCTGCATGTATGTCCCTGAGCTCACACTGTCTGCGTTCGGGGTCATGTACCCACACCGATGTCACACTGGGAACGGCAGCTATGCCTGTGCAGCCATTGCATCCCAATTGACATAAATGGGACTGCCTGGATGGGGATGCACGGAACTCCTGTGTGGGTAAACATGGCCCCCCCATTGGCGTACACTTTAGTATGCCACATGTAAACGAGGCTTTAGTACTAGTTTAGCAAGAATTTTGTAAGTTACATTCTGTTTATGTGCAATACAAATTTTTTTTGTGTATTTTTTGTGAAAATAGATATGATGAACATTTGCGCAACTATTGCGGGGCCCAAAAAATCTGTAGCACACTTGTTTTTAGAAAATGTCTAGTTTGAGGGGTCTTTTCAAATTCTGAAAGCTGTAAGTGAAAAATTAAAACCTCCAGATTTTTTGAGATACGTTCGATTTTCACCATTTTGCAAAAAGGCACAATTTAAACATTTACAAATATTTGTTGTTTATGAACTCCACACAGGTTAAGCTTTTATATTTAGTAAAATTTAGCTGTGTTTTTTTTGATTTATTTTTTTATCTGCTAATAATGGTTTTAGTGTATCTTTTGCCAATATATTTGTTCGATAAACATTTGCGCAAATACCGCGGGGTCTAAAAAATCAGTAGCACCTTCTTTTTATTCTAGAGGTCATATGCTTTCAGAAAATCTTTGGTTTTGGGGGTCTTTCACAAATTCTGAAAGCTGTGAGGGGAAAAATGAAAACCTTCAGATTTTTTGAGAAATTTGGATATTTACACTTTTGCGTCTGTTCAATTTTCACCATTTTGCAAAAAGCAAAATTCACTCAATTATTCACTCAATACAGGTTAAGCTTTTATATTTAGTAGGAATTTTGTAAAATTTGCTGTGTTTTTATCTGCTAATAATGGTTTTAGTGTATTTTTTGCAAATATATTGGTTTGATAAACATTTGCGCAAATACTGTGGGGTCTAAAAAATCTGTAGCACCTTCTTTTAATTCTACTTATCGTGCTTTCAGAAAATATATGGTTTGGTTATTCACAAATTCTGAAAGCTATAAGTGAAAAATAAAAAAACTAAGGAAAAATTGCAAAAATTGTCTTGCCACCTGAGTGTACAAACTGGAGCACAGGGTCTGGCAGTGAAAGGGTTAAAACAACATTTATTTAAAATCTTGATCAGAGTAATCGCACATCAGCTGCAGATAAACCAATGGACGTACGACCTTATTGGGGTTATATACAGATCTGTGTGTAAAGCTGGCCATACACTATACAATTTTCTTATTGAATTTCCTTTAGATTTACCTTCAACTGTGTAGTACAAGGGCCTGCCTGATTGCATACAAATTGAAAGTGTTTAGATTCGAACTCCTATTGTAGGGTTTTGGTAAAGGAAATCTATAGACAAAAGTTGTATAATGTATGGCCAGCCTAAAGCCCCATACACACGGTCGGACTTTTTCATGGATTCTGTCCGATCGGACAATGTTGTTGAAAAATCAGACCGTGTGTATGCACCATCGGACAGTGTACGTCGGATTGTCCGACGGACAAAGTCTTATCTCCTGCTGGAAAGATTTGCCGACAACACGGTCCGATCACACCAAATCCGATCGTGTGTACGGTTGTCCGACCGGACAAAGTGCTACGCATGCTCAGATCACATTACAAGACCAAAGCTATTGGCTACTATTCTCTACGTAGTCCCGTCGTAGGCAACAAACGTCACCACGTTCAGAATGATCGGATTTTCCGACAACTTTGTCCGACCGTGTGTACGCAAAACCAACATCGGACAAAGTATGACGGACATGGTCCTCGGATAGTCCGAGCGTGTGTATGGGGCTTTAGAGTGATGCGCTACAAGCACCTTTTTTGATGTGTGAGTACCCTGATCAATATTTTTAATAAATGTGGTTTTAACCGCTTCCCGACCGGCTCATGTACATATACGTGAGCAGAATGGCACGGGCAGGCAAAATCCTGTACCTGTACGGGATCCTTTAAATGCCTGCCCGGCGACCCGGTCGGGAGCTCCGTGGCCGCGGGACCAGCGGACCCGATCGCCGCTGGTGTCCCGCGATCGGGTCACGGAGCTGAAGAACGGGGAGAGGTATGTGTAAACAAACCTCTCCCCGCGCTTCCTACTCTGCCTGTCATTGATTGGCTGTTCCCGGTCATCGGGAAAGCCGATCAATGACATTAGACGTCAGCCCCGCCCCCTAATGTAAAAAAAACACACACACGTCACAGCCCATAATAAAATGTCCGATGTGTCCGCCATAATGTAGCAGTCACAATAAAATCGCTGATCGCCGCCATTACTAGTAAAAAAAAAAAAATATATTTAATAAAAATGCTATAAAACTATCCCCTATTTTGTAAACGCTATAACTTTTGCGCAAACCAATCAATAATCGCTAATTGCGATTTTTTTTTTTTTTTTTTAACAAAAATATGTAGAAGAATACGTACTGGCCGAAACTGAGGAAAAAAAGTTTTTTTATATATTTTTTGGGGATATTTATTATAGCAAAAAGAAAAAAATATTGAATTTTTTTCAAAATTGTCGCTCTATTTTTGTTTATAGCGCAAAAAATAAAAACCGCAGGGGCAATCAAATACCACCAAAAGAAAGCTCTATTTGTGAAAAAAAAAAGGACGCCAATTTTGTTTTGGAGCCACGTCGCACGACCGCGCAATTGTCAGTTAAAGCAACGCAGTGCCGAATCTCAAAAAGGGGCCTGGTCCTTTGGCTGCCAATTCGTTCGGGGCTGAAGTGGTTAAACTATGTAGCTTTTCTTTATATATGCACAGAGGATACAATCGTAGAACAGCTAAGGAACCTGCAGAGTCCATACATCACAGAGCCCAGGGGGCGTTCAACAGCGCTGTTTGACCAAACTTAACTGTGCGTTCACACGCCCTGAGGTGAGGAGAATTACATAGGGGGGGGGGGGGCACCATTACAAGAATCCATTTTAACTGAAAATCCTTAAGGATATCGATTTGATGGACTTTATTATTGAGTACTTTAGTGCACATATGGGATAGAACATAAAATAAGTTTGCAAATTTGTGTAATTATATCTATTGTATATGTTGGCACATTAGCACTTTATGCATGTATGGAATGGAATCATATTGTACTACACACTTAGTCAATTAATATTGAGCACTGGATATTTATTATTGCACAAATTGACAGGAAATATTTGTTTGCAGAGCATAGCGCAGCACATTGGTTTTATTAAAGGTTAAATCTGGTAACTGCAGTGTTTTTGACATTTTAAAATAGTGGGAGTATATGGGGGGGGATTCGCACTCACACAGATTTCTACAAAGGTTGGGTTAAGTAACAGTAGTGTCGGTCTGATATGGCTGATGAGAAATAACTGTCATGGACTTAAAATTGCAAAACCCATCATACTTCTCAACAGGGTGGATTTGATTTAAATCACTAGTAAAAGGGCTTGATTTAAATTAACTCTCTATTTAATTCATAATTTTTAACCACTTCAATACAGGGCATTTTCAACCTCTTCCTGCCCAGGCCAATTTTCAGTTTTCATCGCTGTCGCATTTTGAATGACAATTGCGCGGTCATGCAACACTGTACCCAAATTTCCCCACAAATAGAGCTTTCTTTTGGTGGTATTTGATCACCTCTGCGATTTTTTTTATTTTTTATTTTTTTGCACTATAAACAAGAGTGACAAGTTTGAAGAAAAAAAACACAATATTTTTTACTTTTTGCTATAATAAATATCCCAATTTAAAAAAAAAAAACATATTTTTTCCTCAGTTTAGACCGATATGTATTCTTCTACATATTTTTGGTTTAAAAAAAAAATCGCAATAAGCGTATATTGATTGGTTAGCGCAAAAGTTGTAGCGTCTACAAAATGGAGGATAGATTTATGCCATTTATTTTTTTCTTTTTTTTTTAACTAGCAATGGCGGCGATCTGCAAATTTTTATCCTGACCTTGAGGCGGACACATCTGACACTATTTTGGGACCATTCGCATTTATACAGTGATCAGTGCTATAAAAATGCAGGGAAGAGGTTAACACTAGGGGGCGATCAAGGGGTTAAATGTGTTACCTAGGGAGTGATTTTTACCTGTAGGGGGAGGGGACTCGCAAGGGGAGGAGACCGATCAGTGTTCCTCTGTACTGTACACTCGATCTGTCTTCTCTCCCCTGACAAGACGTGGATCTGTGTGTTTACACACACAGATCCACGTCTTGGCTCTGTTACCGGCAATCGTGGGTGCCCGGCGGACATTGCGGCTGCCGGGCACGCTCACTACGCCCCCTAAATGGCCAGGAAGCCCAGGACGTCATATGAAGTGGTTAAAGAACAACTGTCATCTCTGCGTCTCCTCTGACCCGCTGTTGACTCACTGACAGTCCCATTCACTTTAATGGGACGGCTGGTAATGCGGCACTGACACAACAAGGTGAAGGACGTGGCAACAGCAGGTGAGTGGATGCCCACTAACAGGCGCTGCCATGATGGATCTAAAATGACAGGTGCTCTTTAAATGTAAGGACTTATTCTTGCTGGTAGTTAGAATCTTTAATATTTGCAAAATGAAGGTTTCCTATTTAGAATAATGAGCTGTCAGGTTAGTAAAACAGCGATATCAGAACCAATTCAATTGTACAGTTTGCAGTTAACATAGATTTTTAAGTCAATGGGATAAAGGATTATTCCTGAACTTTGTTTTATCTCCTGGTTACTGTGAAATTGTGTGAATGTATCAATGCAGTGCATGTTATCTCAGCTTGCAGAGCTTGGATTCATTGAATGAAATTACCAAAAATGTAAAAATTGCAGAATATACAGCCTTGTGCTACATAACTACCTTATTTGCCGGTGTATAAGACAAACCTCCTAATTTTCCAGTTTTTTATTTTTTTTTTTCTCTTCAGTTTTTGCCTATACTCATCATATAACACGCCTGCTCAGATTTTTATTTTTTTTTTCTTAAATCATTGACTTTTATCCACCCTGCTTCTCAATCAGCTTTTAGAAGGTGTAGAGTGGTGTGTGGTTTCTGACATGATAGGCGCACTCATGGAGGGGGGTGGAGCTTGTACACAATGGAAAGGGTGTGATTCGTGGGTTAAGATGACCACACACTAGCAGATTATCGAATAAACATTCATACGATCATTCATAGGAAAGTTCTCAACAGCACATTCGATGACATGACAAATGTCGTACAAAGGTATTTTAAAAAGTATTTGCTTTTAGCATTTGATTTTGGAGTGAATTTACTTTCCTGAACAAAAATCACATTCACTGTAAAATTCTTTCCGTTTTACCATGGAGAAGAATAAGTTGGTGTGGCTTAAAGTGGATTTTAAGCCCACTTGTAACCTTGAAAACCTGTCCACGTGAAACGTGTTTCACCATGAATTATAAGAACTTTTAGATTGTACCCTCATTAAGCTTAATGCATCAGTAAATTGATGCTGCTATATATACCTGTAATAAATAAAATGAATAAATCGGTGACTCTCTTGCTCCCCTCTTCGGTGATGACAGCAATAGCTTTAGATCTGCTAACTTCCTGTTCCAAACCCTTGGTATGGCTTAGGGGTGAGGCAGTCAGCACCAGTGATGTAAGTAACTGAGTTAAAATAAACTGAGTTACGTAACTCAGTTACTTTAGAGGGTAACTAGTAATCTAACTGATTACTTTTCCCCTCATGGTAACTCAGTTCCCATTACTTTGGCTTAGTTACCCCAATTACATCTACCGTCACTAGATGGCAGTAGTGTACTTCCGGTGTCCTGCCAAAAAAGTTCCCCCGCCGGATAAGGACCCCCCTGTACTGCGCAGGCGCAGCGCTTGCGCAGTACGAAGGACTACGGAGCTTCCGAAAATTGCCGAACCTAAACAGCTCTGAGTGAACTCTACCCCGCGCAGGCGCAGTTAACATGTAATTGTACGAGGCGATGCCGCACGCTCCCGATGCTCGTGCTACTCTGCAAGGGGCGTCTATCGTGTAACTAAGGGGCGAGTCTAGTATTACTGTAACCAAGGGGTGCATTTATTATTATTGTTATATATCGAGCTCTGCCCATTAATTTAACATTCACCCTCTTCTGTAGAAATCCGCCCCTTACACGATATAATAATAATAGACCCGCCCCTTGCTTACACGCTATAACAGATCTGCCCCTTGGTTAGAGTAATAATAGAGCAGCTCCTTGGTTACACGATATATAACAATAATAAATGCGCCCCTTGGTTACAGTAATACTAGACCCGCCCCTTAGTTACACGTATAGAATATTAAAAAAAAAAGTCAGTTACTTTGCTGAGTAACTAATTACTTTTCCAATGTAGTAACTGAGTTACTAACGCAATTACTTCTTGGGAGAAGTAATTTGTAACTTAACTAAATTACTTTTTTAAAGTAAGATGACCAACACTGGTCAGCACCAGAGGAAAAATTCTAAATATCTTTGCCAGTCAGTTTCCTGTGTATCCAAATGGCATTTAAAGCACACTCCAGAGGTAGCTTTAAAAAAAAAAAAAAAAAAAAAAATCTGCTATTGATGTACTAACCAGAAGTATATAATGCATTTTGCAAAACAAAGGAAATGGCGTGCTGCTAGACTATAGATATTATAAGTCAGCCCTCATATCATCATCATCTATAAAGCAAAGCTGTAAACAAATAGAAACGTGACAGCAGAAAAATACTGCGCAATCCATCAAGTCTGCCCTTTTTTTTTTTTTTTTTCTTGTTACGCCATTTACTGTTGACTGTCTCACTACCTCTGCTGGAAGTTGTGAGACCAAATGAACCACATATGAATTATTTACAATTAATATTGCATGATTTCCAATAAAGCAGGTATGTTTTGATTTTATAGAACGGGGAGCCCCCAAAGTTTGGACCATCAAAAACAAGTCAGCTTTGCCAGCACTCATAAGTCTGTAGCACAAGTTCTCGTTATGCCCCTTCACCTTTTATAATCTAAGCCATTAGTGCTTTTATATTTGGGAGCCTATCTATCTTCTTGTTCTTCTGAACATTGGGATTTAGGTCACTGTGCAGTCTTAAAGGATCTCGCATGTCTTTTGTAAGTCAAGTTTTACCTGTTCTTAACTTCATGGTAATAACATCTTGTTGTAATTGGGGCTTTAGCTAGCCTTTAATTAGGCTAAATGATAATAGAAGGTGCAAAGCTTGAATTGTGGTGGTTTGATCTATAGGGTAGTAGCAAATATTAGTGGATTTTTTTTTTTTCTTTTTTTAGTTTTGCTATTGTCCCAAGAAAACCCACACAGGAAGGTAGGTAAGAGGTGAGGTTATGTATATGAGTGTTACTGGGTGAGGGAGCACATGTGGACGCCGTATTATTGTTGGTGGCAGCACATGGGCTTTGTAAGGACTATTACCTATAACTGACAAACCGGTTTTATGGACAAGCTGTACTGGAAAACCAACAATGACTCTGCAACAGCTTTGTTTATCTTTTGTACCAATTTTATACACTTGTCTCAGTGAAACAGAGATAACTGATGGAAACAGCTTATAAGAGCTGGTTCACAGCTGACAGTAATGATTCTTAAACGTATTATTCAGGTTAGACCACATGTGTCAAACACAAGTCCCGTAGAAGAATCCAATCCGCCAGGCCCTGTTGCATTGGCCCTCTCACCCAGTTTTGCTGCCGGATCATGGCGGAACTCTATTCTGCCACCCCTGGCTCTCACCCTCTGCTTCCGCTCCCCGCTCCCCGTTGTAAACACAGAAGCTTTCTGTGTTTTACAAGAGACAGCTTTGGTTTCAGTGGCTACCGGATTTAATCGATCCCTCACAACGGGGCGCAGTGAGGACAGCTATTCTGCATGCAAGGGCAAGAATGATCTCCTTCAAGGCAGCACCGCCTACACAGGGAGGTATAATGGAGCCAAATACACAGATAGTAGAGAGCGTTGCCGACAAAAGGCAGTGCTAGAGCCACCTAGATAGGGAGATGTAGGAGTGACTAGAGATGAAACAAAGCTTTGTTGAAGGGTGGTGTTGCACACTGTGCATAGCGCACCTCTAAACCCTGTGCACTGTACATAGCGCACTCCTGTACACAGCGCACCCCTGGACCCTGCTCACTGTACACAGCGCACCCCTGGACCCTGCGCACTGTACACAGCGCACCCCTGGACCCTGCGCACTGTACACAGCGCACCCCTGGACCCTGCGCACTGTACACAGCGCACCCCTGGACCCTGCGCACTGTACACAGCGCACCCCTGGACCCTGCGCACTGTACACAGCGCACCCCTGGACCCTGCGCACTGTACACAGCGCACCCCTGGACCCTGCGCACTGTACACAGCGCACCCCTGGACCCTGCGCACTGTACACAGCGCACCCCTGGACCCTGCGCACTGTACACAGCGCACCCCTGGACCCTGAGCTCTGTACACAGCGCACCCCTGGACCCTGCGCTCTGTACACAGCGCACCCCTGGACCCTGCGCTCTGTACACAGCGCACCCCTGGACCCTGCGCTCTGTACACAGCGCACCCCTGGACCCTGCGCTCTGTACACAGCGCACCCCAGGACCCTGCGCTCTGCATAGTCTTACAGATACAGCCGGCCCCTTGAGGGCAACCATAATGCTGATGTTACCCCCAAGTGAAATTGAGTTTGACACCCTGGGCTAGACCAGTGGTGGTAAATAGAGGATTTCAAGTGTGGCCCTGACACGTACGAAGGGCAGCACGATAGTCTTGTTTTTATAAATTTGCTGACGCTACCCTCAGAGGTGGGTCCGTTACAGCCTGGGCCCAGTGGGATATATGAAGAAGACAAAATGCGCTCGAGTTTGAAGCATTCTGTAGGGAACAGCACCAGGGAAGCAGTAGACCTGTTTTGTATTTCCCAGAGAACTTCTCCTGCATTTTAAAAAAGCTAAATGCAGCAGTGCAAATGTGAATAAGGGTCAAAGTGATTGTAAAGGCTCATTTTGTTTAAAAAAAAAAAAAAAAAAAAAGAAATCAAAATAACAAACTTGATATACTTACCTCCTCTGTGCAGTTGGTTTTGCACAGTGCAGCCTGGATCCTCCTCTTCTCAGGTCCCTCTTCGCTGCTCCTAGCACCTCCCTCCTTTAAGTGCCCCTCAGCCAGCAGCTTGTTACAGGGGGCACCCAAGCCGAGTCAGAGCTTCGTGTATCCATTCAGACACAGAGCCCCGACCTGGCCTGGCCCCTCTCTCCCCTGATTGGCTGGCTGACTGGCTTTGACCGCCGCTGGAGCCAATGGTGCCACTGCTCTGCCTCAGCCAATCAGGAGGAGTGTCCTGCTGGTAGGCTGAGGGGATCGGGGACATCGCTGGAGAGAGGAGGGGCTCAGGTAGGTAATTGGGGGGGGGGGGGGGGGGCTGCTAAACATATAGAAGGTTTTTTCTTAATTGATAGAATGCATTTAAGATTAAAAAAAAAAACCTTCTGCCTTTACAACTCCTTTAACATGCATGGCATTGCACAGTCTCGTTTTTTCCCTTTGTTATGCGGTTTGCGTTTAACCTTGTTTTTCCAGAAGCAAAAAAATGCTTTCAGACACTTTGCTTTTCCGCGTTTCAGACGCAAAACGCAGCTAAACGCAGGCACCTGCATTTAGCCGCGTTTGCGTTTATAAGCCTTTTTAAAGGAACCCAATTTTTTGGACCAGAAATATGATGGTAAACCATACAAAATACTAGAAAAATTGGTTTAAAATGTCGTAATTAGTTTAGATAGTTCATAGAGCGTATATACTCACTGATGCATACGTGTTTGTGAAATGCATACATGTTTGTGAAATATCCAACGGACATTCGCTGTGCCATCAACTGATGGGTCCAATATCGACGATCTCTGATTCTGGACCTCTCATGCAAATTTGCAACGACATTGCTGCCGCATCAAGAGCAACATCAGGAGCATTTCCTGACATCTAATCAATATGGGATCCATTTTAAAAAAAAAAACACAGAAAGAGAGGCAAATGCAAGTGTACAACTGCTCTCTCTGCTGCTGCTGCTCACTCTGATCAAAATGGCAGAAATAGTTAATAATACATGCTTTCTGAGCTTGGGGAGGGTCTATATGATGTTCTCTTTACAAATGCTTATAGATGCAAACGCGGCTAAACGCGGCATGAAAACACAGCAAAACGCGCATTTTTAAACGCAAGTTTCTGCTTTTTAAAACACGCGTTCAGCAGAGTTTGCATCTGCGTCTCGTGTGCATGGGGCCTAAAAAAGAAGGAATAAAATGCCTTGGCATGAAAGTGTACAGAGCACAAACCTATTTACTAAGGACAATGTGCTGGCTGAGAGAGTGTTGTAGTATGATTAGTAAGACAAATTTTACTACTGTATATGATGAATATGAACATGTAGATATCACTCAGTGTAAGCTGTGCTAGAAAAGTGACAGTTTCTAAGCAGCTGTATTTTTGTTTTTCAAAAGTTTTTGATGATTTGTACACAGAATATAGGTAGGCTGCAGTAAGTAATTTTTCAAAATATCTAAATGTGATTGTGTATAAAGGCTATGTTTCTTGGCCTTGACAGAGATGATAACATGCAATTCCATCATCTCTCTGGCACCCTGACAGATAAGGGCATTTTAATAAAAAAAAAAAAATGGCAAATCCAGCTGTATTTGACAACTGAGATTATCTGCAGATTTGCTGTCGGTGACTGTTTAACCCAGCAAATGTTTGCAATCTCAGATTTTTTTTTTTTTGTCCATGTGGAAAAATGGCAAACCTGATTGTAATGCAATTCAGAGTGTTGATCTTGTGTTTTTACACTTGGAGGATGCATTTCTTTTTTTTTTTTTTTACGATGTGCCCATTTGTCCTTCAGTAATAAGATGTTTGAGAGAGGGCCCCTAAAAAGGATTTCCCTGCCTGGTTGGGTCAGGGACAGGTTTTCGGGCTTTTGGTGTTTCCAGTACCCAGCTTTTTACATGTTAAGCCCCATACACACGGTAGGATTTTCCGATGGATTCTGTCCTATCAGACAATGTTGTCGGAAAATCAGACCGTGTGTAGGCACCATCGGACAGTTTCCATCAGATTGTCTGACGGACAAAGTCCTATCTCCTGCTGGATAGATTTTTTGACAACAAAGTCCGATCACACCAAATCCGATCGTGTGTAGCGAATTCCGACCGGACAAAGTTCTACGCATGCTCAGATCACATTACAAGACCCAAGCTATTGGCTACTAGCCTCTACGTAGTCCCATCGTAGGCAACAAACGTCACCACGTTCAGAATGATCGGATTTTCCGACAACTTTGTCCGACCGTGTGTACGCAAAACCAACATCAGACAAAGTATGACGAACATGGTCTGACGGACCTGGTCCTCGGATAATCCGTGCGTGTGTATGGGTCTTTAGAGGTTTATATCAAACCTACTTGTCCCTCATCCTGGGGCCACCACACTCCCTCCTTGGTGAACAAACAATGGTGATCTATTTAGTGGCGCATGCCCTGTTCGTTTGTAGAGCTCTATTCAGTCAGCAAAACATTAAAAAAGTTAATAAAATATAACATTTTATTTTTTTACATTAACCTTATCCAGAGACATCTAATTTTTTTCCTACCTGAGTATCTCCAGCTTCTGTTTTCTAAACCTAAGGCTGCAAAGCAAAAAGAATCCTGTCAAGAGAATGGTTTTAGGCTCCATTCACACCTTGGCATTTCTTTTTGCGGGTGGAATCTCCGTGATTCGGAAACGCTGCAAATCGCAGGACGCCCTTGCGATCCCCGCTATTTTAAATGGCACAAAATCACGGCGCGATTTTGCCACGATTGTCGCCCAATGAATCACTGTTCAATAGTGCAAACAGAATCACGGCAAAATCGCGCCGAAATTTGGTGCCATTCAAAATAGTGGGGACGGCAAGGGTGTCCCACGATTTGCAGCGTTTCCGAATCGTGGGCAGAATCGCGGCAAAACCGAATACCAAGGTGTGATTGGAGCCTTAAGCAAGCTGGGAACACTGGTAAAGTGACATCCCTGAGTTCCCTGCTGATTCCATGACAGTAACCCTTCTGGACAACAGGAGTGCCAAAGAGCCTGGTGCAAATCAGCACTAATCACTGATTCATTACAAGGGGGTACCTTTTTTTTTGTTTTGTTTTTGTTGGTGGGGACTCCTCTCAAAGCAACCCCCAGTGCTGGAGGGCATGTGGGTTGGTATGTACTATACATGGTAGGGGGTTGCCCACTCGCTGCCTCTTTGCAGTGAAGTTACTAGGTGGCAAATCTGGTGTGACAGGTTGGTAGCTACAGTAAAAGCCTATATTATACAGTGAGGGGGGGGGGGGGGAAGTATTTGATCCCCTGCTGACTTTATCCTCTCTAAGTCATTAAGGTTTCATGGCTGATGTTTGGTTGAACCTTTAGCTCCCTCCACATGTTTTCTATGGGATTAAGGTCTGGAGACTGGCTAGGCCACTCCAAGACCATAATGTGCTTCTTGAGCCACTCCTTTGTTGCCTTGGCCGTGTGTTTTGGGTCATTGTCATGCTTGAATACCCATCCACGACCCATTTTCAATGCTCTGGCTGAGGGAGGGAGGTTATCGCCCAAGATTTGACAGTACATGGCCCCGTC
>CM053027.1:291939823-292269823 GCA_028564925.1 Lithobates sylvaticus | reverse complement strand
ACAATGTGTATGTAAAGCGCTGTGTAAATTGACGGCGCTATACAAGTACCTGAAATAAATCCTGCCTGGTAAGATGACTGCAGAAAAGAAAAGTAGGTATAGGGGATTTCCAACAAATACTGGTGAGGGCTTCAGGGGATGGTCTGGAATTTACCGGTAACTGCTTTAGGCATAGTATGAAGATGTTGTTACTTGTGAGATTTATAGCTCGGTGCCCAAGTTAAGGAATTACTGGGATGCTGTTGTATATTAAGAAAATCTCAGGTGAGTCTGGATATGTTTTCTTTGCCAACGTATCAAACTGCACAGAGCAGCAGGTAATGGCTGAGGAGGAGGAGATCACCATGTAGACATTATCTGCGCACTCCTGGTTGTTAGAGATATGAGGAGCGTGTTTCTAACCAAGAGCTGTCGTTTTTTCAAAAACTAACTTTGGTGTTCTGTTGTGATTGTACATACAGAAAGTTCCCACTTTAAGATTCTGGATTGTACTTGTACAGTAAAACCCTTTACGTTAAATGAATTGTTTCCTGCTTCTTCCCTCATTTCAGGTTCCACTGTGTTTGCCGAGATCCAGGGAGTTGTAGAAGCCTGTGTCAAGCTGACTGGAATGCCTGACCTTACCCTGTCTTTTATGGTAAAATAAGGCTTTATATATGTACTGTATGTTTCCTCTCTAATATTTACTCCAACTCCCGTACTTGTATTCTCCCTATGGACCAGAGCAATGTTTACATTTCACCTGTGACCCTATTAATTTAGCAGTAGCTTTATCATTTTAAATGTCAGTCCACCAAAACTGATATGACGGAGTCTTCATAAGGGGTTAAATAACCAAACTTTCCAAACAGACCAACGTTTGGGGGTAAGTTGTAGTGAGGTGAACTCACAGCATGCAGTTTCAGATAACCAATAATAGTGAATGTGCCACAATGTCAGTATATACATGAAGGAATGTATTCAAAGTAAAAAGAATAATCGGTGTAACATATGCAGAAATGTTAAAACATTACAGCTAATTTGTGTTAGCTGAGTGCGTTCAGAAAACACAAATATCCCCACTGTATAGGTATGGGAAGTTCCTGCACTGTCTGTGCTCAGTAAAATATGTAGAATCATAAAAAAAATGCCTACAATATCTACCATATAATTAACAATATCTGCTATAACTATAAAAGTTTATATAGTGCTGCGATTCTTCAATATCGCAATAATTTCTTTATAGTACCATCTGTGCAGAAAAAGGTCTTTTTAAAAGTACAATCCGTGCAGAAATATATGGCAAAAGTGCTGTGCTGCCCTTCCTCTTGTGCCCTCACTCACCAGCTATCCATAGAAAAAGCGCCTGTACTGGTGAAATATATCTTTCATAGATGTGTCTTTATCCTCTTCCACACGTCCCCATTAGTTAGACGTACTCATAGGATAGGAAATAGAGCATACATGGCATGATATCGTTTAACCCTTTCACTGCCTAGGCTGTACGGACCTACAGAAGTCCCCGTAGGTGGCCAAGTCAGTACAGCGTACAGACCTCATTTCTCCCTCTCCTATAAGCTTATGGTCACTTCAATGACCATAAGCTTGTATCAGAATTGTTCATCACTCTGCTGAACAATTCTATAATTCTGATTTACAACCCGCTGATCAGAGTTATTAACCCCTAATGTTACCGCCCCCCCCCCCCCCCTCTCCACCCATGCCGCTGCTTCCCTGTCCCCGGCCACTCCACCCTCGCGGCACCCTTCAATCTAATACTGCTCCCCACCTTTCCTCTGATCTTTACCTCCCTTCTTTCCTCCCAGCACTGATTTCCACCCGCTCCCCGCAGCCACCATTATTAGCCGGCATCCCTCCTCTTCCACTCCCGCCAGCTTCAGGTGCTGCATGGGGCTTGGGGGGTCCAGATGTGTCCCCCCCCCCCCCAGTCAGATTACCCCCCCAACTGCCCCTGCACCCCCGATCCATGGCCGCTCTGAGTGGCATCTCTCCTTCCCCTCCCGCAGCTTCTCCCTGCACTGATCTCCATGATCTGTCAGGCTGGGGATCACGCTGGGGAGAGCGGTGCGGGTGAAGTAGGGGCTTGGGGGGGCTTGGTAAACATGTGTTTACTAAACTCTCCCCCCCCCCCCCTGTAGAAGAGAGGGCGCATGCAGCGATCGCTACTGATCACTATGTGCCCACTGACAGCTGATACATTGTAACACTCGCAGGTACAATATATCAGACTGTCATTTCCTGAATGAATGGAATCTCTATGCAGATTTTTTATTCATTCAAGTAAAGTTATACAGAGAAAAGGGACTATCTTCAGTCCCTTTCTCTGTATCAAAAAAAGAGATATATGGGGGTCCGTTTAGAACTCCGATATCTCACCAAGGATAAAACTAAAAAAATTACTAAAACAAATGTAAAAAAAAAAAAAAAACACAAACCTAGTAAGACCCCACTTGGGGGGGGGGGGTAAGTTGTAGTGAGGTGAACTCACAAGATGCAGTCTCAGATAACCAATAATAGATAAAAAAAATAATAGTGAATGTGTCAAAATGTCAGTATATACAGTTGTGTTTATAAGTTTACACCCTGGCAGAATGATTTTATTTTATTTTTTTTCCAGAGAATATGAATGATAACACAAACTTTTCTTTCAATCATTAGTGTTTGGCTGAAGCCTTTATTATCAATCAACTGTGTTTTACTCTTACTCTTTTCAAATCTTCAAATCATAATGGCAACAGAAACTACCCAAATGACCCTGATAAAAAGTTTACATACCCCAGTTCTTAATAACGTGTCTTGCCCCCTTAACCTCAATGACAGCTTGAAGTCTCTTGTGGTATTTGTGGATGAGGCTCTTTATCTTCTCAGATGGTAAAGCTGCCCATTCCTCTTGGCAAAAAGCTTCCAGTTCCTGTGAATTCTTGGGCTGTCTTGCATGAACTGCACATTTGCAATCTCCCCAGAGTGGCTCAATGATATTGAGGTCAGGAGACTGAGATTGTCACTCCAGAACCTTCACTTTATTCTGCTGTAGCCAATTGACTTGGCCTTGTGTTTTGGATCATTGTCATGTTGGAATTCTCAAGTACGTCCCATGCGCAGCTTCCTGGCTGATGAATGCAAATGTTCCTCCAGTTTTTTTTTTAACATACTGCATTCATTTTGTAACTTGTAATAAGTTTTACCATATTTCCTGTGCCTTTTGTAGCTCACACATTCCCAAAACATCATCGATCCATCTCCGTGTTTCACAGTAGGAATGGTACCTTTCATCATAGTCCTTGTTGACTCCTCTCCAAATGTAGTGTTTATGATTGTGGCCAAAAAGCACATTTTTGGTCTCATCACTCAAATGACTTTGTGCCAGAAGGTTTAAGGCTTGTCTCTGTGCTGTTTGGCGTATTGTAAGCGGGATACTTTGTGGCATTTGCATAGTAATGGCTTCCTTTTGGCAACTCGACCATGCAGCCCATCTATCTTCAAGTGCCTCCTTATTGTGCATCTTGAAACAGCCACACCACATGTTTTCAGAGAGTCCTGTATTTCACCTGAAGTTATTTGTGGGGTTTTCTTTGCATCCCAAACTATTTTCCTGGCAGTTGTGGCTGAAATTTTAGTTGGTCTATTTGACCATGGTTTGGTTTCAACAGAACTCCTCATTTCCAACTTCTTGATTAGAGTTTGAGCACTGCTGACTGGCATTCTCAATTCCTTTGATATCTTTTTATATCCTTTCCTGTTTTATACAGTTCAACTACCTTTTCCCGCAGATCCTTTGACAATTCTTTCTCTTTCCCCATGACTCAGAATCCAGAAACATCAGTGCAGCACTGGATGAGAGATGCAAGGGTATGTCAGGAGTCCAGAAACTCCTTGACATTTTATACACACACACACACACACACACACACACACACACACACACACACACACACACACACACACACACACACACACACACACACACACACACACACACACACTAACTTACAAGCAAACAGATCATAGGCGAGGATGGTTAACTTTTAATAGCCATTCAAATCCCTTTGTGTCAGCTTGTGTGCATGTTATCAGGCCAAAATCACCAGGGTATGTAAACATTTTTGATCAGTGTCAATTGGGTAGTTTCTGTTGCCATTATTATTTAAAAAGAGTAAACACAGTTGATTGATAATAAATGGCTTCAGCTAAACCCTAACCACGAGTGAAAGAAATGTTTCTTATCGTACATCACGGGACACCGAGCCATAGTAGTTACTATGTGGGTTATAGGCCACCTTCAGGTGATGGACACTGGCACACTCTAAGACAGGAAGTCCACTCCCTATATAACCCCTCCCACTACTGGGAGTACCTCAGCACCGCTGTCTACGGCATGCGCCGTAGACAGCTGTGCCGCTATTTCTGCAAATATCTCCTAAACCTTTTAGGTTTGGGAGATATTTCTTGCACCCACAGGTAAGCCTTAATCTAGGCTTACCTGTAGGTTAAAGTGGTTGTAATGGGTTTACGATCATGCTGTTAGTGGCGGCACCAGCCAGTCACAGTGCCGGAGCCGCGATACCCGGAAGTCACTCCGGGATAGATGGTGTCGGGGGAGGGGAACGAGGGCCGCTTCGATCTCAGGTAAGTAATTCATAATGAGCTAGTATGCTATGCATACTAGCTCATTATGCCTTTGTTATGCCTCATTATGCCTTTGTCTTGCAGGGGTTATTTTTTTTTTTTTATATTACTGAGGCTTTATTTCCTCTTTAATTGCATCCCAGAGTGGGACTAAACGCGATGGGTCCCCTTCTATTGCCCAGGACCCTCAAACTGAGGATCGGGGGTGGGAGATGATGCATTTCTCTCAGGGGACCAGGAAGAGGCTGATGACTGAAGGGTCAAATACGGAAGGATTGAGTTCACAATCTGAAAGATTGATGGTACAATCTCTTACTGAATTGGTCCGCTCCACATGCTACCATTAGCTGAGTCAGTTGATGAGCCCACTTCTTGTTTGGGTTCACTAAAGCCTCCTATTCATGCTTTACCTATCCATTCATTACTGAGAAAGCTTATGTATTCTGAGTGGGATCACCCAGATGAAATCTTGTTCGGAGGAAAAAAATGTTTAACACTTTTATCCTATGGAGGAAGAATTTAATAAGAAATGGGGGATGCCAGCAATTCACGCTGCTATATCCTTTGTGAATAAAAGTTTGACTTGTCTGGTAGACCATGCTCAAATGCTGAAGAATCCAATGGATAAGAAGTTGGAATTCCTATTAAAAAAAACTATTTTTCCCTGGCAGGTTCAGTGACTCAGCCTGCGCTGGCAGCAATCGGTGTATGTCAATCCTTAAGAGACCAGTTTAAATAGGTGCTCAAGATTATTCCTGATCACCAGGCCCAAGATTTGGCCAGGATACCAGGGACGTTATGTTTTGCAATAGACGCTATGAGAGATTCTATTCTCCAGGCCTAACGACTTACGCTTGGGCTGGTGCATATGCGTAGAGTGCTATGGTTGAAAAATTGGTCAACCGAAGCGCCTTGCAAAAAGCTCCTGGCTAGTTTTCCATTTTGCAGTGAACAGCTGTTTAGGGATGACCTGGATAAATGCATCCAAATGATTTCTAATGGGAAAAGTTCCCTTTTTGCCAGCTAAGAAAAGGCGTAAGCGTTTTTCTTTTAAACTAGCTTCTTCTACAGTGCCAGGGGCATCAGCCTCCAGGCAGTCACGACAGCCTCCAGGCAGTCACGACGGCCTCCGCCATCAAGTTCAAGAGGTAAACCTCAGGGTCAACCCCATGGACAAAATAGGCCCTGGGGAAAGAAACTTGCAAAACCTCCTTATGAAGGGATGCCCTCCCTCGAGTGGTGGGGAGATTTCTGCAGTTCTCAAAAGGTCTGGCAGGAAGAGTGTCAGGACAAATGGGAGGCTTCCTCAATCACTCTAGGATACAAACTAGAGTTCAAAGAGTCCCCGTCTCCTCGTTTTCTCAGATTAAACGTTCCCAGGGATCCAGAGAAAAAGAAGTCTCTTTCAACCATTGGACCATCTTTTGTCTCAAAAGGTGATATCGGTGGTCCCCGTGGAAGATCAGGGATTAGGGTTTTATTCAAACTAAACGGGGATGTCAGACCCATTCTAGATCTCAAATATCTAAACCGGTTTTCGAAAATTTGTCTTTTTGCATGGAGTCAATCTGATCAGTAGTCTCCATTCTACAAGGTGGAGAACTTCTAGCGTCAATCGACATCAAGGATGCTTGCCTCCCATGTACCTGTGTAATTCTACGATTCGAAATCTTCATTTTCAGTTTGTAGCTCTGCCTTTCAGTCTAGCTACTGCACCTCAAGTGTTTACAAAGCTCCTGGCTCCTCCTTTAGCCAGATTAAGGGCTTGAGGTATAACGATTCTAGCTTACCTTAACGATCTGCTCTTGATAGACCAGACGGTAGCCCGCTTAGACCAAAGTTTGGTCACCACAGTCAGCTACCTGGAATACCTAGGTTGGATTCTCAACCTAGAGAAATCTTCCTTAAAACCATCAAGGAGATTGGAATACTTGGGTCTGATCATAGATGCAGCTCAGAAGAGGGTGTTCTTGCCCCAGGCAAAGATCAGTACCATAAGGGAATTGATTCAGGTGGTCAAAGCAAATAAGAATCCTTCTATTTGACTTTGCATGAGATTGTTGGGAAAGATGGTGGCTTCATTCGAGGCCGTTCCTTATGCTCAATTTCATTTGAAAAAGAAAAATTGGCTGCGCTGACAAGTGTGGAAAATAAACAATCCAAAATACAAATAATAATATCAAAAATACATATTGGTGAATCCGAGTTCAATATGATTGCATAGAGAACAACAGAGGTCCAAAATATGGACTGATAACGATTTATAAGAGAAAGTTCTGTTCATGCAAAAGGGGTCCACCACAAGGTTTGGGGTTCTGCTAATGATCGTTCAGTGTTGTAACATCTGGCACCCATGAAACGAGTGATTAGACAGCCAAAGTAAAGGTCCTCCACCAAAAGGTAAAAAATGGCAGCTTACCAGCTGATCTGATCTCCGTGTTACGAGAGAGTATTCTCTGTCTGTTCAGCGGAATCAGCAGAGCCAAGTGACCCCAGGAGTGATCTACCATAGTTGAAAAGTTTGGTGACTGTTGTCCAGAGGAGTTCGGATTAAAGACCCGGTCAGGGGTATATGCCATTTGCCTATCTGGTCTCTCGTAACAAGGAGATCAGATCAGCTGGTAAGCTGACATTTTTTACCTTTTTGGTGGAGGACCTTTACTTTGGCTGTCTAATCACTCGTTTCGTGGGTGCCAGATGTTACAACACTGTGAACGATCATTAGCAGAACCCCAAACCTTGTGGTGGACCCCTTTGCATGAACAGAACTTTCTCTTATAAATCGTTATCAGTCCATATTTTGGACCTCTGTTGTTCTCTATGCAATCATATTGAACTCGGATTCACCAATATGTATTTTTGATATTATTATTTGTATTTTGGATTGTTTATTTTCCACACTTGTCACGGAGTGCATACAATTTAGATAGCTTTAAAAGATTTTTTTATTAAAATCACACACTAGTAACAGATGTAGATAATATTCTATTAGACTACACAACAGGAGGGTTTATTGATTCTCATTATTCCAGCGCAGCCAATTTTTCTTTTTCTTGTATTTTGTGTGTATCTCACATAAGGTTGCAGCAGGAATTTACTATTTTTTCACAAAAAACAAAATGTTTTCACACTAAGTTACTTCTATATAGTATATGTGTTAATTTTCAACTTGTTTAGACAGCGCTGTTACTTCAACATCAATTTCATTTGAGACTACTGCAAAACAGTGTCCTATCGACTTGGAACAAGAAGGTCCAAGCTCTAGACTTCCCAATGCGTTTATCCCCAAAGGTGCGCCAAAACCTTAGTTGGTGGTTGATAGCCAAGAATCTGCAGAAAGGAAAATCCTTCCTACCAGTTACCTGGAAGGTGGTAACAGATGCCAGCCTTCTGGGCTGGGGAGTAGTCCTGGAAGAAGCTTCTGTCAAAGGGAAATGGTCCAAGTCAGAAATTACCTTGCCCATCAATATTCTAGAGTTTCGGGCAGCACGCCTGGCCCTGAAGGCCTGGACGCTCAGATTACGGAATTGTCCTGACAGGATCTAATTCAACACTGCCACAGCAGTGGCCTATATCAATCACCAAGGGGGCACGAGAAGTTGTGCGGCCCAGAGAGGTGAATCATAGCCAAAATTTGGCAGAAAACAACATACCTTGGCTATCGGCAGTCTTCATTTTAGGAATAGAGAATTGGCAGGCGGACTACTTGAGTCGCCAGCAGTTGCTCCTGGGAGAATGGGCTCTTCACCCAGACATCTTTCTGACAATATGTCAAAGATGGGGAATTCCGGACATGGATCTGTTTGCGTCCAGGTTCAACGAAAAATTGACAACTTTGTGTCAAGGACAAAGGATCCGCTGGCATGCGGAACAAATGCCTTGGTTTTCCCGGGGAAAATTGTTTTCACTGATTTATGCATTCCCTCCTGCTCTGCTGATTCCGTGACTTCTATGCAGGATCAAGCAGGAAGGGAAGGTGGTGATTCTTGTGGCCCAGAAGATCTTGGTATGCAGAGATTGTAAAGATGGCGGTAGGGGACCCATGGACCCTACCACCATGGCCAGACCTTCTCTCGCAAGGTCCGGTATTCCATCCTACCTTACAAACACTAAATTTAATGGTTTGGCTATTGAGACCCACATTCTGAAGAAGCATGGGTTGTCAGGTTTAGTGGTGTCTACTCTGGTTAATGCGAGGAAGCCGGCCTCCAGAGTCATATATTAGTGTCTGGAAGGCATATGTCTCCTGGTGTGATTCCAGGGGTTGGCACCACATGAAGTATGTCATAGGTAGGATTCTTGACTTTCTACAGATGGGATTAGAAATGAAGCTGGCCTTCAGTACTATCAAAGGCCAGGTTTCGACCTTATCGGTATTATTTCACCGACCACTTGCTTCACACTCTTTGCTTCGTAGCTTTATTCAGGGGGTAACGCAGCTTATTCCTCCGGTTAGGTCACCCCTGAGCCCTTGGGACTTGAATTTAGTCCTGTCGGCATTACAGAAACAGCCTTTTGAGCCGATACGACATATTCCTTTGGTCCATTTGACAAGGAAATTCGTTTTTCTGGTAGCCATATCTTCTGCAAGAAGGGTATCAGAATTGGCTGCTCTTTCTTGTAAAGAGCCATATTTTAATTATTCACAAGGAAGGTTGTATTGCGTCCTCATCCTAATTTTCTACCGACGGTAGTGTCAGGTTTTCATTTTAAACCAGGATATTGTTCTACCTTCGTTTTTCCCCAGAACCCCTTTTCTGCGGAAGAAAAGCCACTACATTCTCTTGATGTGAGAGCAGTCAAAATCTACTTGAAGTCGACTGCTCAGATTCGAAAAAAACTGATGTTTTGTTTGGGTTGACTGAAGGTCCCAAGTGGACAGGCAGCATTGAAATCTACTATTTCTAAATGGATTAGTCAAGTGATTGTTCAAGCTTATGGTTTAAAGAGGAAAGTTTCACCTTTTTATATTAAAGCGCACTCGACAAGGGCTGTTAGTGCTTTGTGGGCAGTGCATCACCAAGCCTCCATGGCTCAAA
Source organism: Lithobates sylvaticus (assembly GCA_028564925.1). Classification (NCBI taxonomy): domain Eukaryota; kingdom Metazoa; phylum Chordata; class Amphibia; order Anura; family Ranidae; genus Lithobates; species Lithobates sylvaticus. The sequence goes on along the minus strand of CM053027.1, from coordinate 292,260,158 downwards.
TCTGCAAGGCCGCAACTTGGTCTTCAGTCCATACATTTACCAGATTACATCAAGTAGATGTAAAAGGTCATGAGGATATCGACTTTTGGGGGCAGTGTGCTGCAGGCAGCAGTATAAGTCCTCTGGGTTCCCTACTTTTGTTGTCTCCCTCCAGTTGGAATTGCTATTGGACATCCCACATAGTAACTACTATGGCTCTGTGTCCTGTGATGTACGATAAGAAAATAGTATTTATATAACCGCTTATCTGTAAAATACTTTTTTCTTTGAAGTACATCACAGGACACAGAGGTCCCTTCCTTCGTTCTGGTATACGCGTGTATTGCTTTGCTACAAAAACTGAGGTACTCCCATTAGTGGGAGGGGTTATATAGGGAGTGGACTTCCTGTCTTGGGGTGTGCCAGTGTCCATCACCTGAAGGTGGCCTATAACCCACATAGTAGCTATTATAGCTCTGTGTCCCGTAATGTACTTCAAAGAAAAGGATTTTACAGGTAAGCTGTTATAAAAATCCTATTTTTTGTGTTATCAATCATATTCCCTGAAAAATGGCCAAGAAAGCATAAAGCCTGACAGGGTATGTAAACTTATGAGCACAACTGCACATGAAGGAATTTATTCAAAGTAAAAAGAATAGTCAGTGTTCCATATGCAGAAAGATTAAAACATTACAGCCAATTTGTGTTAGCTGAGTGCGCTTCAGAAAACACAAATATCCACACTGTATAGGCTTACTGTCTCCTATGTTCCAATTTGGTACTGCGGTGAATGAAGAAGAGACAGTTCCTGGGCAGCGTGGATGAGCAGGTCCTGCGGATAACGCGTAGTCATATACTAAAGCCCGCTGTAACCCGTGTGCCTGACAGCAAGTGTTCAGATGGCGTGCAGGAGGTGACATCAAAATCCTCAGAGCTGCGCCTGGCCCTTAGGTGGTCAGCGGGAGCTGGAGGGTGGAACACAAACAGGATGGTGGAAACAGTCAGCATGACAACACGTTTCGGGTGTGGACTTTTCTCAAGCCATGTCTTGAGAAACCTGGGGGCCAGGTGCCGTTCTGAGGATTTTGATGTACCCTCCAGCTGTGCCATTCCGCTCCATCTGGCCGCTTGCTGTCCGGCGCCCAGGTTACAGCTCAGAATAAGCAACTTTGTTCTCTGTATAATAAGCTCCAGTCACATAGAGGTACTTTCATCTCTGTGGTGACAGCATGTAACTGTATATATGAACTCATCGGAGGTCATACTCATGTGCAAAGCGTGTATATGCCGCTCAAGGGATAATGAGTAGCAATCTGATGGGGGTGCCCACTGCAGCTCGCCACTGTAAACTTCAAAAATAAAGGGAAAGGTTGGCCGTACACCACCACGGATCTAAAGCAAATAAAATCCTTTGTCATCACGCCAGACAGAGAAACCGGATCAAACGCTGATGAGTTATACACATGCTTCAACATAACCAAATATGATGGCAATGATTAAGCAAGTATACCGCCTTTATCTGTGGGCACTATTTGAATGAAAAAGCAATGTTTGCTTGATAAAAAAAGTCAACATTTTTGCTGGGGTATACTTACTTTTATATTTTTTAAATGAATCAGCTGAGGGTGAAAGTCTTACTTCACCCGCAGCTTTTAGCATTGTGTAAAAAATAAATGATCCAGTGGTAATATGGTTTAAAGATTTAACTCCAGATGAAAGTACACCAGTTCAGGTTGGATAGTGTTAATTTAAAATAAAAATAAAAAGTGTAAATTTTAATGCAAGCAGTGTAAGTATCTGAGTTTGATCTGATATTAGCTTTGTACAATCCCCCATACAGCAGAGCTGACAGGTATAGTTAGAAGCAGCACAAAGAGCCAATCAGATGTGCTGCAGTGATCATGCAACGAGCAGCATTTTCATAGAAAGCGAGAGATCATGAGTCTTCTTCTTCACTGTCCAATTGAAGGTCAGGTCTCAAGGCTACATGTGCAGTTTGGCTCGGTTATCTAAAACCAGTAAAAGCCATTTTCCCGAGTTCTAATTAAAAGGCCTATTGCTTATTGAACCAGATGATAAAACACTTGCATGAAACGCTCAAAGGCTTTTATCCAGGGCATCAATAAAAATGGTCTGTTACTGGAAGATAAAAGGAGCGGTTCCTGCATGGGGGAAATAGCAGATGATCTCTTCTAATGAATGTTTAATATTGGTGGGTGGGGCTAAGAACACCGAGATCCCAATTCCCAGCATGCCTTAGATGTTTTAAACCAGAGAATAATTTCAGAATAACTTTGAATCTTTGGGCTAGTAATTACCTTGCTGTGAAAATGCTTACAAAATATGTGAAAAATAGTAGTGGTTATGAGGACAGCCTGCCTCTGTCAGTAATGTTCTGTTTTACCTTGCCCTTGTTTTCAGAACCCACGGCTCCTGGATGATGTCAGTTTTCATCCCTGTGTCCGATATAAACGATGGGAATCTGAAAAAGTTATGTCCTTCATTCCCCCAGATGGAAATTTCCAACTCATGTCCTATCGCGTTAGTTCACAAAAGTAAGTACAATGTATTACTTAACTAAAAGAGTTAGGTGCCCTTTATATTTTTTTGCATTGCGTTAAGCCAGGCCCTTAAATGAATAGGCTGTCATTTGCACCCTAATGTACTAAAAAGCACTCCATTTTTACATTGGTGGACATTAACGTAAAATCATGCTAAAATAAAAAGTCAAGGTTTCTTTTGTAACTATGGGGTCATACCGCCTCAAACTGATATATCGGGGTTGGTAGATTTTAGAGACCTGAATCTACTTTGCAGGTACATTTCTGCATGAATAGGGACACTCCTCAATGGGGGATGGGACTTCCAAAGACCATAGTGCAAGAATGTAACCGCCACAGTCCCTAAATGACACAGGAAACTGGCTGATTAAACTCCCTACCTATGCAATACTTTATTGCTGGTTTTTGGGTGGACTGACCCTCTAGCATGCAGCTCCAAGTGTACCAGGATTATACAATGAGCCTTGGTAAAATGTGTATGTGGTGTTCACAACTGACCACTTTTTTCATCTCCTTTAGCCTGGTTGCCATTCCTATCTATGTAAAGCACAACATTGTCTTCCAAGAAAACAGCTCAAGTGGAAGATTTGATGTGACTGTGGGGCCCAAGCAGAACATGGGCAAGCCTTTGGAAAGTATAGTAGTAACTGTACACATGCCAAAAGTCGTCTTGAACATGAACCTCACTCCAAACCAAGGAACCTACATATTTGATCCGGTTACCAGAGTAAGTCCCTTTTCTAAATGATTTATGGTAAAAGTCAGGATTGCCAGTATTTCGTTATTGTGGCGGTGGTAGTCTGACTTTCTAACAGCTGCTGTGCTAATAGCAAATGTAAGCCTGGATTGAATAGTCTGCCTCTTGTGAGATGCCCAGCAATAAGGACTTTCTTTTAAAGCAGAACTTAAGGCAGATGATAAAATATGAATGCAGTCTCTAATTGTTTATATCATTAAATTTACTTTTTAACTACAAGCAGTGCAAGTACCTAAATATCACTTGGCAGAAGCCTCTTGTAGTCCCTGTACAGCAGCATATAGAGCCACTCAGCTGTGCTGAAAGCGTACCTCCAGCCAAAACCTTTTTTGTTTTTGAATGAATGGGGAAGGGTTAGATCCTCTCACAGTTTTTATTGCTGTAAACTGGGAAGATGAACTTCTAATTGTACTAGTGACCATTGTCCCATAGAAAGAGGGAAAATCCAAAATTGTAAAAGGTGTTGCAAGAGGTAAAGAGAAATTTTCAAATGGGCACACCTGTTCTGGGAATTCTCCTCCATTTGTGAAACTCTCTAACTTTGTTGTGTCTCTGGGTCAGGAATTGAAGGAGAATCTCCCCAGTGCAATACACAAATTGGCTATACCTATACGGGAAATGGGCATGCTGATAAAAGGAGAGAGCAGAGGGATACATCACGTGGCTTTTGGCCATAGTTTGAGGTCACTTTTCATAGCTTTTTGCACTTCAGACTGAACACAAAAATGCAATATAAATTTTCATATGCAACTCAAACTATAGCTACTATGCGTTAGATTTGGCCTCGCTTCCCAGGCCTATTCTGACACTTATCCTACATGTAAAAATCATTTTTTTTTTGCTAGAAATTTACTTGGAACCCCCAAAACATGTTTTTTTTTTTTTAAGCAGATGCCTAAAAAAAAAAAAAATTGCAACACTCGCCATTTTATTATGTCACGCGGTATTTGCATAGTGTTTTTGGAATATATACACTAATGAATTTTATTGCACACAAACACTATATCAGACATATGCAATTAGCGGACCTCCCAGTTGTTGCAAAACTACAAGTCCCATCATGCCTCTGGGTGTCATGCTTGTGGCTGTCAGTCTTGCTATGCCTCATGGGACTTGTAGTTCTGCAACAGCTGGAGGTCCGCTAATTGCACATCCTTGCACTATATAATAGCCATTTTTTTTTCATACAATATAAAAGATGATGTTGGGTATCTATTTACTCAGCATAACATGTTACACTTTAAAATTGCACATGTTTGTGGAATGCCGAAAAACGACACTTCCCAAGGAGGGCTACTCCTTCCCATCACCTGTAAAAGCAATTCTGTGGCCAAGCATCAGCTGGGATGGCATTTTTATTTTCAGCTGCCAATTCCCTAAAATATAAAAATCAGGATTATACCTGTAGCTGCAGGCATCGTCCTAGTTCAAGGATGTACAAGTACATCCTTTTTGTGGGGGGAATATAAATCAGAATTATACTATTTTGAACACTGAAGTTAATTTAGAATTAATGTCCAGGCCAAACTGGTTTCCAGTTATGGAAATAGGGATGGGTTGGGGGGCCTACAAGTCTTGTCACCACTGGGGTGATATTTGTCATTTCCTTTTCTGGAGATATAAAAATGAGAGAGAGCTGTCCACAAAGTAGAGTCACCTCTATTCCTAGTCATGTGACGAGGATAACATTTTAGATTTCCTATTACTTCCAGACCACAATCACCAGTACAGACAATGTGTGAGTAAATTCCTTCAGTGTGGACACACGATGGCAATAACAGATTGTGACTCTAGACCAATACCTATTCTATTCACTACTAGAAAAAAAAAAAATGTATTGACTAGAGTTTCATTCTGATTTCCTTTTTTTTCCTGTACTCCTGAGAATGTATGGGAGTTTAAGGAACATTGTACTGTGAACACTAATCGCAGTGTTGCTCCCATACCCATGAGCATTTGTCTAGCTTGCACCCCCTTTCAAGAGAGCCGTGTGCACCAATCTTGGCTTTCCCTGCCAAGCCTTGAACTGAAGGGGATTTATTGCAGAGGATTTTACACCAGTAGAAAGTGCAAATCTTTATCACATATTGTGTTTCCAACACGTGTGCCATTTACAAATCTCTTGTGCACTGTAAATATTGCAGTTATATTCTCTACATAGGTTTTGAAGTGGGATATTGGTAAAATAAACACACAGAAGCTTCCCAACTTGAAGGGGACTATCTCTCTACAGTCAGGGGCCCCAAAACCAGAAGAAAACCCCAGTTTAAACATCCAATTTAAGATACAACAGCTTGCAATCTCAGGTAAGTTCCACTTAAATAGTTTCTGAAAGTGTTTTTTTTTTTTTCCTTATGGTATTTTGGACATGTACTTGTAATCCAAAGGTAAAATGTGCATGATTAGGTGGAGTCTCTTTGATGGCTCCCTGAACACTTCTATACGCTCTTACATGAGTTCAATCCCACTCTGCACCATCCTAAAGATGAATTCTGATTATCATAGGTTATGCCAATATTCATTAGAGTCATAGTAACATAATTTACAAATGGACTGTAGACTTTCATATTTTAGTCTCCTGGTATCGCAAGGATTTCCCTATATTGTGCATGATGCCTGTGCCGATATGTAAAGCATTTCAAATGTTATCAGCCAAGTTGCTGTGCAGCGGGTGGATATAATGTATAAACCAGCCCTCCACATCATTTTTGGTCTAAAAAAAGTTGAAGTTTCCCTTTTACACCTCCCCATATTTGGTGTTATTTCTATTTTATTCCATTCTTCCCCCATTTATATGGATAGACCTGTTCAATGTAAAGGTAGGGTAATGAATTCTCACCTTTTAAAGCGTACCTATTACGCATGCCCTGTTAGTGTTTCACTATATCATCATCTGTACTTGTTTTAGGATGCCGATTTGTGTAGAATACTACTGTTCATTACCTTGGTCTTGGCATTCAGTAAATATCAGAATTCTCTAGCTAAATTTACATTATTTACTCTGCAGGGCTCAAGGTGAACCGCTTGGACATGTATGGGGAGAGATACAAGCCTTTCAAAGGAGTGAAGTATCTGACCAAAGCAGGAAAGTTCCAGGTGCGCACATAACACCTACTCCCCATGGCCTTTACTAACCTATGAGCTGGCCTTGCAGTTTGGACGTATTCCTTGCCATGTTTCCAAACATTTTCTTGTGTGCCCAGGAAAAAGTTTCTAGTAAACGATAAGGCTGTGGAAGGTGTCAGCATTACAACTGCCAAAAATAATAATGAAATAGAAAAAGGGAACACTATGGACTTTATTTAACTGACCACATTTTTGTTTGATTCATATTGGTGTGTGGATTACCATAAATAATGTTATGACTTGTCAAGGGTGACCAGTGGATTTACTCTGGGATTGTCCTTTATGCTGCTCTATTCTAGGGGTAAAACACAATATTATATCCATAATAATATTTCAGTTACCCCAAACCGTCAAAATGCAGCTTAATGGTCTCCATAAATGTCATACAAAGAAAAAGCACTATTCACTGAGTACATGTCTCCACTGAATCCTGATCTGACCCAAGCAACCAGAACACTGTAATTCCGATGTCCTTCATCAGGTACACTGCTAGTTCTTCCTTATGGTACACCCCTAAAATTGAGTATTGCGTGTTTAGTGCCACAACCTAGTGTAAGTGCGGACCATAATGCCCTTCAGTACCAGGTGTCTTGGTTATTCCTGCCTTCCTTATGACCAAAATAATTGCCTTAACCCTTTCACTGACAGAGGCTCTGACTGCAGACAGACCTCTTTCAGGGAAAGGAAAATTTCACCAGTGCCATCAGCAACAAGCTGGTATAGCAAACTTGTTATTTTAGAAAATTTTATTTTTTATTTAAAAAGTTATGTGTTAATATAACCAGAGCCATCGTGTTTATACAAGGGCTTATGTAGCAATGCTTTCTGTCTATGTAAAAGTAGATCTAAAGAGCCAAAATTAATTATTTTCATCTATGTTTGGAAAATAAATTGTACATGTTTCTGTATAAAATAAAAATATCTACCCATCTTGTAAGTTTACTGCTGTCCTTGACTGTATGCTAGGGTTATATGACCTGAATATTATTCTAAAAGCCATTATTTAAGCTACTTGCATATTGAGGGCCAGTTCACACCACCAAAAAGCCCTCCGGATGCTTTTCTGCATGCGCTTTAACCCGTTTTTCATGAGTTTCCAGCTGCTTTTTTTTTTTTTCTTGACTGTACTGCTGCATTCCAGTACAGGTCTGTGCAGGGGGAAAAAGGAAAAAAGAAAAGCAGTGTTTGTACTTTCCTGGAACGTACTGCGCTGGTGTTAACTATGCAATTGGAACCTAATATAGCCTACTCCATGCAGAAAAAAAACCCACTGCATGTGGTTTAAGTTGGCCCCAAGGCTTCTTTTCCACCCCAAATCTGTTGCAAGTGAGAGGTAGCTGATCACTAAGGCCCCTTTCACACTGGGGCGGTTTTCAGGCGGTACGGCGCTAAAAATAGCGCCTGTATACCGCCTGAAAAAACCGGCCCCATTCACTCCAGTGTGAAAGCCGGCGGGCTTTCACACTGGAGCGGTGCGCTAGCAGGACCGCAACAAAAGTCCTGCTAGCAGCATCTTTGGAGCGGTGTAGGAGCGGTGTATTTACCGCTCCTATACCGCTCGTTCCCATTGAAATCAATGGGAAACCGCGGGGATACCGCCCGCAAACCGCCGCTGCAGCGGCGGTTTGCGGAGGTTTTTAACCCTTTTGCGGCCGCTAGCGGGGGTTAAAACCACCCCGCTAGCGGCCGCATACCGCGGGTAAAGCGATGGTAAGCAGCGCTAAATATAGCGCTGCTTTACCGTCGCCGCCGCGCACCGCTCAGGTGTGAAAGCAGCCTAACAGCCTCTATGCACCACAGGTTACAAGTAATCTCTAGAGGGAAGTGCAGCAGGAGCTGGTATTGGGTTATCAGTGGAGGAATCTTGGCAATCGGACAAGATGTCTAGAGGAAAACCAAATGCATTAGAGGGGGTAGCTAGATGTACAGACATTCCCTAAACATGAACACTCACCTTCTTGTACACACCCTGTGGAGAGGTAGGTTTGGTGTGTTTCAAACACTCTGGGGGTTATTTACTTAAGGAAAATGCACTTTTCACTGCAAGTGCACTTGAAAGTGCAGTCGCTGTAGATCCAAGGGGGACATGCAAGGAAAATAAACAGCATTTTAGCTTGCACAGGATTGGATGATAAAATCAGCAGAGCTTCCCCTCATTTCAGATTTACCCCTTAGATTTAGAGCAACTGCACTTTCAGTGCAAAGTGGATTTGCCTTTCGTAAATAACCCCCATTGTGCTCATGGGGGGGAGCAATTGAAAGTTTTCTACAATTGGTGGCTCACATACAGCACCATGTGGTAAAATACAGTAACGCCTCTGTACATTCATGCCTGTAGGAATCATGTGATGCTTCAATGTCGGCAGATACTTAAATCCCAAAAGAACATTTCTAATATATTTCCAAATCCAATGCCTGGATGCTTTATTAAACAACAAAAAAATGCAAGTGTGAAGTATATAAATTGTTTATTGGTTTGTACTGACAGGAACAAAGCTGAATCAGAGCTTCAGTGTAAAGATACATTTGCTCTTACAATGTATCCCAGGACACAGTGCAGGTTGAATGTTACTTAACCCTTCCACTCCATGAAGGGCCCCCTAATCAACAAAGTTGACTAAAATCCTATCAGAAAGACTCTGCCTTTGCTGGTTTCAGATAGATAGATCTATCAACTGCAAACAATTGGGAAGTTTAACATAACTGCTCTACAATGAAAAAATAAGTCTTTGGTTTTAACTAATACTAGATCTGTGTGGGTTAAAAGGCATTATGGCATTCAAATACATTAATCTCTTCCCACAATATAAACCAAAACTGTACACCAAGGCAAATCAGGCAGTGGCTTAACCCCCAGCCTTGTAGTGTGTACATGCTTGGACATTCATTGGCATTGACCAGATACCTCCAGCCAACACTTGAAGCTAGTCATATGCACACCCTCTAAAGATGTGAGATGGAAGAGCAGGATGTAGAAGGCAATTTACTCAGTCTGAAGAATTTCACTACACATTCACCTGCATCAACCTCTGTGACAGCAAGTGGAAAGCTGGAATTTATTCCAACCAAATCCAAGGTTATTGCCTTGTCCTCAAGAGTTACACATGATGCTATAAAGGCGAGAGCGAACTGGCGAGCATTAATAGTGTAAAGGCAAAGCTGCTTCCACAGGCCTCCTGGTTTAAGATATATTATTCACATCCCCAAGGTTCAAGTTTGTGTAGGCTTATCTCCATAAATGGCACCAGGTTTGATCTTCATATCTCAAGTCTTGAGGACACAAATCTAATCCCTTTCATGCATTCTGAAAAACCAGCAACACTCTGCTACTTACACCACTGCTGCTGGATCACACAAAAAAGGGTAGAAGTGCTGCTCTTATACATTCATCAGTTATGACACATTGCTCTAGTCTGAAGGACACTTCATTAATATATGCTACGATGACCAGTCACAGTCCTCTGCATAGATTGGGAAAAGGAGATACGATATGGACCCTACAGGATGAGCATATCAAAAGTAAAAGAGTATGGATGAGAGTTTAGTGTTTTACACTTTAAAGTGATACCTGCACTATACTATCTTGGGCTGTGCTTAGTAGAAGAATATGATGGGTGTTCGGGCTAAGGTGTGACAAAGCAGAAAGGAACAGATAAGGTTGTGCCATCTGGTGTATTATACTGAACTCTGCCAAACAAAAACACTCCGTTACTCTGCAGTAAGGATGTGCAGAAGAGTCAGTCTAAAGGCCATTAAAACAATAGAAAAAAAGAAATAGTGAGTTAAGAAACGTACTGATGGAGGAGCCAAATTATTGTTAGACAAAAAAAACAATAAAAATGTCCATCTAGCGATCTGGAGGCTCACTTAGAAAGCAAATTCATCATCAGTTTCCTTTCGGTTACACAGTATTAGTGTGCTTTGTACAGTAAGGAAAGGTGGCTACATTCCATCCCAAGATGGAGACGTTACTGGTACCATGGGGTTTTCCGTGCCCAACGAAGCGTGAATCCAGCATCTGTCCGGATCTTGATTGATGCAGCTTCAGCTTCTCTTACAGTCTCCTTTACTGACTGCATCAGGTTCTGTGCATTATGGACAAGCATTTCTGTTGCCTGCGTTTGCAAAAACAGAAAATGTACAGGTATTCATAAGAGTGAATAATACAAGCGGGGGTCTAGTACTGTCCAAGGCTAGGTTCACATTAGGATTGAAACAACTAATCGATTACTATTTTCATAATCGATTAATCGGCCAGTAATGGGGGTAAAAAAATAAATAAAATGAGCCCTTTAGAGTACAAAAAGAGCAAATCACTACTGTAAATATTACTTTCAGTTCTACAGTAAGAAAAAATGAAACCCTTACAGTAGTGATTATTTGCTTTTTTTTTTGTACTATAAAGGGCTCATTTTAGTTATTTTTTAACCCCCATTATGTTACTAAACGTCTTAGACCTGGTTCACATCTGTGTGTTTTTTGGTGCTTTTTGCAGAAACACACTACAGTTCATTACATGGTTTCCTATGGGACACGCTCACATCTGTACTTTTTTCAGCTGCTATGTATTTGGAAAGGGTCAGGGACTTTTTTTTTTTTAACGCAAAACTTTTTTGGTTTAATATACTTCAATGGAGAAGCTGCAGAAAAGCATGTAATGCGTTTTTGCAGCAATTTGTGTTTTTTATTCTGCCCAACAACAAATTGGCCAAAAAACAGTATGTACAGTATATCTCCTCTAATAGTGTATACAGTATCTCTTCTGTCTGTTATTCTCAGAGTGGTTTAGATATTTTGCTCCCTAACCATATACAGTAAACCCCCCTCCATCGCTGGGGTTACGTTCCGGACCCACCCGCGAAAAGTGAAAAACCGTGAAATAGAAAGACCCTATTTAAATACACCCTAGGCATGTTTTGTTAATTTTTTAATAGCATTTAAAGGTCTTTAAACACACTTTTACGCAATAGAAACACATAAAAGATAGAGAGAGAGATCAAGAGGATTTTTAAAACATAAAAATATTGTCTTAACAGTACAGTAAAAAATAGAGTACATAACTGCAAAATGGCGAAATATTAGTGCAATATCAGAATAACAGGTCCTAATTAAAATAGCGCGATATATCGGGACCGCAAAAACTGAACCGCGATAGAGCGGGGGTTTACTGTAGTTGGTTGTTTATATTTACCACTGCTTAGAGATATTTAAGAATAAATTGCTTTTTTTTTTAAACTTAACTAAATTATATACCACACATTTTTTTTAAGGTTATTAGCCGATTAATCAAAACAATAATCAGCAAACTAATCGATTATGAAAATAAGCGTTAGTTGCAGCCCTAGTTCACATATATGCAAGTGCGTTTGAGTCCCACTTTCAGCTGCATCATGAGTTTTCACATGCAAATTTTAAATGTGTTTTGCGTTTTTTTTTTTGGGGGGGGGGTGTTCCTGCTGCTAGGAGAAGTCTGCTATCATGCAGAAAAACGAATCAAAAATGCATTTACACCCATTTTTGAAGCGATTCTATTGGAATCAATGGATCAAAACATATATCATGCTGTGTAAGGAAAAAAAAAAAAAAGTCCCTGCACATTTCCAAAAAACGCACTGGTAGAAACTGCATACATGTAAACCTCACCCATAGGAACTAAATGTTAAATGGACTGTGGTGCGTTTCTGTAACCACATAGGTATGAACCTAGTCTAAGTGTTCAGCTTCTTTATTATAGGTCAGTGATGGCGAACCTTGGCACCCCAGATGTTTTGGAACTACATTTCCCATGATGATCAACTACACTGCAGAGTGCATGAGCATCATGGGAAATGGAGTTCCAAAACATCTGGGGTGCCAATGTTCGCCATCACTGTTATAGGTGTATGAACCTATAAGCCATGTTGTCTGGCATACATGGCTTTCTACACAAGACTCTAATCTATTGGGGGATACAGGAAGTCTTTAACCCTCTCCTACCAGCATGCCTCAGTTTTTTTTCTAGCGATATCTTTTCTTCAGCTCTGCTAAATGTAAAGACAGACCTGTGTTTTCTAAAAATTATTTATTTTCGCTTAAAAAAATGTCTTTAAAATCGGTTCTCTTCTCCATATCACTGCTGGAGGTTTTCTTTACAATCAGCAGCTGTCTGGCACGATCGTTCTCAGTTAAGCCTCGTACACAGGATCAGATTGTTTGCCAACAAAGCATCGGACTTTAATCCAAAGGGTGTGTGCCAGGAACTTGTCTTGCATACAAACGGTACACAATTGTCGGCCAACAAACATGAACGTAGTGATGTATGATGAGGAATTTCAGCTCTTAAGCGCCACCCCTTTAGGCACCTTCTGCTAATGTCGTGTTTGGAGAGCATGGATTCTGAGCATGCATGTTTGTACTTTCAACTTGTGTGACGGACTTGTGTACACACAATAGGTAAATCTGACAACAGACCATTGTTTGCCAAAAATGTACTAGCCTGCCATCCAACATTTGTTGGCGGAAAGTTGGACAACAATTGTCTGATGGAGCGTACCAACGATCGGATTTTAGGCCAACAGTCTGTCATCACACAATTCCCTGACGAAAATCCGATCGTGTGTAGGAGGCTTTAGGCTTTTGGACTACCATACCTAAACCCCACTGGACTAGATGTTATGTTTGAGCGTTGGGTTTTGTATGGGTAAGACACTCTGTTCTGCCAAAGCTAACACATAGCATTGTCCAGAGCCAGCAGCACTGCCTCTGCACCTGCCCTGTCGCTGAAGACTTAGGGAGTAGGCTGGATAAACTGGTACCATCATTTGTTGGTCACTGGGCACCATTTTCAGTCAGCTTTGCCATGGAAAGGAGTTAATGTTGTAGTACTGCGCATGAGCATCATTCAATCAGTGGCATGAAGCACATGCTCTTACCCACCCTTCATCAGGCAGGCATCACTCCACTGTTCTTTCTGTAGCAAAGAACCACCCTTGGATCACTGACCCTTTCCTGCTACCAATTGTCCAGGTTTTGTGAATACTTGAGGCCTTGCCTCTCATCCTGAATGTTGCTATACCACACTGTGGCCACCACATGACTGATTTTAGACAGCAGCTGCCTCCAGCTCAATTTCTACTAATGGGCGGGAACTACTTGCAGTGTGCCCACTGATGTCTGCAGCCTGGAATAATGCTGTCTTTTGCTGTTGATCTAATATTTTTACATTCCTCTTTGGCTCAGTTGGGTGTAGCTTGGTCCTTTGCCTTTCTGGGCAAGTCAAACTGGACTTTTTCTCTGGCCCCATTCCACCCTACCAGCTGTCCAAGTTTCATGAATCCTTTCCCCTGACCATAAGCCTTACCACCACGTAATCACAACAGGTCTGAATCTAGACACAGGTGGGGTCAGTCATGTTGTTCTGGGTGCCTCCAGCCCAGGATCTACTAACCTTTGCACTGTTTTTCACAACTGTTTCTATGCAAAGATTAAATGTGTCCTGATAGGCTGTTCACTTCCCCTAAAGCACTTGCCAGCCTTGTATCTGGAGTTTATGGAAAAGTGGTTGAAAATCAAACTTAAAAAAAGGAGTTCTAATTTCTTCAATATTTTTTCTGTATTTTACCTGCTCTGATTCTTCATCGCTGATGTTGGTCCTTCCCAGCATAGTGGCCTTGACAGTACTCAGAATCTTGAGCTGGGTGCTGATAGTTGGGATCCTTTCACATACCTGTAATGCAAATTCATGGAAAAGTGCTTAGTTTAAATGCTTTCCCCCAAATAATTTTCATCTTTTTTAAACACTCTTCCTAATTGTTTTCCGATTAGCTGCATACAGAGTTTACATCAGGGGTAGGCAAGCGTCATTGGCAACTGCTAAAGCCAATCACAGTCCTACTAGCCCCAGCCACCAGCTGGAGGAAGGTGACTCACTTGGTTGTCACTACTAATCTCAGAAAGAAGGGGTTTTACTGTGATCAGGTTTGTGGAATTACTGTTAAGCTTCTGGGAACTTTGTTGAAATTATTCCCGAACCTTTGCGTCACTTACTACCGAACCCCTCTGCACTCTGTGTCCCTTTTAAGCCACAGCCAGTATTCATTGCAATGAAAATCACACCCAACTTTTGCTGCAGCGCTGAGCGCCGCACTTTTTCTCAGCTGCGGGGGCAAAACTTATGATCCTGCACAAAGGCCCATTGCTTTCAGAAAATGCCCCTGACCTGAGCCCATCATTGCGCATCCATTCCAGATGCTTGTATGTGACATCCAAGAACACTTGATTGGAGTGTGTAAAGTTAAAATTTTTGGTTATAAAATCGGCACTCTTAATTTCTTTGAAAACATTTTTCATACTTACAGGCTAAAAGGCGTGTATACTGAAATATGTTTGAGAAGAGCATCTACCGATTGGTTACCCTCCTCACAACGGAGGCACAACACTAAGGCCAAGCCACTAACTCCTGAACAAGCTGTTTAAGGAGGAGCTCCAGGCTTCCCCCAAAAAAGTCAGAAGCTACAAATACTGTAGCTGCTGCCTTAATACAAGGACACCTACCTGTCCAGGGATCCAGCGATGTCCTCACCCGAGCCGATTCTTCAATCGGCTTCAGTTGCAGGCGCCGGCATCTCAAGTAAGAGAAATAGTCAGCGAGGACTTCTGGCTTCAGGATTTTTTTTTTATTATTACTGTGCATGCGCAAGGGCAAGCCTTGTGAATGTTCCTGTAGTCTTCTGGGACCTGTGACGTGTCCCAGAATACTGCAGGGGAAGGAGGGGGGGGGTGGGGGGTCAAACTTCCAGGGCAGATGACCAGAAGGGGGCAGGTACAACTCAAAACCAGGTACCTGCTCCCCCCAAAAATGGTTCCGGGAAGGGGGGGAGAACTGGATGGTGTTTTTTTGTGTTGTGTAACTTTCCTGATCATGAAGCCACATAACAATCAAATGAATACAGGTCAACAACACAAATTCTCATGTATTATAAATGAAGTCCCACAGACAGCATGGAATATAGCAGCTTCCATGGGTCAAACATTGCATCATTTTGCAGCAAAAAAAAATATTAGATTCTCATTTCTTGTATACAGTCCAAGTCTGGCATGTTCAAGGCAGAAATTTTTTGTTGATTAAACAGAGATATAGTGGAGCTTTTATGTTGTTTGTTCTCAATTTAAGAAATGTTTAGCTACTCCTGAACCAGTTTTTGTTGCTGCACACAAAGGGTTAATATTTATACATGTCATTGTAGTACCATCAACCCCCTCAAACCAACAGTACCCACAGAATTCTTGCTAATCAAAGACTCCATATTATCAGGAAACGTAGAAATTACGATGCTGGATGCCTGTACGCTAAAAGGATCGGTCATGGGAAAATTTGATATTACCAATAGCATTCAATTGGCAAAAGTTAGCGGAAGTAAACCCTGATGGGTTTTAATTCCTCTTTTTTCCCCCTGCAAAGTAAAAGCATATTGGGCTAGTATACATTGCATACTAACCCATTATGTGCCACTTACCTGCAAACGAAGCCCGCAATGTCCCCACTGGTGGCCGCATCCACCTTCACCCCAATTCCTTCCGAGGGCCGTGGACTCCAGCTGACTGGCCGGAGTCGCGTGATGTCATTCCCACGCATGAGAGCCTTCAGTTACGGCACTTGCTAGTGAAGAAACGGCACGGAGGTCCATTTCTTCATAGCGCATGGGCTGATGATGCCGGTCCAAGCCTATATGGTAAATATCTCCTAAACCGTGCAGGTTTAGGAGATATTTACAGTACCTACAGGTAAGCCTCATTATAGGTTTACCTGTAGTAAAAGTGGTGTAACTAGGTTTACAACCACTTTAAACCCCTCCAAAGTACTGTCATAGCCCAAACATGTAGCTATCCTGATCATAGACACGTCCATTGGTCTTCAAGAAGGAATTGTTGAAAATGACCTGTGCAGTAAAGGCTCTGACCTGACAACTTATCCACCTCTACCTAACAACTGGAATTTTACTTTCTCCATCAACTCATCCCACAGTTCTCATCCTTTGTATCAGTTGCCTCTCAGTTTAGATTGCAGGGCCCCCCTAACTCTCCTGTATTGAATTGTATTTTAAATGTACCATCTCCATATATTTTTTCAAATGCAGAGAAAACTGTTGATGCTTTAAAAATATTAATAGTAAAGAAGACACAGCCTTTAACAAGTATTAATGGAACAGACTGTAGATGCTTTGCATCAATTGATGAAGTGGTATCCTGAAACAAAAAAGTCTGTTTACCTGAAGCAAGTTAGTTCTGATCCTCTTATCTGTGCACTGCTTAGCCACTTCCTTGGCCAGCTTGGTCACTTCATCTGAAGCTTTAGCAATGTCCTTGGCACACTGAATGAGAGCTCTCTTATTGCCGGTACCACCTCTCACAAGCCGAGACATCTCAGCCATAAGCAGAGCCATGCGTTTGGCAGCTGCAATGATGTCATTACCCTACAATAGGGGAACAGTTTAATAAGGAACATAAAATAGCAATTCAAAGAACATAATACATATAAATACATATATAAATACATTCGCCATCACCCACTTTTTAGATGGGCAGCAATGTGCAAAACAAATTAAGGAAATTATTTTCTTAAAACAAAAAGCTAAACCTGAATCCTGTTGGCAAAACAAATGGAAAAAATACAAATAAAATAAATAAAACAGCTCTAGTTCCATGTGCTTCTCCCAATGGTTACAAAGATGACACCGAATTATATACTTGCAGACTTTGACAATATAAAAAGGTTCTTCGTGGTAAATTCCATGCCTTGGCACTTATTTTTTAATGACAAATCAATTCTTTAGAAGCTATGATAATAATTAGGATTCCTCTGCTTTTGAAAATTGGAACACTTCTTGGAACAGATAAACACTTATTTCAAAATACGCCATTGAGAGGAGCTGGAAACAAGAGGATGAGATTTGCAAAACTGCAAATACCATTGTATTGTATCACAAGTAACAAACTTCCAGGCTTAACATGGTTAAATCAGTGATTGGCCAAACACTGCATGGTAACATACACACACGTTAAGTGAGGTGTGCAGGATTATGGATGCTGGTAACACAACGGACGTTGCCTTAACAAATCTGAACACTACACCAGACATCAGTGCAGAATACAAACAGCAGAGCCGTCCCCCGCCAGACAGTGCGCTATGGAGATTGTACAAGGCTGTGGGTTAGTATCAGACACCACAGTGTAACATGCATCACTGACGACAATTAGTACACACCTGGAAGGAAGAATGTTAGCGTGAAAATGGTAGAAAGGCTATCAAGGGCCCAAGTAACCCTATCCAAAGAGCAATGAAGACATGTTAAGCTCATGTTATGTACTTGACATTTATGCCAGTTTTAACATCACTGTTTTGCGAAAATTATTTACATGACCAGATTTTTTTTGTTTATAAATTGTAATAGGTTTATTTTAACAGTGAGAGGCAGAACAAAAATATCCAGAAAAACGTATTTCAAAAAAGAAGTGATAAATTGATTTGCATTTTAATGAGTGAAATAAGTATTTGATCCCTTATCAATCAGCAAGATTTCTGGCTCGCAGGTGTCTTCTATACAGGTAACGAGCTGAGATTAGGAGCACTCTCTTAAAGGGAGTGCTCGTAATCTCAGCATGATACTTGTGTAAAAGACACCTGTCCACAGAAGCAATCAATCAGGTTCCAATCTCTCCACCATGACCAAGACCAAAGAGCTGTCAAAGGATGTCAGGGACAAGATTGTAGACCTACACAAGGCTGGAATGGGCTACAAGACCATCGCCAAGCAGCTTGGTGAGAGGGTGACAACAGTTAGTGCAATTATCCGCAAATGCAAGAAACACAAAATAACTGTCAAACTCCCTCAGTTTGGGGCTCCATGCAAGATCTCACCGTGGAGTTCCAATAATCATGAGAACTGTGAGGAATCAGCCCATAACTACATGGGAGAATCTTGTCAATGATCTCCAGGCAGCTTGGACCATAGTCACAAAGAAAACAATTGGTGACACAATAGGCAGTAAAGGACTTAAATCCTGCAGGGCCCGCAAGGTCCCCCCTGCTCAAGAAAGCACATGTACAAACCTGTCTGAAGTTTGCTAATGAACATCTGAATGATTCAGAGGAGAACTGGGTGAAAGTGTTGTGGTCAGATGAGACCAAAATTGAGCTCTTGGGAATCAACTCAACTTGCCGTGTTAGGAGGAGGAATGCTGCCTATGACCCCAAGAACACTGTCAAACATGGGAGGTGAAAACATTATGCTTTGAGGTTGTTTTTCTGCTAAGGGGACAGGACAACTTCACCACATCAAAAGGGACGATGGACGGGGCAATGTATCGGCAAATCTTGGGTGAGAACCTCCTTCCCTCAGCCAGGGCATTAAAAATGGGTCACGGATGAGTATTCCAGCATGACAATGACCAAAAAACACATTGCCAGGGCAGCCAATGAGGGGATCAAAAAAGCATATTAAGGTCCTGGAGTGGCCTAGCCAGTCTCCAGACCTTAATCCTATAGAAAATATGTGGCAGGCGCTGAAGGTTCAAGTTACCAAATGTCAGCCTTGAAACCTTAAGGACTTAGAAAAGATCCGAAAAGAGGAGTGGGACAAAATCCCTCCTGAGAGCTGTGCAAACCTGGTGGCCAACTACAAGAAACGTCTGACCATGGTTTTGCCACCAAGTACGAAGTCATGTTTTGCGAAGGGGTCAAATACTTATTTCACTCATTAAAATGCAAATCAGTTTTATTAAACTAAACTAAAATTAAAGTTTTTAAACCTACCATTAAAATTATAGACTGATCATTTCTTTGTCAGTGGGCAAAATGTACAACATCAGCAGGGGAACAAATACTTTTTTTTCCCTCACTGTAGGTGACCACTTAGAAGTTCCATTTATAACACCTATTTCCCATATAAACAGGAGGCAACTGCGATTGTGTTGCATACGTTTTTAACAGCTGGGTAAACCTGCTTTAGGCCTCGTTCACATGGGGCATATGAATCTGTAACCCAGTGTAAAAGCACAGATGTTCTGTGCATGCAATGGGGGTGATGCAGCTGAACGGATACAGATGCTGCTGCCGCCAATGTGACATTCCTGCGGGTACACAACCCTGAAAGCACACTAATAACAAATGGGCAACTTCATATGTTAAACTGTTACATTAAACATTGGCTGTAACACAACCATTAAAGAATGCAATAGTATAACATGTAGGATATATGGCACCCAACAGCCCTAGTCTGATTATACAATGACTATCAAATACATGGTCTCTCTACATCTTCCTTAGGGTATATGAATGCCTTTGTACCTATTAAAGCGGTTCTGCACACACTAATTATTTTTTGTTTTTCTTCTCATGTTAAAAATATGAGTCTAACAATAAACTCACTTGTTAGGTGTCCGTCCGGTATCCATGTCCCTTTTTTCAGAAAAAAATGCATTTTTAAAATAAAAAGAACAGCATTGTCATTTTGCTTGTGGGCATTTGAAGCCCACAAGCAGTCACTTCCGGGTAACAGCGCCGAGCTGTGTAAACACTTCACGTCCTTAAAATCTCATGAGATTTTGGGTCGATGTCCGCAAATCTCACGAGATTTTGGGTCGGATGTCCGCACTGACTCCTGGGATGAATGACACCAGATCCCAGGAGACAGTGCGGCACTCAAAGGAAATTACGAGGATCCCCGCACAGACCCCGCCCACCCCTGCAGGGAGAACAAAGATGAAGCCAGCATTCAAGGTAGGCTTAAAAGATGTAGAATTGAACCATCAATTCTGTCATCTAACATGCTAGAGAAGAGATAGAAAGTAAGATTATGGGATGGGTGCAGAACCGCTTTAAGCCTTTCTTATGTTGAGAAATATGTGATAACATTACATTGTATATTTTAAGGCAGCAATGCTGTCAAGTGTTATTTTACCATTGGGTAGACCAAAACAGATTTTTTTCCACAGTAGAACATTTTCTTCTTAAAATGGTCACTGTGACCAATAAGACATTTTCCTGACTAAAATATTAATATCGTGGTCCAATGCTGACACCTCCTCATTCTGTACACATCTGCTATACTGCAGTAAGATGCTATCCTCTGGGGATGCAAGAATCCAATACCAGACCTATACATAGCCAGTGTACAGTCATCGCTAGCTGTTAGGCCTACACAGGAAGTAGAAACATCCATTATATAGCACATCTTACAGGCACTATACAGATATAGAATGTAGAGCAATCAGAAACAAAAATGCTCTGCTACTACCATCCAGGGCTACAGCGGGAGAAGCCAATATCTCCCTCTGATGTCGGCCCGGAGTCACGTGACCGCCATGCTGGCCGCTCAGCACCTCCCACTGTAGCTTTGAATCGTAGTAGAAGAGTGTCCGGGAGTCACGCGACCAACCTAAAGATAACTGGAAAAAAAGGTATTTAGAGGCATCTTTTTAAACACTTGCAGTGAGTTATCGCCAGATAAAGGAGAGGGGCTGCCAGGATATTTTGTAAAGTTTTTTTTTTACTACGAATAGCAACAGGAGGTATTGGGGGGTGGGGGGCAGAGACACAGACATGGGACCCGAGAGGCAGGGAGGGAGTGAGGAGAGCTGCGGATAGGAGGCACGTAAGCTGACTACGATAGTCAGGGCTCAGCAGCCATGATTAATGGTGGTGAGCTTACAGGAGTAGAAAGGGGCAGATTAGACGGCACAGGCGCCGTTTAATCTGCTATAAGGGAACAGGATCTTTTTTTTTTTTTTTTTTTTTTTTACGGTTACAAACACTTTAAGAACATACATAGGCCATATGTGGATATTGTTCTTAAATAATTGTAAATATGTTTTTAAATTAATTTCCATTTTTCAGGAACTGACAGCATTTAGCTACCCAAATGATATGACTACTACTGGGGAAGAGAAGTTTTCTATATTCGGAATATATTTGTTTTATCTCAGACAAGTGATTCAGGTATTTCAGAGGGATGACCATTATAAAATGATACACTTCTAGTCAGTAATTCTAGTTTGTGGGAATCAAATTTTCACATCTGTCATAAATCGATCACATCAAGTCTTGGGGAGCCATGCAAAAAAAAAATGGTTAATTCATATATTGCCAAATAAAAACGGTTAAAAGCACATCAAAGGGTAAAGTTGATGGCAGAACAATTCTCATTGAGGGCTTGTCTGTTAGTATGAACTGGATGGAATGGAGATAGGATACTGGTCATCTGCATACACAGGAAAACAGATTAGACAGACACATTCTAGCTATAATGCTCTTTAATTGCATCCAGTTCCAAGCTGCTGTATTCCATTTTGATGAGCATGGTAATATTGAATACTTGTATTAAATGATACTACCCATATCTCCAACAGATCATAAGTATTACTAGACGGCTAACCCAACATATATATCTTGATACACAAAACATACACAAGCCAAAATCCACTGAAGAAGCCATTCATGGGCTCGCAGACACAAGCCAGCACAGGTAAACACTCAGCAAAACTATCAGCTTGGCGCAGACGGGAGGCGCAAACCGTGTCATTGATGGAGGGAGAGGGGTGGGATGCACATGGCACGGTGGAGGATGCATATTTTGTAACCATCGAATACCTTACTGGACCATTTGGTAGCTTCCCGGTGTAAAGACTGAGCTGCGGCCAGCATTGGCTGGTTCACAGGCTGCCCCTCAGGCACTAACAGCAGCTCTGGCTCATAATCATCTTCAACGTCAGAGGAGAGGACAAATTCTACTGATGCTTCCTCCTCCTCCTCCTCCTCCTCCTCCTCCTCTTCCTCACGCTCCTGCTCTACCTCAGACATAACGGCTTCTGAACCCTGCGGGGTAGCAGGAGCAGGGCTTCCAGGTGACTGGGAGGGCAGGGAGGGGTAAAGAAAGGGGGACAGGTTAGTATCAGAAGCAGAGGTGGGAAAGGAGGGCAAAGGGCTGACTGCTCCAGAAGCCAAACCATATGACTACTTGGGTACATGTATTCACAGTTTTCTTTTTAGCGGTCTAGTAGAACCATGATAATATAAATTGAAACGTTAAACAATAGGAATAAATCACAATACACATTTATGAAATTCCAAAAGGTAAGTGAAGAATAAGATTTAAAAACTAAAATATATTTAAAAGCAAGGCCCACCCAAATTGAAATGTAAATACACATTACAAAGGTAAAATCGCCACCCATCTTTTAAAGTGGAACTAAACCCTCATCGACCTTACCGCCAATGAAGCCACCTTCTTAGCCTCTGTTTGCTCTGCAGTTACCATGGTGCTGCACGTGATCAGTTATGACAATCAGCCATTTGATGCCTTGGTAGTCTGATTAAGAACACAAGCACAAGTGACCGTTCTCATTCACGGCATGCATTGAATTTAACTTGTTTTGGGAAACTGCTAAAATCAATCAGTTAAGTTCAGCTTTAATGTACCTCCTGTGGACTTAAATGCAAGTATTGTGTAAAGCCCAATTTTTAAGCTCTGGATAGCATAGGGAAGGGTTAGAAATCCTGCAGGCGTGGTGCTCTATCCCAATCACAGATTCCTATTGCTGTCTGTGCCCTTGCTGAGGAGATGTGTCCTGCCTGCAAGGGATGGTGAACACTGTCACAAATATAGAAATTTATGGGAAATCCAAAGTTTTACAGTTATAAGAAACAGAAGAATAGAGAAGTATAGTTTCCCCTCTACCGGTTATTCATCTCTGAGATACAAGTGAAGGATAATCTTCTCAATGGGACCCAGACAGCAAATAAAAAAAAAAAAGGTGGTTAAACCATTCCCATTTCTATCCAAGATTTTTATTATCACTTGTGATCAACCACAAAAAGGTCAACAACTGATTGACAACTGATGAAAAATAAGCCGTCTATAATTTTAGATATACTATAGCATAGATTCATTATGCATGACTGCAGTACTAACAATAAAGGTTTATAAAGAGCACGACAAAAAAAAATTAAAAAAGTTACATGAATGATTAACCTGGGCAAGAATATTACAGCCAGTGTGACTTTAGTGTGTGGCGTAAGCCAAAAGATACAGTGCCTTGAAAAAGTATTCACACCCCTTGACATTTTCCACATTTTGTCACGTTGCAGCCAAAAACGAAATTGTATTTTATTGACATTTTATGTGATAAACCAACACAAAGTGGCACATAATTGTGAAGTGCTGCAATTACAGCTGCAAGTCTTTTTGGGGATGTCTCTACCAACTTTGCACATCTAGAGAGAGTGACATTTTTGCCCATTCTCCTTTGCAAAATAGCTCAACCTCTGTCAAATTGGATGGAGAGCATCTGAACAGCAATTTTCAAGTCTTGCCACAGATCCTCAATTGGATTTACATCTGGACTTTGACTGGGCCATTCGAACACATGACTATGCTTTGATCTAAACCATTCTATTGTAGCTCTAGCTGTATGTTTAGGGGCGTTGTCCTGCTGGAAGGTAAACCTCTGCCCCAGTCTCAAGTCTTTTGCAAACTCCAACAGGTTTTCTTCTAAGATTGCCCTGTATTTAATTTGGCTCCATCCACCTTCCCATCAACTCTGACCAGCTTCCCTGTCCCTGCTGAAGAAAAGCATCCCCACAACATGATGCTGCCACCACCATGTTTCATGGTGGGGATG
This sequence comes from Lithobates sylvaticus, assembly GCA_028564925.1. Classification (NCBI taxonomy): domain Eukaryota; kingdom Metazoa; phylum Chordata; class Amphibia; order Anura; family Ranidae; genus Lithobates; species Lithobates sylvaticus. The sequence continues at coordinate 292,236,080 of CM053027.1, read as the reverse complement.
GTGTGTTCAGGGAGATGTGCAGTTAGTTTTCAGCCACACACAACGTTTTGCTTTTAGGCCAAAAAGTTCAAGTTTGGTCTCATCTGACCAGAGCATCTTCTTCCACGTGTTTGCTGTGTCCCCCACATGGCTTCTCGCTAACTGCAAACAGGACTTCTTATGGCTTTCTTCTTGCCACGCTTCCATAAAAGGCCAGATTTGTGGAGTTCCACGACTAATATTTGTCCCGTTGACAGACTCTCCCATCTGAGCTGTGGATCTATGCAGCTCCTCCAGAGATACCATGGGCCTCTTGGCCGCTTCTCTGATTAATTCTCTCCTTGCTTGGCCTGTCAGTTTAGGTGGATGGACATGTCTTGGTAGGTTTGCAGGTGTGTCACACTCTTTCCATTTTTGGATGATGGATTGAACAGTGCCCCATGAGATAATTTTTTTACAACCTAACCCTGCTTTAAACTTTTCCACAACTTTATCCCTGACCTGTCTGGTCTGTTCCTTGGCCTTCATGATGCCGTTTGTTCACTAACACACCTCTGAGGGCTTCACAGAACAGCTGTATTTATACTGAGATTAAATTACACACAGGTGGACTAATTTTACTAATTGGGTAACTTCTGAAGGCAATTGGTTCCACTAGATTTTAGTTAGGGTTATCAGAGTAAAGGGCGCTGAATACAAATGCACGCCACACTTTTCACATATTTATTTGTAAACCATTTATCATTTTACCTCCCACTTCACAATTATGTGCCACTTTGTGTTGGTCTAGCACATAAAAATCTCTATCTATATCTATATCTATCTATATATATTGCAACACTAACGTTTAGTCCCTCTGCATTGGTAGTAAAACATTGTAAAAACAAAGCATTTGCTGATTGGACAAGATTAAGAGCATGAATTTACCGCCCGTCTCCACCTCGTACAGAAAACGATTTGCAGTCATTGAGAAAGTGCAAAGTGATCTCTTAATGGTGCCCGAGCCAAACAGCCAACCTTCTGTGAGACAACAGGGAAGCTGCTTGGCATGGGACCAAAAAGCTAGTAAAGATCACTGTAGTAGTGGTGTCTACTACAGTAATTTTCAGCTTCTAGAGGCATCCCACAGGTATACACAGATACATTGGACCAAATGAAAATATCCATAACTGAAGTTGGTCTTTAATTACAATTGTATAAACCAATAAACATTACTGTGATTCCAATTATAAGCTTTCATATCTATTTAAGTTTAATACTATTTAATCGCTATTCAGTTTAAATTTGGTTTCCAGCCAAGCTTTTGTCTACAAAACCCACTGTGCTCATGGTATGGAAAGCAAATTTAATAGCAAAAAGGGTATCTCACATTCTAATGTATGTTACTAATATTTACACATCTGACTGAAAAAGTGCTGCACTGATCAGGATGCCTACATCATAAAAAACATGCTTAAAATAAAGTGTCATGTGCTAACAAATAAAAAAATAAAAATAAAAAACACACAGGTGAATAAATTTACACAAAATCACTGTGCTTAAATATTGCAACATACAAGACTGATAAATAATAAACCCCAAATTAATGAAATACACACATGAAAGTGCCATCATTGGAAAATGCAGAAGTGACCAACAAAGAATCCTTAGCCAAGATTTGTTTTCACAATACAGAACTTGGTTATTGTACCATCTCTACGCAAAAATGCAGAATTTGCATTCCCAAATGTCCAACTAGAATTAACGGCGCCAAAAAATTCTCCACAGATTACGGAAACTGATACAAACTGATAAATTGTATCCATTAATAAAAATGTGCCAGTTGGCAATACAGACTAAAGCTGCCAATTAGAAGGGGACCGCACTTTACAAAATGAAAAAAATAAATAAAATTAAAAATCATACAAAAACAGAAAAATCATAATGAAAAACGCAAAAAGAAAAGAAGAATCCTATGACCAGAGTGTCCAAAAATGGTTATTTATATGAAAAAGGTTGATCTCTCTTCACAGTCAAATCTGCAGCAGAAAAATCCACTACTGGAGGATAAAAAAAAAAAAAAAAAAAGTGGACAAAATGGAAAGAGGACAAATAAAAAAAAAAAAAGTGGGTGACTAGCTGTTGATAAATGCATTACCATCCCACTCCATATTTGAACAGTGAGGTGAAAACAAGCACCGCTCATAAATCCACTGAGTTTGCAGGTTGGATATTTCCCTCCTCTTTGGATTTCCCCCTTTAATGTAGGGTATATTTGTCTATTCCGAAGAATAAACTTAAAGCCCATGTAGTCTTTCCAACATATTGCAATGCAATGGACTATGTTGGTAGAGGCACAGGTAATTTAGGGTTTTATGGAATATGTCCAAGAGGTAGATGTAAAAAAGATACACCACTTTAATATTACCCAACTAATTTATTCAAGAACATTTTTTACATGGGAAAATATCCCTTTAAATTATGGAAGAAGGACTGTTTAACTGGCTGACCCAGTATATTGGGAGCCATTTTTTTCTTTAAGAAGGTTACTCCTTTGAAAATGAAAGTAAATTTATCTGGCAAAAAAGGGCCCAAAACCCTGCAATTATTAGAAAATTGGCCAATATTTCCCTAAAATATATTTAATAGCAAAACGCAGGCTGGAAAAAATTGTGGTCATGGACCATAAAACTGTATTTGATTCCATCTTATTTTTGACATCTTTTTACACCAAAAAGGTAGCTCTACTCTCCCCCATAACTTTTCTTCGACAAATCTTTCCCCAAGTACACCTGCTTGGACAATGAAGCCCTTTATCCTAGAGCAATTCTGCTTGAGCTGTAAAAATTGGCTAGGTGGCACCGATTACAGCCATGATTGATAAATAAGCATATAAACTAATTGTGATCCATTGGTTTAAGTACTAGTAAGGATTTTGCTATTCTCTGTGGATATTTTGAAAAAAAAAAATAAAAGGATCTCCTTAGTACTTACCTCATAGCGAACAGTTATAAAACACGACAGAATTCAATTCTCTCATATACAGTACATGGCCAGGGGGTTTATGGTATGGTGGAGGACATTTTGGAAAATAATTTTTTGCATGTTATACAACATTACAATTATGAATTTTTAGTTTATTATCAAATCACTTGCTTCTAATGTAGCATATTTCACATTTAATCACAGTGATCTGTATTATTGATTCACTTGCAGTCATTTCATAATTTTTATATATTTATGATGGCATATGGCATTTTGTATTTCATGAATTTTGAGTTTATTACTAATCAGTCTATGTTGCACGTTTTAGATTTTTTGTCTTATTGCTTTATTTAGACGTCACAAAGCAGACAGTTGATTTAGGCATAAACAAAACATACAGTGACATTTTCCAATACAAAATGTAAAAGACAAAAATACAATAGTAAAATCAGTATATGCAAAGAGATAAACACTATAATATATGGGGTACAGAGTAAAAACAGATAGGAAGTATGTCCTGTTATCCAAGTTCAACCATCACAAGATAATAAAAAAAGTCTTGTTTTAATATTGTAAATGTTTATAGTGGAATGTTCATATGATAGTTTAAGATTGAAAGTGCAAATAAGGTGGGGAAAATGTTAATAAAAAACTGAGAAATTAACACCACAGAACTATATATTTTTTTTAAATTAGAATTAAGAATGTTTAAAAAAAAAAAAGCATATAAAGAAGGTAGGAACTTAAATAGAGAAAAGGAGGACACTGAGAGACTACTCTTTGTGGGAGACAATGGGGAGATTAGCTTTGTCGCCATTATATAAAATTTCCAGAATTAGTTCAAGGGACTGTGGACTGAGCCATAGACGATAGGAGACAGTAGTTGTAAAATAGCTGCAAGGACCCCATGTCTGTCTGCATTTCTTAGTGTTATGAAGGGTAGAGGAGAGATCTTCCATAAGAAAGATATAAAATTACCTTAGAGTACCAAAGTGCTATAGTGGGTGGTTGCGGTCATTTCCAAAAGGAATGGAATACATGACTTCACTTATGGACTGCAACATATGGATTTTATTATATATATATATATATATATATATATATATATATATATATATATATATATATATATATATATATATATATATATATATATATATATATATATATATATATATATATATATATAAATTTGTGAAATTTATTCACATTTATTCATTTAATTGTTGTTATACATTTATGTTGGCACATGGCACTTTATCCTAAGTGAGGTTTTTATGATGTTGGCATCCCCATTGGCGCATCATTTTTTCAGTCAGATGTGTATGTACTATTTATAGCTAGTAGTGTGCGAACTGCTTCTCAGGTATAGATTTTCAATTTATTCATAAGCTCAGTTTCATACATCTTTTTCATGTTACTATTATTACTGAGATGATGACTCAAAGTAATAGAGGGAGAGCTTAAGTACTAATAAAAAAAGATCATGTGACCAAATGTCTAAAGTTTTGGTTAACGCGAGAGGTCCTGCGAAAAAGCCTGCAGTGATATTCTCTCTAGGAAACGCATTTCAGGCCTGCTTTTATTCTGTATCCATTTCACCAAGGCTTGAAGCCTTATTGGACAATTGTCATAAAAGACAAGCAGAAGCTGCCATTGCAGACCTCATTTAGAAAATACTAGCTGTCTGTCAGTCTACTTGCAAGTACTTTAGAGTAAAACTGGAACAAGTATGCAGATTTTACTAACCCGATATGCTTTTTGCTTTGAGTCAGTGACTTAGCCAGTGACCCAAGGTTTTAAAAGTGTCTAAAAAAAAAAAAAAACAGCCAGGTAAACATTATTCAGGTGGTCTGAAATGGCAGCTCATGTATTTCTTCCAAAGACAGGTCTACTTTAAAGATGTGCAGTAAGCCATTGAGACTGGTGTCAGTTACTGGGAATCAGATTACACCAACTCCAGGACTATGCCCTGCCAACCGGTCACTCAGTCACCTTGATTGTACAAGAGGGGGGGGGGGGGGTTGAAGATGGCAGTTAGCAAGACAGGGGAGTTGATTTACTAAAGGCAAATCCAGTCGCTGTAGATCCGAAGGGGGACATGCAAGGAAAAAAAAAAAAACAGCATTTTAGCATTCACATGATTGGATGATAAAATCAGCAGAGCTTCCCCTCATTTCAGATCGTCCCCTCAGATCTACAGCGACTGTGCTTTCAAGTGCACTTGTAGTGCAAAGTGGATTTGCCTTCTAGTAAGTCAACCCCCATAGTGCTGAAATGAGGCCTCCAGTAAAATAGCAAAATTAGGTTTATAGTGACATAATAATATGTAGGGTTCTTTTGCTAATAAAGTTGATAAAAGTATATTGCAATATATGCCTGCTTTACATCCAATCATTGCACACTTTGTTATACGCAAGCTTACACCTATAAACAATGTACCATTGTAAAACGCAACATGCCACTAGGAAAATAGACTGAGAAAGTTTATGGGGGGGGTACCGTAACCCATAGCAAATGTACAGCTTTAATCACAAAGACAGCTAATAAAAGAAACTGCAAAACTGTATATATTGTTAAAGATTAAAATTTGTGAATTGAATAGCTGTATACACTGCATTTAGGTCTAAGGCTGGGTTCACACCATTGCGAACTGGATGCAGTTTTTGGGCATCCAATTCGCAATAGCAGGAGATTTTGACCGGCTCTCTATGGAGACGGTTCACATATCTCCACTGCGGCGCCGATGCAAATTTGCACAGGAGCCCTGTGTGTCTTTTGGTCTGTTTCAGGTCTGAATTCAGCCAAAAAGTCGGGCCGAAATCGGACCTGAAACCGTGAAACCAGGAAGCACCGGACCCCTGCTGGGAGCCGCATGCTGCGATGGTGTGAACCCAGCCTTAAAGTAAAGAAAAATTCAAAGTGTATCAGTAAGCCAAAGCTTTTTGTTTTGTATTAAGTGGTGAAGGGTTAGAATCTCAGTTAAAGTGGAACTTTACCCATAACTTGTGAACAAACAGGCTACTTTCACACTGAGACGCTTTTCAGGCATTTTAGCGCTAAAAATAGCACCTGAAAAGCACTTCTCCAGTGTGAGAGCCCGAGTGCTTTCACACTGGGGTGGTGCGCTTGCAGGAGGGACAACTGCCAAAGCGCTTGCAAAGCGATTTGGCAGCGGTGCTTTTCGGGCACTTTTAACCCCTTCTTTGGGATTTAAAGCGCCCAGCTCCCGCCCGCACTGCCGCTAAAATGAGCGGCGCTTTCCTGCTAGCGCAGGGCGGTGTTTAGTTTAAAAAGGGGTCTAATGTTCTTTAACCACTTGCCGACCGGCGCACGACGATATACGTCGGCAGAATGGCACGTACAGGCAGGAGGGCGTATATACAAGTCCCTCCTTTAGCCTGTCCGTGCCATCGGGAGCACGCCGGGAGCGGTGTGCTCCCGCGCCGGTCGGGACCCCCGTGAGTCCGATCGCGGTCCCCGCGGACTCGATTGCCTCGGGGACCCCCGCGATCGTCTCACGGGAAGGCTGAACGGGGAGATGCCGAGATAAACAGCATCTCCCCGTTCTGCCTAGCAACTAGTGACGCCGATCTCTGCTCCCTGTGATTGGAGCAGAGATCAGCATTCACTAGCTGACAGCCACGCCCCCCCACAGTAAGAAACACAACCCTAGGCATACTAAACCCTTACACTGCCCCCTTGTGGTTAACCCCTTCACTGCCAGTGTCATTTATCCAGGAATTCATGCATTTAAATAGCATTAATTGCTGTAAAAATGACAATGGTCCCAAAAATGTGTCAAAAATGTCCGATGTGTCCATAATGTCGCAGTCACAAATGGTCCCAAAAATGTGTCAAAAATGTCCGACATAATGTCGCAGTCACAAAAAAAAAAAAAAAATCGCAGATCTCCGCCATTACTAATAAAAAAAAATTATTAATAAAAATGCTATAAAACTATCCCCTATCTTGAAAACGCTATAACTTCTGCGCAAACCGATCAATTATGGCTTATTGCGATTTTTTTTACCAAAAATATGTAGAAGAATGCGTATCGGCCTAAACTGAGGGAAAAAAAAAAGTTTTTTTATATATTTTTTGGGGATATTTATTATAGCAAAAAGTAAAACATAATGAATTTTTTTCAAAATTGTCGCTCTATTTTTGTTTATAGCGCAAAAAATAAAAACCGCAGGGGTGATCAAATACCACCAAAAGAAAGCTCTATTTGTGGGAAAAAAAGGACGTCAATTTTGTTTGGGAGCCACGTCGCACGACCGCGCAATTGTCAGTTAAAACGACGCAGTGCCGAATCGCAAAAAGGGGCCTGGTCCTTTGGCTGCAAATTGGTCCGGTCTGAAAGTGGTTAACAAAAAAAAAACAAAAAAAAAACACATACTTACCACTTTAAATATGCAACCAAAATTAGTGTGTGCTGTAAATTGCCTCCAGCATTGCTCCGGTTTCTTCTTGCTGGAGGCTGCCATTTTTCTGAAGCCCAGAGCCCCTGAACAGCAGTAAATCTTTAGGCTGTCAGCAGATAGGCCTCTACAAACTTGGCACAGTACTTAAAAATAGAGAGCAACTGAGCATGTGCAGAGCAGGGTGAGACAGTGCATTATTTTATTTTTAATAGTATAGGGACTTTAATGTTTTACATAGCTATTCCTAATAAAAAAAGGAGCAAACCTGACGTGATCTAGCAGGACTTAGTTTTTTGACTAAAGTTCCACTTTAAGTTTTTATTGCTGTCTTGTCTCCACTGGGAAGATTCTCTCTCAATTTCTCCTAGTGAGAACTGTCACTGGGACAGAAAGTGATGTAAAATCCAATTTTTACGATTGCACATCTGCCATAAGAGGGACATACTCCTAAGTTTTTTTTATAACCATTTCCTTGTCTACTCAAAACTTAAGATACATTTATAACAGGTCAAACGGAAATCATAATGGGCCAGCACAAACAATACTCTAGTTTTAAAGCATCATACATAAAATTCACAAATCGGTGATGTGAAAAAGCTGCTGACCTACATCTTCAGAAGAAAGAAACTGACTTTTTATCCAGCCCGGAATAAAAACCTTTATCGCCATAGAATGTGCTCCATTTCACTGAAGGTCATTCATTGAAGTGTACCATAGAATGAAGATGGAATTAGTCAGGGCCGTCTTTAATATTGATTGGACCCGAGCAAACATTTTTTTGGGCCCCCACCCCCATGCAAATTTTCTCTCCACCCCAACATTCCAACAAACACGCACGTAAACTTTTGTATTGAATTGTATTGTAATTGCAGCACTTGCATATTCCCCCCCCTCCCCCAAAGTAACCATCTATTGGTCACCGCTGTACCCGCACTCCGTACCCGCCCGTTCACCTCTGTACCCGCCCTCCGTACCCGCCCGTTCACCTCTGTACCCGCCCTCCGTACCCGCCCGTTCTCCTCTGTACCCGCCCGTTCACCTCCGTACCCCCTCGTTCACCTCCGTACCCGCCCGCAGTCCACATTCACCTCTCAATTCTGTATTCCCTGTCTACCTCTGTACCACCCCCCATCCACAGTTTACCTCGGTTCCCCCCCCCCCCCAACCACGTTCACCTCTGTATCCCCCCCCCCCCCCCAATTACAGCTCACCTCTGTACCCCTCTATCCACAGCTCACTCCTCTATCCCCTGTCCACCTCTGTACCCCCCCATCCACATTGACCTCTGTATCCCCTGTCCATCTCTGTCATGCAGGGGTGGGGGCGGGAGGAAATGGAGCGCTGCTCTATCACTCCGGTCCGCAGCTCCTGACAGAGGGAGAATCGGGCTTAAGCACATGAAGCCCACAGCTGTCCCGTTCTCTTGTCATGTTGTGGCCGCAGGGGGAGGGGGGGAAATCAGCTGCACCTGCTACTCCGGGAAAACTGCGGGCAGCGCGGGTCTTAAGTGGCAGCTGCTTTGGGCCCCACAGCGATGACAGCTGCCCCTTTTGCCCTGCTTTAAAGACGGCCCTGAAATTAGTGGGTTAATATCCCCAGGCAGTTAAACATGCTGCTCTGTCAGTATATTGTACTTTTACACAAAACCCATTTTTTTCTGTAAGCTGGTTTACCATAATGTAGAACACAAGATGTACTTTCAAGTTTATTACATTTTAATGGCTGCTGTGTAGTGTTTCTCAAGAACCTTCCGTCAGGTCATGCTTTCAGGATTTCTTAAATCCTAAACAGGATGAGGTCAGAAATTACCACAAATATTAACATTGAAGGAAATCCTGAGGACATCACTTGTAAATGGAATTCAGGCTGAGAAATACTGCAGCACAGCTAACTAAATACATACATTGTGACTGTCTTGTTTTGTGTTTCTGTGTAACATATCTTCTGAAGGAAATGTTCTCTATAGCTCATAGCCCTCCTTAACCTATGTATATCACCCTCCTTGAAAATTACCTTGCTGGACCATTTGCGTGCTTCTTCGTGAAGTTGTCTTGCAGCCACCATCATTGGGTCATTCACTACTTCGCTCCCCAGGTCTTCAGGGAACTCCTCATCCTTCTCATCAGGAGGTGGGGGTCTGGGTGGTGGAATCTCTCCCTCAGGAAGAGGAGGTTTGGGAGGTGCAGCCTCATCAGTCAGCTAGGGGAAAGAGAACGTAATGGAAATTGACTTGGGTAGAGAACATGGAAATCACTGATAAAGGATTAACGTGATATCTATAGAGAATTTTACAGCAGACATTACTTTTTAAAAGCCTTTTAAAAGCAGAAGATACACTCTAATGCACGCTTGTACCCAATACAGAAAGAAGTGGTTTAACGGAACATGCTTAGGAATTGTGTCTATTCTAGCTGCTAGTAGAGGGAATGCCATAGTTATAAATCTAAAAGCATCAACTACAAAAATTGCTGGATGATATAAAAAGTATGAATCTATATATTCATAGACCATGGGACATCTCTGGGTCAAGGAATAACAAGGGAGGGCAACAAATAGGCAATTGAGCATTTATGGTGCAGGAGAAGCCTCGTCTTTGAGAGTGTCAGCTCTTAAGATAAGTCGCCTTATTTCAGCAATGGTGTATTTTAAAGCAGGATGTGCCTTTCGCTCTGAGCTTGGCTTCCTCTGGTGACCATGTTCCCTGAACTGTGAAGGATTGGAACATTCCTCCCCAGCCAGAGAAACTGGCATCTATTGTTACGACCAAGTGCAGATGAGGTGGATAAATTGTAATATGCAGAAAGTCTCCGAGAGGTAATAACTGACCTTGAAGATTCCATGCAAAACTTTTTAAAATTGTTTAGAAATTTTAGGTCCAGGACAGGACGAATACCCTCATTAGGTTTTTGTATCATTAAGAGGTTTGCATAGAATCTTTTTAACCTGTCCCGTAGAGCTACAGGAAGTACTCCCTCAGACAAGAGACGGGTTTAAAGGAGCTCAGAAATCTGACTTTTTGGCCAGAAATTTTATTTATTTTGTAAAAGAAGAAAATGGCAAGGTGGGGGGGGGGGGTAGAGGAGGGATTACATTTGGAACTCTAGTTTGTATCCTCATAAAACCACCGATTGAATCCCCAGGTCTGCAGCCCAGGCAAACCATGACAGATGCCCCCCTACTCTTTGGAGTGAGGGCACCCCTTCATTGGGAAGGCGGCTAGGGGAAGGCTTGGTGGATTTTGTGTTCAAAGTCCAGTGCCAAAAAGGAAGAGCTGAATTTTGGCTTTGGACCCTTCCTCTGTGTTTCATATTCAAGTATTTGGTTTGTATTCTACTGCCAGAGTCTATCGATATATGTTTTGGGCACTTCAGCAAGTTGTGTGGTTTAACATACCCTGCTAGAGCTGTTTATATTCATCCATTTGTAACACCTTTGCGACAGCTGTTGTAGGTTTGGTTATGCTTTGTTCATTAATTCATATTTTCACATCACTCATCACATACAATTATTATTTTGAGGTTTGCACTATATCCTGCAAGCACTGTTTATATTGATCAATTTAGCTGCCAGGCTTTGAGCCCCCATATTCTGTGCATGTGAATAGAAATCAGAGCCGTTCTGGAGATCTGTGTCATAACGTGTTCTAGGGCTTCAACAAGGCAAGGTACCCACTTTAATTGCTCAGTTACATCAGGTGTATAGGGGCCTGGGGGTGAGGTGTTGTCTGGCTGTCATATGTATGCATAAATCTGAGTCAATAATTCAGAACAAGTATAAAGAGAAGAAATTATTCAGCCATTTTTCTGGCTCTCACTTGCTTCTCCTTGTTATGAGCCTGTGATTGGAGTATTGAAATCAGAGAGCTAGGCAGCTAGCTTTTTTGTTTTAGGAGATGGACAGCAATGAGTAAACCCTTACTTCTCAAAAGACATTTAAATAAAAAGGTATATGTGTATTTTTACAGTTTTAGAAATTGTTATACTTTGTTGATGATACTGTATTTTCAATTTAATAAACTGTAGAGTATTAAATGCTGGTTAATTGGACTGCATTCAAGAAAAAGTAACCTGAGCCATTCCTATTTTTTACATTGGATCCATTTAGGTTGGGGGCTGTTGTGGTAAAGACTTGCCACAACAGTTCTTTTGGAGGGGCCAATACCACCACACTACACAATGCTTACCCGCAGATGCTCCAAGTCAGGGGGAGGTGGAGGGAAATCTGGTTCTGGAGGCTGGAATGCCTCCCTAACTTTGGCCACAGCTCCTAGGATCCTGAAGCCTGAGTCCAAGAAGCCTTTCTGTAGGGCTTTAGGAGAAAAAAAATTAAATAATTTTGGCTTGTGTGAAAATTATCATCATCACAATAAGTGAGAGCTAACACGTATGACAAGAAGAAACCTATCTATACATCTACTAAAAAAAAAGTTAACACTGCTGGAAAAACGAACCAACTCTTCCTTTTTCAAAGACTTTCCTATTAATTCTAACAGAACATCTGCAAAAACTGCTTGCATGTTTCACTGTTCTAAAATACCTCTTTACATTTAACGCATTTATAACATGTATAACACGCACCCCAACTTTAGGAGGGAATTTTACAGAAAAAAAAAAAAAACTTGCATTTAAATGCCCATCAATGCAGCCTTATCAGTGTCCATCTGCAGCCTTGCCAGTGTAATTTGCAGCCTTGCCAGTGTAATTTGCAGCCTTGCCCAGGCTGCAGTTAAACTGCAGTGACATGTCAGTGTCACTGCAGTTTGAAAAAGGCGCCGCGAGATACACAGAGCCGCTCCTGTGTATCTCAGCTCCGCTCGTAGTCCCACCCAGTCCCGCGCTATGATGGACATAACACATGTCCAATGGCGGGACTGGGCGTGACTGTAAGCGGAGCCGAGCGCCGCCCATATACATACAATAGCCGAGTGTACTCGACTAGGCTCGGATAGCTTCGCTCACAGTCACGCCCAGTCCCTGTGTAATGTCCATCATAAGGCGGGACTGGGCGTGACTGTGAGCGTAACTAGCCAATAATCGAGTACACTCAGCTATTGTATGTATATCGGCAGCGCTCGCTCCTCCGCTCACAATCGGTGGGGATTGGCGTATAACACGCACCCGCGATTTTCCCCTGATTTTAAGGGGGAAAACGTGCGTGTTATACGCCGGTAAATAAGTGCACTGTATTACTGATAACATTCCAGATACATTATAAAAACATTGTGAAATCTTTATAGTGCAGAAATCAGGGGGAAAAAAAACAAAAATAAACAAACACACTTGACTAATCCTCTATATCCTATTTTAAATGAAATCTGTATTGAGTAATAAAAAGTACTGAAAATGCAGATTACCTGGCTGTCATGCTGGTCTAATATCCTCATGGAATAAGCAGCAAGCTTCTGATGCAGTCAGAACACCCAATATGCACAACTTTTCTGGGTCAGTGACTTATATTGATCCAAAAACTTGATAATTTGAGTAATTTATACCACAAAAAAAAAATTAAGACAGGAGTTCCAACCTTACTAGCTTCATGCTTGTACAGGTCAGTGGCCCAAAATACTAAAGCCAGAGACCACCATGTGGCTAGCATTTAGTGATAGGGACAGTAATGGAATACCCCACAGTTCCCTTAATCCAGCTCCTTAAAGTGGTTGTAAACCCTTACAACACACTTTCACCTACAGGTAGGCCTGGATTAAGGCTTACCTGTAGGTGCTGTAAAGATCTCCTAAACCAACATGGTTTAGGAGATATTTACAATTCCCCATACAAGGATTCCTTCTGCGCATGCACCGATGTATTCTGCGCATGCGCACTTTAGAAGTGTTACGACGTGCCGTTTTCATTAAACGGCATGCCGTGACTGGCGGCTCCGGAGTGACGTCACGCGACTCCAGCCAGTCACAGAGCCAGAGTCCGCGACCCTGGAAGGAAGATGGACGCTTCCAGCCGGCAAGGAAATCCTTTGCAGGGAAACAGAGGAAGCAAATCCATAAGGGTTAACTTCCTCTTTAAGGTGTTTACGCATTTATTCTTGATATTTGAAGCACAAACTGCGCTTTTTTTTACCTGGGTCTGAGATGTTACCAGCTACAGCTTTCGCTTCCAGAACCATAGGAGAGATGGTCTTGCTCAGGTCATCTGAAGCATTCTTCACTGCTTCTCTGAATTTTGGATCTTCAGAATTCTCCACCTCCCTTTTGGCCACCAACAGGATACGGTTTGCACGGCGAGCAATGCTAGTGGCTCCAGCAACAAGCATTTGGGGTTGCATATTTGCCATGGCCACTTTGCATTTGTCAATATCCTTCTTAATGGCTTCCTCAGAAGCATCCAGAAGTGCCCGTGTGTCAATGGCCTCATCAACAAGGCCTGGAAAATGAAAATAAAAGTTAAATATGGAAGGCAATAGTTTAGGAGGATATTAAAAAGGAAGAGAATAAAATGTAGCCCATCTCTGCCAGTAAGGATGGGTACTGTTCTCCAAGAAAACTGCTTCAAACAAACCTGTCATCTTTTCTACATTATCTATCCACTGATTTTTCATGGTTTCAAAGTGTTCATATGCAGCCTGGTTTCCTGGATTGCGCAACATGATTCGAGCAGCAGAGACAACCTATAAAGCATACACATGAGAAGACCAAGAGAATTAAGAGAAGTTTGAGAACAAAATCCACCAGAAATTATGAATGAAATGAAAGGGCCAATCACACAACAGATCAAAGCACAAGGAACCTTCGGCCCCACCAGTACCTGGTTAGGAAGATAAATATAATTCACGTAATCAGTAGTACCCAAAATTTATGTAACGCAACATCCCCTCACTGATGCCAACTTTACTTTCTTTGTTTAAAGGGCAACTAGAGTATTTTCAGTGATTACAAATTCTGTTACTGTAGTAATTACAATGGCTCACATTTTGTTGCTTCGTGTTCCACATTTTGATTTGCAAATTAGTTCAAGACTTGTAAAACACCTTTTTGATGGAAGCCTACCTTAGGCTGACAACATTTACACATTTTATTGGTAAAGAAAACCACTATAGAAAGACTATAGCTTCCCTTTAACCTTTTTTTTCCCCCACATATGTCAAAATGTACTTTAAGGGCCGGTTCACACTGCTGCGATGCGGGAATCCTGTGAATCGACTGCGGGTTCCCGCATCGCATGTCTTCCAGCGGCAGTTCACACTGCCCTATGCGAACTGCTGGGAGTGTCAGTTAAAAGATAATGACACCCCCAAATCAGTTTGCATATCGCAGTGCGATCTGCAAACTCGGACAGGAATCGTATCGCATGGGTGTGAACAACCACGCGATCCGATTTTGCTGCGGACCAAAAAAAGGGTCCTGTGCGAGTTTGGTTAGAATGTGATGTTATACTATCTGTATGGCTGAAATCGCATCGCACAAAGATCGCATGCAATCTGCAGTGCGGTGCGAATCACATACGATCTTGGACATCGCAGCAGTGTGAACCAGCCCTTGAGCCTGAAGATTACCTAAAACCTCAACACACTATATATTTTCTGAAAGTGGAAACCCTTTAGAATAAAATGCTGGTACGCTGCAACTTATGTTGCATTATAATCGATATACGTTTTATTAGATCTAGATTTTGAAAAAAAAAAATACTATTTTTAGTGCAAACACACACAATATAATACTTCAACTTTTTATGTTTTACCAAAACATTAAGTTACAGTGAGTATATGGATAGCAAACATGTCAAGCCAAAAAACTAATATTTAAAAAAGGCAATACCCAAAATCATTTCTAGACAATGCTTTAAAAGCCTTTATAGCTATGGTTAACCATGACTCATGGCCCTAGAATTAAAAGTGGTTGTAAAGGCAGAAGTTTTTTTTTTTTTAAGTAAAAAAAAAAACACTTCTGTGTGCAGAAGCCCCCCTAATACTTACCTGAGCCCAGTTCTGTCCGGCGATGTGCACGAGTACCTCAGCCGTCCGGCACTCTCCCCCCCAATTGGCTGACACACAGGAGCAGCGCCATTGGCTCCCGCTGCTATCAAAGTCAGTTGGCCAACCAGGAGAGAGAGGGGGTGGGCTGAACTGCGGCTCCATGTCTGAATGGACACACAGAGCTGTGGCTCAGATCTGGTGCAGACATCAGGGGTCTATTAGACCACTACCGTCACCTCTGCACTCTACTGAAGCTGATCAAGCACAGACTGTACACGTAGAAGTGATTGGGGACCTGTAAAGAGCATCTACCATAGTTGGCAGCTGGAAATAAGACTAAACAAACTCTCAGCTGTTCTAGCAACCAGAAGTTTGTTTAAATGCTGGCATTGCCTTGGACATAGTTATGTCAGAATCAGCAAAAGCATTAAATTAAAAAGGTAAAAGTAAAAAATAAACAAACATTCTTAAAATGTATGAAAAACAAACAAACAAACGCCAGTTATCACAGGTTTCATTTTAAAATGTTTAACCGCTTCAATACTGGGCACTTTCGCCCCCTTCCTTCCCAGGCCAATTTTCAGCCTTCAGTAAGAATTGCGCCGTCATGCAACACTGTACCCAAATTAAACTTTTATCATTTTGTTCCCACAAATAGAGCTTTATTTTGGTGGTATTTATTCACAAATCATTTATTTTTTGCGATACAAGCGTAAATAAAAAAAAATAAAAAAAAACATTTTCTACTTTGTTTTAAAATAAATCCAATAAAATCTAATTTTGTCATAAATTTAAGCCAAAATGTATTCTGCTACATGCCTTTGGTAAAAGGGTAAAAACTTTTATCATTTTGTTCCCACAAATAGAGCTTTATTTTGGTGGTATTTATTCACAAATCATTTATTTTTTGCGATACAAGCGTAAATAAAAAAAAAAAAAAAAAAACATTTTCTACTTTGTTTTAAAATAAATCCAATAAAATCTAATTTTGTCATAAATTTAAGCCAAAATGTATTCTGCTACATGCCTTTGGTAAAAAAAAAAAAAAAAAAAAAACACAACAACATTGTTAAGTGTATAATAATTGGTTTGTGTGATCACGAACATATGATGATTGGGAGACATGATTTTACTATTACATATGTGGGACAGATATGGGTGTTTTTACTGTGTGGGGACAGTGTTTTTGGGACATTGCGATTCTACACTGTGTTGGGAACACTGGGCCGGTGATCAGTGTGTAAAAAGCTGTAAAAAACAGCTCATACTCACCGATCACCGGCTGGCTGCAGCGATCCCCTCTCCTCACTGACAACTTCCGTGTGAGGAGAGACGAGCCGATCGCCTAGCAACCAGCTGTTTACATCACATGACGGCTGTGATTGGACACAGTCGTCATGTGATCAGGAGGGCCCATCACAGAGCCCTCCTGCAGACTGGAGATGCGCCGTGTCTGGGTGACACAAGTGCATCGGGATCGTGCTGCTGCTGAGGGTGCACACGATCTCCCTTCTGAGGGATGTTCCTGAACATCCACTCAGAAGGAGGAAGCTCCCGCCCGTATATGTGCAGTGGCCGGGTGGGAGGTGGTTAATAACTATACGAGATAACTAGTCATTGTAAGTGTAAGAGTCAGTCTTGGACAAACCTGCGGAGTGAGCTCCCTGGTTGTTTTTACAGTTGCTTGTATTCCTTCCACAGTGGCTTTATTAGCTGATCCTACTGCTGCTGCTTTTTCTGCTGTAGCTCCCAGACGAGCAGCATGGCTCTCAAAATTGGCAGCTCTCTCCTCAAACATCTAGTGACAAGAGTAAACCATGACATTAGGTGAAAAATGGAAAGTAAAGTAAAGAGAGGTAGAGGCATCAGTAACTGACCTCCTCCCTGTTTGGAGCATCAGGTGGTGAAGTGGCTGCCACAGCCAGAAGTTTAATGGGAGTAGTGGTATCACTGAAGACATCAGACACTTCCCGAGTCATTGCTTCTTGCATCTTGGCCTTCAGATCCTTGAAAACAAAATATATGTAAGATACTCCCTTTTCAAAATATGGACAATATATTGCAATACAAAAAGTAGAACAAACTTCAAAACTTACTTTGAAGAGTGGAGAAGTGTTACATTCTGTCAAATTTTATTACAGTATTTGTCCCTCTATTAAAGCCAACAAGTGCAAACAAAATGAATTAGAGGAAGTCCATGGATGTCCTCCCACCTGTGCACCTCCCCCACGCCCCCTGGTGCATGCAAATCTTACAGGCTACAGTTCTCATGATTCTCAAGATTGTCTCTGGATTCCTATCCTAGGCCCGAGTGAGGGGTATTATCCATCCTCTGAGCTTCTACAAGAGTTTTCTTCATTTAACAAAGTGGTCTCCATTTCTTATTCCATTTCCCCGGTCTCCATCATCATTCTCATGACCATCGGATGATTGTATGTCGAGCATACCTACCTTGCTGACTGATCCAGTGCACAGTTCCGGAAATCGTTGGAGTTCCAGTCTACGGCGGTTTTCCATAGATGCAAGACTTTTCATCTTTAAGCCTGTCTGATGTGGATGCCGTATGGTACCCACATCCAACGTTTCCGGTAAGAGTACTCACGCCTTATTCTGACATCAGTCAAGCATATGTCTTCAGTCTGTTTCCATTGAGTTGACCAGAAGGACCCACTCTTTGACATTATCACTTTATGGACTTGATTTATATTATTTTGTCGTTACTGGAGTCATTTCCAGCATCATTATTTGCCACATGGCTCATTCATTGTTTTTTTGAGTGCTGTGACACACATACACTCTTGCACATGTATTAGCGCTACATTTTTGGATCTGCAAGTGCAAACAAAAGCCTGTAGTCATTAGCACTTAGAAAAACATTGTTGATGGCATCCCAGCAAAGCTTTTGCCAGGGTACAATCACCTGAAGGTAGCGGCATATAACCATGCAGACTAAAGCAAGGCCCTGTTTTCTCTTTATATGAACAAAGACCAAAATAAAAAAATATAGCACACCTACTACGCCCAATGAAAAACTAAATCTTACAGTGTTCAAAGGAACAAATGCACTTTATTCAGACATTTTAATTCTAATATCCTCCTCCACTATCACTATCCCCAACCTTAACACCACTGTACAAGTACACCTCTAGCCCTTTGTTTAAACAGAGTAAAAGTTGGGGGAAAAAAAAAAAAAAAAAGACCTGTAGTAGGAAGAAAACATATTATAGTAACCTTTCCTTCAGCTTGTGCAGTGCAGGGGGTGCCGTCATCCTCCAGCCAACATGATCCCAAGGAAAGGTGAGCACTCTAAATCAAGAGGAGATACTGCGGCACAGTGCTGGGAGCATCCTCTCAGCGAGATCTAGAGTACTCTTCATTTCCCAGTTCTTGCCAGAAGGTGGATTATCTCTTACCTAGACACTACAAGTGTAAGTACACAAACTTTCTCCCTATAGGTCTTTAAAACATTTATGCTGTGCTTCAGTAAAGGGGAGAAAACCTATTCAGCAAAAGGTAAGAAAACATGCGTTGTACTTTAGCTGCAAGGCCAGCTTTAATATTGGTATATAATCCAACAAATTTTGGATTAATAAACAATGACTATTTTATAGCCTACTCTGCTTTGTCTTGATCACCTTACTTCAGTAAGTACAAAATCGCTGCTTTGACCATCACCATGACCAAGGTACTTTGTTAACAAGTGTCAAATGCATTAAACTAAAATAGCTGTAAATAATGTCACAATGTATGGATCAAAGTCAAATTAATTCAGTCAACCTTCAATGCATCCTGGAGTTGAGCAGCCACAGCTTGAGCCTGTGGTGTGTCCCCTTCACCCCGTGCTGCTAGCTCAGCAAGCTGCCCCGCCAGCTGCTCTACACGGTCGCACCTCGCCATCATATCTTGGCGGTATGGTCCGATCATAGAGTTGGCCAGGCGATGTCCTTCTGCTACAAGGCCACGGATGGCAGCCTGACCTTTACAAAGGAGAAAATAAATGCTCTGACAATGCTAGAAGACATACTCCTAAAAATACACACATTGAATCACTGAGGGAAAAAAAAAAAAGTTGAAGGTAACAGATCGAGGACATAAATCATGGAATGCATCATGCAAACATTCTCATAAACATACCACTTAAGGTTTAACTTCTTTCAAAACTTTTATTATCTAATTAATATTTGGCTAGAGTAGGAAGGGCAAGAGCCTCTCTGAGACAATATGCCAAGATATTGGCCCTCTTACTGTTTACCTCTGCATAAGAACATGGCTTTCATACATAAAAAGGCAACTCCTGGTAAGGACCATGGAGATTGTGCGAATTATTGTCCTATCTCTTTAATTAACTTTCACCAAAATTTTCGGTACCAGGATTAACTCCTTCCTTTCCCATTATATCCACCATGATCAGGTGGGGTTCATTCTCCACAGACATGCATGGGATAAAACGTGAATAAATTTTATTTCAGCCAATCTGACTGGTACACAAAAGAGAAGAGACAAGGCATGAGTTTGTCTTAAAATTTACAAAAAAAGTGTTTGATTCTACATCATGGGACTACTACTTCTACACCTTAAACAGATACAGTTTAGGCCCGATATTCATATCAAAACTTTCTATGTTGTATAAAGACCCAATAGCTTCATTGATGGTAAAAGGCTATAGATCACAATCTCTTTGCATACCTAGGAGGCATTTGTGAGGATTGCCCCTTGTCCTCCATCCTATTCATCTTAGCACTTGAGCTTTATTCAGACAAACATTTTAATTCCAATATCCTCCCCCACTATCACTATCCTCAACTGGATGCCCTTCCCTATTTGGGTATTTTTTCCATCATACCAAACAAATTATATTATAGATAAAGTATATATATATATATATATATATATATATATATATATATATATATATATATATATATATATATATATATATAGCATTAGTACCTCAGAACTTTAGTTATTTCAAAGAAAAATTTTTTTTTTCAAATTTATATGGGGCAGCAAGAGACCCAAGCATAGAGGAGGGATGGGGGTTCCATACCTTATTAAATACTTTCAGACTGCAAAACGGGCGCTGTTACATATATTGTAGGGACACCCACTTGTATGGTTTGTAAAGCTTGCCAGTGGATTCTTGCAAATGTGGAAAATGTGCATGGTACATTATTATTTGTGGTGTCTTCTTTAAACAAGGCATTCAAATGTTTCAGTAAGAGTTCACTCTCGCTTTGTATACTTCTCCTAAAGAATAAAACTAAAAGGAAAGGAACCTCTGAGGTTTTATATTGTATACATGTTGGGAAGATTTTCCCCTTGCATCTTGTTCTGTCTGACACCCATCACCGCCGACAGGCAGCAAAGGAAAATCTCAGGAACACAGCAATAGAAATCTAACAGAGGTTCAAAACCTTACCCATTCTATACAATATATATATATTGTATATATATATATATATATATATATATATATATATATATATATATATATATATATATATATATATAAAAATTTTAAACCTTTTCTTACCCACACCACGATCATCCACAGAGGGATTGTCAATCCAGCGTTGGGCCTGCTCTACCTTCCCTTCCATATTTACAGCTGCTTTCACAGGGCGGCTGTTGGCCACGGCACGATTCACCTTGGTCTGCAGATTCTGCAGTGAAGTTCCTATCTGCTTCGCTAAAGCTCGAGCTTCTGGTGTGTCTCCCTTCCCTCTGTTTTTTTAAGGAAAAAAAGGAAAAAAGGAAAAAAGGAAAAAATAAAACACTAATGTTTGTATTTCTATCCCTGTCAATAAAAACCAAACCTGCTTAAAGATTAAGTTTAGATGAAATCAAAAACAAAAATAGGGACATTAACTTATTGTTAGTATGGAGTGTCTCTTGTGCTGATTGTTCTTATAGGAGAAATCCCCTTCGTCCTACCTGGTTTTTATGTTTTTGATTTCAGCTAAACTGAAGCTTTAAAGAAAATCTGGAAAAGTCATACTGGGCATGCAAAGCCAGTGCCCATGAAAGTCACACATCAAAAATCATCAGATTCACAAATGTTAGATAATATGCACATCGCAACTTTTCCTGTAAATTCAATCTTGGACTTGCCCCTTCCCACCTCTTAAGTTTTCCACCATTTGCCCTAGCAACAGGCTGCCTCCTTTACCAATAAGGAGACTGAAAAGATGAGAGGTGCAGGGTCAGGGCACAATTAACAGATCCAGAGATATAAAGAGCTAATCTTTTATTCTTGGAAGTTATAAAAAGTTTAAATTTGCATGCATCTTTAGCAGCCTGCACCTCCTAGATCTCATGACTATTGACGTGCACAGCCTCTAAATATACAATTTTTCATTAATAGCAAGTTTGAACTCATAGGATATGCAACAGGTTTATTTGAATTCATTTTGTACATACTGTCGTCGGAGGTCACTCAGCTTGGCTGTACATGCTGCTATTTCCCCCAAGGAACGCAAGATGTCCTCTCTGTCCTTGGGATCTTCACACAACTCAGCAATCCTCTTGGCTTCAGCTAGGATTTCTCGAATGGTCTCCTCACCTTCAGGACCACCATTGGGATCTGCAAGCCAGCTCTATAAGGAAGCAATACAACTTATAGATGCTTTCAAAATTGATATATATCATATTATCCAACAGTGAGTACACTTAATTCTTTTTGGGAAATGGTAGACAATGGTTATAAAGCTTAGTGCTTAGCTTTCCTTTTGGCAAGAGGCTGATGGAAATCACACAGAGATCAGAAGATTTCAAGTGTCACTGGATATATCATTTTTGGTGGACTTGTACATTATGATTTTTGGGTGAATGCACATGTTCATATATACATAGTGGTATATGACCTCAACTTAAAAAAAAGGTACAGCGCAACAATTTTTGTTATTGGACTCATCCACAACTCAGTCCCATTTCTCAATGCAAAAGTTATCGGCCTTTCTGGCCAACAGAATTTCAGGGAGAATGCAGCAGAATCTCGACACATTTAGCTTATGAAATTCATCTGACTGCAATTATGGGGTTACTAAAAAGAAAGAAAAAAAATTCCAGAAATTCAGTGTTCTACATGGGAAATTAAAGATAGGCAGTGTGTCAGTTATCAGCATGGTCCTAAGAAATAATGGCTAGGGAGCAATTCAACCTCCTCCGGCCCGCACAAATCAGTTTCTTGTTTGAGTATTTTGGGAATACTTAGGGCACCTAGAAGCGAAAAACTACATAACAGTTTGGTTTTACCTGAGCAGTGTCAATCTTTTTGCCAATGGCCTGTTTGGAGTTTGTCAGAGCTTCCAATTTACGCGCGGCATTTTCGACTTTAGCTGTCAGGAGGTCTAAGCCCTGAGATACTTGCTGTGCTTTCTGCATTGCTGTAGGGGTAGCTCCTTGACCTCTGTGCCATGAAGAAAAAATATTTAGGAGTTAAAATAAAAACAGGCAACGCTATTTTGTCATTAAAATTTTCGACAGAAGTTTGGTGGAATCTATAACAGCAATATTGTTTCAGATGTTAACCCCATACAAAACCAAACAGTGACGCTCTGCCCAGATCATATTTCAAGCGACTTGAAACAGAAATAACCAGCTTACCCTATAACCATCCACACCATACAATTTAACTGGGGTGTACAACCTGTGTGCTCTACCACACATGATACAAGAGTTTCAAAGTAGATGAGCATCACCAGAGTAAAATTCATAATTTAGTTACTTGCGGTAGGAGCGGGAGGGGAGGGGAAGAGGGGACTGGCCTATTGCTTGCAGACTTTGCACTGGTGTGGGACACCCAGCCCCGCCCCCTTTCTTTAAACCTGCCCAACCCTTTACCTCCCCGTCCTTCCCCCTACCCCATGCCCACTCCTCCTCCCTGTTTAAATGTTAATGTAATTTTACTGTGATCCCAACCATTATTGTTGGAAAGGGTCTGTTGGTTTTTCTCCTGCTGATTACCCTGGGTTCGAAGTTCTGCAATTTTGCAGTAATAAGATCTACCGGTTTTTTGAAGTTTCAAGAAATGTGAGGGAGTACTGGGCGGCTTTTAGGTTTTAATTTTTTATTTTTTTGGATACGGTTATAGACTATGTGACTGTTGCTTGATTTTTGCTGGACCTGGTGGGCCCCAACTCTTGAGAATATTCTTTATTTAGTGGACACAAATTTATCGGAGCTACCACTCCAGATGTGTGCTTCTATTAGCTTTTCTGTATTCACCTGTCTGTACAACTTTCTAATAAAATATTATGGGGGGGGGGGGGATAAATAAAATCGATAGTTTATTTATCCATTTAAAAAGTACAAACAATGCCAGTACACAAGCCATGTAAATATATTTAAAGCAAACTGTAATTAAATATATAATAAAAGCCCAACTTCATCTTCCTTTTCTAAAGCAATGACCTGTAAGAATATAAAAATCAGCTTTGACTAAAATAAATACTCACCCAATCTTCAGTGCTGTCCCTCATAGATGCTATGCTTCAATCCAGTGCCAGTTTAGCATAACCTACTTCCTGTGAGCCCAAGGCTTCCCGTTAGTCTCCATGTGTTAAAGCCAGGCAATTAGCATTTAGCATTTTCGGAAGGAGAGATCTACAGCTCTATATCCTTAAAGTTCAGGTTTCCTTTAACCACTTGCCGCCTGAGGTCGTCCTTGAGTTGCAGCAGTTATACAGAGATGATTCCTTCGGCTACAGGTATCATCCCGGTATCAGTTTTCAGCCAGCGATTCTCTTTTTTGTAAACGCTATCCCAGCAGCTAATTATCCACTGGATCGCTTTTACAGGCAGCCAGTAAATAATAAAATGAAGACAGCATAAACCATAGAAACAATTTTCTGATGAAAGGTCATACATACCTCGCCCTTAGATCAGCCACTTGATCTGTTATTTGACCTAGAGCCTTGGAGGTCCCCAAAATGTCCCTTCGTTCCTTGCCTGCACAAAGCTCTCCAACTTTCCCAGCTTCATCCAGAATCTGACGTACAGCTTGTTCTCCAGCATCACCTGAATGAACAGACAGACATGGGGCAATACTTAAACTGTCAGAAAACACAGAACGAAATGATGAATTTTAAAAACCAAAAAATATATTTAAATATCAGTGACACCTGTAAATCTTCATAGCCTATGCCCAGAAGACAATAATAGGAAGAGTTATAGAAAACAAGCAGTGTAACATTGACCAGAAATGTAATTTAACGAACATCCTACAAAATTTGAGCTGATCATAATCTCAGTGAGAGATCCAACCATTTTAGGCCACCTTCGGAGGAAAACTGTGCTACCCGAAATATAGGGACTTGTATAGCTACTTCTGAAAAACGTCAAATGCCATGCTGTCATATTGATTCTCTGACTTCAATATATTCTGAGACACTGATTCAGAACAAGCATGTGGTCAGTGAAGTCAGATCCCGATTTGCAGTCCTAGTGACTGCAAAATCGGGAATATCAGAATATAGAATATCAAAAAGTTATAAAATTTGACAGCCAGGCAACTGGCATTTTGGGAAGGAGAGGTTAGGAATAGCAGCAGACATACACCTTTTAGCACGGAAGACCTTGACAACAGACCTTTCAAACATTTCAAACATTGACTTAACTACCTTTCTAGAAAGCTGATAAAAAAACTTCGCTTTACAAAAACACTCAAACAGCAAGTTCTACTGCAAAATGGCTGTGATCTAAGCCGTCACTGGACAGCTTAGATAACAGTTATGATATACAGAGCAAATCAGAGTAGCTCTGTACCTTGTGATTGCTGTGAACAAATTACTGCTATTGCAAGTGTAAACACTCGTAGTAGTGTTAATTAGCCCATTCACAATGGTACACACTCCCCTTCCTCCGCTGTGAATGGACTGAGGGGTGAACTCACAATATGTGCGTGACAGGCGTTTTACTGCATTGTAAACACAAGGACGCGCAGAAAACAGCAACATGAAGTGTACTGCTGTACAGCGACATGATGAATGAAGTGAAGTGTACTTTTGTGCGCAGCACACAGCCCTTACCACAGTTGGAACCGACAGCTGCAGGACAGGTAAAACACTCCGGCAGTTGTGTATTCCTATGTGAACTGGCTCTAAAGGTTTGCAAACATAGCAGGACAGAGGATCATAAGATCGAAGGTGAGGGGGGAGTTTGGAGTGCCACTGGCTTCCAATAATTGCGAGTTTTTTTTTTTTTTTTTGTAAAGGTGGATTAAAAAGAAAAACGTTCCTCTATATTGTAAAAATAGGATTTTTTTTTTTTTTTTTGTTAAAAAAAAAAAAAAAATAGGATTTTTCCTACAGCTTTACCTATAAAATCCTCTTAGAGTACATCACGAGACACAGAGCAGCTATAGTAATTAATATCCGAGTTATATGCCACCTATAGGTGAATGAACACTGGCACACCCAAAAGACAGGAAGTCCCCCCCCCCTATATAACCCCTCCTATACAGGAAGTACCTCCGTTTTGTAGCAAGCAATTCTCAAAAGAGGGGAGGGGCCTCCGTGTCCTGTGATGTATTCCAAGAAAAGGATTTTACAGGTAAGCTGTAGGAAAAATCCTATTTTCTTTATCGTACATCACGGGACTCGGAGCAGCTATAGTAATTACTATCTGGGATGTCCCAAAGCAATGCCCCTGAGGGGAGGGAGACACCATCATAGAAACTGCCACCAAAGAAGGACCTACTCTGCTATTTGTAATACGCTGAGGCCAAAGGCAGTATCTATGTGATTGACATCGACCTGGTAAAAACCCTGTAGATGTATAAACAAAAAGAGCAAATAGTGGTCTTGTACACCTGGGCCACTGACATCCAATGATGGATGGCCCAAGATACTCCCACACCTGGTAGAAAAATCTCTCCCCAGAAAAAAAAATCATTTTTTTGCCATTTAAACCATAGGCATCATTGATAAACTTGCAGATCCACTGCTAAATATTTGACCTGGATGCCGCCTGCGCTTCCTGGGCTCTTCTGGCAGCACAAACCAGGATTCCTGCTTGTGCTGACAACTCCAGTAGACCCTGAGCATCTAAACTACCTCTAGAGTAGGTAGCGATCTTTCTCCTGCTGACTGTGGATTAGGCGAAAAATAAAAAGGCAAGACACTGTCCTGATTCAAGTGAAAAACTAGAACTCACTTTAAGCAATAAAAATGGATGAGGACGCAACATCACCTTATGATGGAAGACCAAGAACGGCTCCTTGCATGAAACAGCCACCAACTCCGACAAGATAGCAACCAAAGAAGCCACCTTCTGAGATAAAAGGACCAACAGAATCCCCCGATTGGTTCAAAAAGTAGCCTCTGCAAGATCAATTCAAGTCCCAAGGACACAAGAATGGCCTGACAGGTGGGACAGTCCAAGTTACATGCTGTATGAGGTATGAAACAAGGAGTGAGAAACAACGGCCGCTGGAAAAAAAAAATGGATAGGGACAAACTCTGACCCTTAATGGTACTTAAGGCCAAACTCCTTTCCTTTACCGATTGGAGAAAGAAAAATTAAAATCTCCCACCCACATTTTTCTGCATGTGCCACTTCCTGGCTTCACCCCAGGCAAAAAAATATTTTCAAGTCCTGTAATTGAAGTTCCCTAAAGCTGGCTTCCAGTGGCTCAACAGTGCTGAGATACAGGACTCAAGACCATCAGGTCCCGCTGGCTAAAATGCCTGAAAGCTGCCTCAGTGTAAAAGGGGTCTAACTGGTCTGAATGCAGTCCAGACCTTTCATCAATTAAAATTATTTGGCACATCTTGAAATGAAAAAGACCACCCATGAATGTTGAGCAGTTAGAATCCTATATCAGGCCAGAGTGGGACAATATTCCTCTCTAAAAACTCCAGAAACCAGTCTCCTCAGTTCCCAGACATTTACAGAGTGTTAAAAGAAGAGGGGATGCTACACCGTGGCAAGCATGGCCCTGTCCAAACTTTTTTTCTGAGACAAGTAGTTGCTCACATCGATTTCAGAATTGCCTTATTTCTAGTTCTTAAAATTATACATTTTCTCATTTTCAACATTTCATACGATTTCCATTTTCTAGTGTGAATAAAGAAATGGGTTGATGAGATTTGCAAATCATTGCATTCGGTTTTTATGAAGATTTGACACAGCATCCCAACTTTTGTGGAATTGGGGTTGTATTTCCATCTGGTGATCTGACCAGTAAGTCTGATTTTCAAAAGAACATGCTATTCCTGAAGAATGTACAAGTTACAGAGATGAGACAGACCATTTCAACACTGGCAGGGGTGATTAAAATGATAATTAATAATAATTTTATTAATGTAAAACCTTTATCCCAAAAATGGAAAAACTGTTTGCTGTAACTGCTTATGAAGTATTAGTTGGAGTTAGACTTCAAATTGTTTGTGTATTAAAATCGGCTAGTGCATACAATACTATATAATGTAATACTCCCCTCCTTTGCTCCTTCATCCAGAATGGGGGGGGGGGGGGTACAGAAGGTGTGTTACTGGCCAGAACACCAGGTGAAAACAGAGGGGAGGGACCTAAGAGAAGAAAACTGTTGCAGTCACCATAATGATCGGTAGGCTGCAAAACACTCAGTTTTTGGTTTCGAGTTTAATACCACCTTAGAATTGGAGTACAGACCAGGTGAATTTCAGTCCAGCTATCAAATCACTGAAAACTGAAAGATGGCCTGGGAATGAAGGAATATATATAGGACTAGTACTCAAGTGGTTACAAGTCCAGCCTCAAGGCAACATTCCACAAGACCCTTGATGTTAATTTCATCTTTATTATGCAGGCCTTTTACATTTGACCTCTGGACGATTTACCCCCCTTCATGACCAAACCATTTTTGCGATATGGCACTGCACTACTTTAACTGATAATTGTGCGGTGGTGCGACACTGTACCCAAATAAAATGTATGTCCTTCTCCACAAATAGAGTTTTCTTTTGGTGGTATTTGATCACCACTGTTTTTTTTTTTTTTTTTTGAGCTATAAACAATGAAGACTTTTTTTTACTTTCTGCTATAAAACAGATGCAATTTAAAAAAAATAAATAAATAAATAAATAAAAAAAATCGAATTTCTTCAGAAATTTAGGTCAATATGTACTGCTGTGCTCATAGGTTTACATACCCTGGCAGAATTTATGATTTCTTGATAACACAAAAACTTTTCTTTCACTTATGGTTAGTGTTTGGCTGAAGCCATTTATTATCAATCAACTGCGTTTACTCTTTTTAAATCATAATGGCAACAGAAACTACCTAAATGACCCTCATCAAAAGTTTACATATCCCAGTTCTTATTACGTGGATTGCTCCCTTTATCATCAATGAAAGCTTGAAGTCTTTTGTGGTATTTGTGGATGAGGCTCTTTATCTTCTCAGATGGTAAAGCTGCCCATTCCTCTTGGCAAAAAGCTTCCAGTTCCTGTAAATTCTTGGGCTGTCTTGCATGAACTGCACATTTGAGATCTCCCCAGTGTGGCTCAATGATATTGAGGTCAGGAGACTGAGATGGCCACTCCAGAACCTTCACTTTATTCCCATGCGTCCCATGCGCAGCTTCCTGGCTGATGAATACAAATGTTCCTCCAGTATTTTTTGATAACATACTGCATTCATCTTGCCATCAATTTTGACCATATTTCCTGTGCCTTTGTAGCTCACACATCCCCAAAACATTAATGATCCACCTCCGTATTTCACAGTAGGAATGGTGTACCTTTCATCATAGGCCTTGATGACTCCTTTCCAAACGTAGCGTTTATGGTTGTGGCCAAAAAGCTACAGTTTGGTCTCATCACTCCAAATTACTTTGTGGCAGAAGGTTTCAGGCTTGTCTCTGTGCTGTTTGGCATATTGTAAGCGGGATACTTTGTGGCATTTGCGTAGTAACGGCTTTCTTGCGACTCGACCATGCAGCCCATCTTTCTTCAAGTGCCTTCTTATTGTGCATCTTGAAACAGCCACACCACATGTTTTCAGAGAGTCCTGTATTTCACCTGAAGTGGTTTGTGGTTTTTTTTTCTTTGCATCCTGAACTATTTTCCTGGCAGTTGTGACTGAAATTTTAGTTGGTCTACCTGACCGTGGTTTGGTTTCAACACAACCCCTCATTTTCCACTTCTTGATTAGAGTTTGAACACTGCTGATTGACATTCTCAATTCCTTGGATATCTTTTTAAATCACTTTCCTGTTTTATACAGTTCAACTACCTTTTCCCACAGATCCTTTGAGAATTATTTTGCTTTCCCCATGACTCAGAATCCAGAAACATCAGTGCAGCACTGGATGAAAGATGCAAGGGTCTGTCAGGAGTCCAGAAACTCATTGACCTTTTATATACACAAACTAATTACAAGCAAACAGATGACAGGTGAGGATGGTTACCTTTAATAGCCATTCAAACCCCTTTGTGTCGTTGTGTGCATGTTACCAGGCCAAAATCACCAGGGTATGTAAACTTTTGATGAGGGTCATTTGGTTAGTTTATGTTGCCATTATGATAAAAAAAAAAAAAAGGAGTAAACACAGTAGATTGATAATAAATGGCTTCAGCCAAACACTAACCACGAGTGAAAGAAAAGTTTGTGTTATCATCTTCTCTTAAAAATGGCCAAGAAATCATAAATTCTGCCAGGGTATGTAAACTTATGAGCACAACTGTATTCTGTTACATAATTTTAGTAAAAAAAAAAAAAATTTAAAAAAATCCCAATAAGCATATTGGTTTGTGCAAAAAAGTTATAGTGTCTACAAACTATGGACTATTTTTATTTTATTTACTATATTTTGCTTATCTATCGACACCAGTTTTGCACATTTTTTGCACTTTAATTTATGTGATTATTTAATCATTATTTATAGCATAAGCGCTGCACTTTTTTCTTTCCTTTGTATTTTTATTTACCGTATTTTTACTAGTAACGCCAGCGATCAGTGGCTTCTGGCGGGACTGATATTGCGGAGGACATGCTGACACTTTTTGGGAACCAGTGACACTAATACAGTGATCAGTGCTAAAAATATGCACTGTCACTATAATATTGACACTGGCTGGGAAGGGGTTAATCATCAGGGGGCAATCAAAGGGTTAACCATGTGTCCAACCAGTGTTTTACTATACTGTGTGAGGTGCTTTAACTAGGTGAAGAATGGAATTTCCTGCTTTGCAGGGACACAAACTCCATCCCTTCCCCGTCAGAACAGCGATCTGCCTTTATATAGGGAGATTGCAGTTCTGTGCTTCCGCTGTGTATAATGACAGCGGAAAAGAACCACTGGTGGTGCGCATTCATGCCCCCCTACCTGGCAGTGTTGGATCACGTACAGTATATACAAGTGATCTGGCACACAGCTGCCGCCCTGTAGCATCTAAACTACTATAGGGCAGACCCAAAGTGGTTAAAAGTTTAAAATTGCTGACAGGTTCCATTTAAGGGCATGTTACACATTTCATTTCACTTACCTGGGGGAGCATTTGGGTCTCTCAACCATCCTTTTGCTTGGTTCATTTTAGAGCCAATGTGTGCAAGTGCCCTCTTCATAGCCTCAGTGTCCTAGATGTACAAGAGACACGATTATCATTTTTTGTGAAATGCTTGACACAAACAATAAGTTCCAAGTTCACATATCAGAAGGAATTGTTCAACTTCATAAAAGGATTAGCATAACATTGGAACATCTTACTTTGTAGGATCGCCTTTTCAATAGGTACCAACGTTTGTTTCTCCATGTCAAATGCAAATGAAATACACTAAACAAAACCAAAGAGCTCCAAAATGGGGCCTATACACATCATCCTATGGAAATTTCAAGTATAAAAACTTAGTGCAAAATTCTTTTTAATATTGATAAAAGTACATTAGGACCACCGTAGCAAAAAACGATAGCAATCTGCACGTGGTTCCCATTCATTTTGACAGCAATTAGAAATTCATTTCATATATATTAATACTTCTCTCAAAATTTACATGAAATTCACCCTGTCCAGCAAAAGTGATGCTGACAGGGACAAACTTCAGGTGCTCGCACTTCATTCCATTGGTTTCATCAATTTTATTAATTGATGTCAAAACTACTCAAGCATCCCTGGAAGTAGTATAGCTTATCCCAACCGCGCCACTGTCACTTTTTTAAAAGGCGTGTAAAAAGGAATGTGTTGAATATTTCCATCAAGCAGCTACATTTTCCATTTTTAGCCACCCATGTAAGATCTTGAATATTGTTTAAAAGCAATGAAAGATCCAATTCCAGTGCAGCAAAAAAAAAAAAAAAAAAAGTGCCTGCACATGTGTGTGTGCGGTGCAATTTGAGCCATACAAAAAGAATATGCTCAAAATCGCACTGCAAAGAAACGCATGTGATTTGAAGAGGAATGCAGTGAGTTTCCTGTCTGAATCACATGCGGCTCCCCGCACCGCATCAGAGTGGGCCCAGGCAAAGCCTTCTTAAAAATCTGCATATCCCCCACCAAACCAATGCTATTTTACTCAATTAACCTTTCACTAGAAAACCCTCTACTCTGATCTGTTCGATATCCTGGCCAAAAATGTAGAGTGCAGCAAACTTAGGGTTCCATATACACTGGCATTTGAATATGTGCCTCACATTAGCTATAAGTCAGTTTAGATCTAATTAATGTATATATTACTATGCGTGTTAAATGTACCTGAACAGAAAACACATTAGCTGGGTACATATTGCACAAATAAGGTGTCCAGGACACCCGTTTTCATTATAGAGATAATCATAAAAGCACACCCCACTGGTACCCTTATGCCCCGTACACACGATCAGAAAATCTGACGACAGATCGTCTGACTTTTTTCGCTTAGTAGTCGCAAGTAGAAATTGAATAGGTTACTAAAGTCCCAAAAATTATCGTACAACAAAAAAAAGAAAAAAAAAACAGAAGACCGGAAGTGATGTCATGTGACGTCACGGATGACAACTGTACTGACTAAATGAAAATCGTACAATCTGGTATCATACGAGGAACATTTTCGAGCTTGTCCAATCAAATACAAAATCGGATGAACTGTCGTGATCGGCTCTCGAAAGCTCTGTACTAACTATCCGATTATTCTACGATATTTTTCATCCGATTTTCAGATCGCGTGTACAGGCCATTAGGGCCAAGTCACACTAGCAATCATGTTGCTAGAAGCAACTTGCCAGCAACAGGAAAACTAAAGGGGAACACTAATTTGCTCCTAGTGTACCACTCACTGAAATGTTGCAGAATCTCACCACCCAAGACCTTGTTGGTTCAGCCAGAGAGTAACCAACGCCATTGGAGCAGGCAAGTGTCCTCTCTGCTCTTTGAGCTATTCAGCCACTGGTGGGATGCTGTCAATGACAGGATCACTAATGTGACATGTCTCTTGGCTCTTAGTGTAATAATTTATTCTATAGCATTGTATATCAGGCTCTGTGGAGTAATGCTGCATTTGTAGTTTATCCATTTAGCTTACCTCTTGCTACTATTGAACAGGTGTTTTGTGAGTATATGGCTCATAGTAGGCACACCTTTAATCCATCAGTACACACATTGAACGGACAACATGTCATGACACTAGCATAATGCCAATAGAATGTTGTTCAGAGAGTAAAGGCCTCTGAGAAAGACAATGTCCTATTGTCCAGCCATTAAACAAAGTTTAATGCCACATCACAAATCAAAACATGCCCCTTTTATCCACTCCATACAAAAAAGGCACACTCCACAAACATTTAGCAAAATCTCAATGCTATACAAATCCAAAATGAAGCGCTAATGGCAACAGCCATAGAATTAAACATAGCAAACCAAGACTTTTTTTTTTTAATATACATTTCCTCTGGTATAATCATGCACAAGTTGGAAACATTATAAACACTGTCAAACATCACAATAAAACAAAATATCAGGTTTGGTCCAGTATGGATTAACAGTTCAGTAGTTATTAGCAATCAAACTGCATGAGGTGCATTCCCAAATAAGTAAACTGGGTGTAAACTGCATGTGCGTCTGAGGGATGCCCGGGTCTCTGGACTAAATTTCTACATCTTGACCTACAATCACTTGGACTTTTGTTTTATTCAACACCTTAGCCATTTGGTTGTTTGAATGTTTTGTGGCACATTTGTCTTCATACATTTTCACTAGGTAATGCACTAGGGCTAGGCCTTAGAACCCTCTTGTTGAACCTCTATGTTAGCCTATGAGGCCATGAACATGTGTTTACAGGTGTATTAGATGAGGTGCGTTTACAGGCAGCAACTAAGGTGTGTTCTACGAGGAGTTTACGGACATAATTTACACAGGTAAATGTATTCCAAAGGCCAGAATAAATCAATCATTTGGCCAGCAGAATGAATTTACGCTCAACACCATACGAGTGTACATACGTGACATTAGAGGCATTTTTCTGCCAAGTTCTGGCAGAAAACACACTGCATATTTTAAGGATAAATTCATATGCCTCTGTGCATGAGGACTAAAAAAGGTAAATTCAGAACATAACCACTTCAAATCACATCAGGTAATGGCTAATTCTAAGGCACACAAAATGATTAGAAAACAAAACAAAAAAACAAAAACACACACACAGCACTCTGAAATTCAAGGACATGCTACTTTTGATCGCAGACATCTTACCTTCTACACCCCAGAACATACAAAACAGTTACATAAAAAGGAGATACAGTGAAAAACAGACCCTATTTTTACTGGGATTTTTGAAACTTGACAAAAATGATTGAGAAAGTAAAATGATAATATTTGTATCAAATATACAGCATAGAACAAAACTGGTTATTTGTTGCTAAAAATCAAGCGGATTAGATGCAACTGTAAGAAAGCCTAAAATTCATATTGCATTTATAAGTAATAGTCACCGATCAAATTAAAAATAAAGTCCCAAAACTTGTAGTCACATATCACAAAGGATTCCTAGGTCAAAGTTTCCTATCCTACTATATGTGG
This sequence comes from Lithobates sylvaticus, assembly GCA_028564925.1. Lineage (NCBI taxonomy): Eukaryota > Metazoa > Chordata > Amphibia > Anura > Ranidae > Lithobates > Lithobates sylvaticus. Next base: position 292,201,813 of record CM053027.1, on the reverse strand, counting down.
CAAACAGGAACAAAGCTGGTGTCACCCTAAGACCCCTTTCACGTGGGCTTTCTGATCAGGTCCGCCTGTCAGTTTTTGGACACTCCATTCAGCCCTATGGGGTAGCGGAGGTCAGCGGTGAAATGTCCGCTGGCACCCGCTGCTATCTGATCCGTGAAATCCAGATGAATGGAGATCCTATTTTCCATCCAGCTGGCAGATCGGATCGGATGAAACAGACCATGACCATGACCGGTCCATTTTCATGCGATCTCCCCACAGAGGAGAGCAAGGCTTCGACAGGTCCGTCTCAGCACGAGCAGAGACCGACCTGTCATCCGCCTGCTTAGCAGCGATCAGCAGAGTCCGCCAGGGGGATCGCCCGTGTGAAAGAGCCCTATGGGTGTTAGAACATTTAAAAGGAAGCAGTTGGGATTAATGTGCAGGGTGCCAACTAAAATTGCTGGTTGCTTTTCATGCTAATCTTCTAACACATCTCTTGAGTTACTGGCTGAAAACAAGTATGGATACTTGGTCACACATGTTCCAAATCAGAGACTGAGAAAACATATTTAAGATGAAGGATCAATATGGCAGCCAGGCTACTATGATTGCCTAATGGAGGTTAGCAAAGTCTACCTATTTCTTTCATTACAGGTTTCCTTTAAGTGATTGTAAAGTCTCTTTTTCTTTCATTAAAAATAACAAACATGTTCTACTTACCTGCTCTGTGTAGTTGATTTGCACAGAGCAGCCCTAATCCTTCTCTTCTCCAAGTCAAAGCTGTGTGTCCATTCAGACACAGAGCTCCGGCCCAGTCCCCTTTGGCTGACTGACTTTGATCAACAGCGGGAGCCAATGGCGCTGCGCTGCTATCTCAGCCAATGAGAAGGGGAGTCCCAGACCGTCGAGACATTCCTACTACATTGCTGGAGCTAGAGGGGGCCCAGGCAAGTATTAGGGGGGCTGCTGCATACAGAAGGCTTTTTATTCTAATGCATAGACTGCATTAACCCTTTCATGCCTAAGCCTATATTTTTGAAATTTGTTGCTTACAAGATAAAATCCATATTTTTTGCTAGAAAATCACTTAGAAACTGCAAACATTATAATTGATTGATTGATTGATATATATATATATATATATATAGATCAATCAATCAGAGACCCTAGAGAATAAAATGTCGATCGTTGCACGGTATGTCACACGGTATTTGCGCAGCGGTCTTTCAATTTAAAAAAAAAAAAAAATAAAAAAAAAGTAAAGTTAGCCCAATTTTTCTGTATAATGTGAAAGATGATGTTGCGCTGAGTAAACATATACCCAACATGTCATGCTTTGAAACTGCGCACACTCGTGGAATGGCAAAAACGACGGTACTTTAAAAAAATCTCCATAGGCGGCGCTTTAAAAATTTCTACAGGTTACCAGTTTAGAGTTACAGAGAAGGTCCTGTGCTAGAATTATTGCTCTCACTAAGGATCGCGGCGATACCTCACATGTGTGGTCTGAACACCGTTTACATTTGCGGGCACGACTTACGTATGCATATGCACGGAGGGACAGGGCGCTTTAAAAAAAAATTTAAAAAAATAATAAACATTTTTTTTACACTGTCTAAAAAAAATAAAAAATTCTGATCATTTTTTTTATTGCTGTCACAAGGAATGGCAACATCCCTTGTGACAGTAACAGTCAGTGACAGGTACTGTTTATGGAGGGATCAGGGGTCCACAAGTCCCCAAATCCCTCCCTTTGCACTTAAAAGTATTCAAATACCAAAAATTGGTGTTTTTGAATACTAGGCGTTTTCTAAAATCTGCGCCATTGGCAGTCGAGTAAATTGGAAGTAATGTCATAACATAGTTTCCGGGTAACTAGATAGGAGAGTCATAGGCAGAGATGTCGGCTGGTCGCTTGGGCCTTCAGGTGGGACAAGAGAGCCACGAAAGGTGGCGGGATGTCCCCTCTTGCTCCTTCGGATAACAGCCGAGCTGCTTTTTTACTAAAAAAACCCAACTAAAAAACCCAACTGCTGGCTCTGAAGAACTGTATCGGGTGTTACAGAAAACTGGTGACACAATTAGGTATAAAGTGAAACCTAACACTCCTGAACCACAACATCCCTCTCTACATTAAACCCTTTCTCAAAGCTTTATTAAAGCTCAACTCCTGGGAAAACAAAAATCCTCCCTTGTTGTGGGCAGCCCTTTACTGCAAGGGTTAAATGCTCATTTAGATCTGGGGCACCTGAAAAAGCACTTTTACTCACCCAGTCTCCTGTTTCCACAGGGTATCTTCTCGCTGCTAGCCCAGTCATTGCAACCGCTACTCACTTATGCTCCAATCGTTCGCAGGTCCTCTCACATGAAGTACAATCCAGGGTCCATAGTCGAGGCATAAGCGAGAAGATGAGAGCGCCAGGTGAGCAGGGATCAGGTAAGTTGAGGTGTTTTTTACCCTAGACAAATGAGCATTTAGATCTTGCAGTGTGGGGGCAGCTCCAACGCAAGGGAACATTTTTGTTTACCCTGGAGATAGGCTTTAAGGAAAGAAAGCTAGTAGTACCAAGTACTGCAGAACTATAAAAAAAACATTGCTGACATGAAAACATAGCATTACAAACCACGTCTCACCTTGCTGGCCCAGGCATCTTCATCCCAAGAAGTCAGCTGCAGTACTCGGATTATTTCATTAATCTCAGCACTCATCTTATCCACTGTAAAGTTACGATTTTTTAGAGCTTCTTCTACACCTTGGCTGCGGGAGCTCTTCGTTGTCACAAAGATCTTCATAGCTATGGGGAAAAAAGCCTTAATGAAGTACAAAATTCTGGGCAAATTTCAGGAATGAACTAAAACATCAGCATCTGCCGCTGATATACATACCTGAGATCAGCACTGGCAACAGATCTTTCACTGTGTTCATGGAATTAACAAGCATCACTCGATGTTCTTGATGGGTCAACTCTTGTTGACGGTCATCAATCATTTTTGCCATCTTGGTCATTCCTAAGGCAAGGAAAAAAAAAAAAAAAAGACATGAACTCTATGTATTATTTCTAATCTGTACTACTGGTCTAAAGTACTATAAATTGTGATATTAACAAAGAAACGAAACAAAAATATATTCACAAGAATAGAAAAAAAGTTAATTATTATGAATAAAAAAAAAAATAATAGAATTGAATAAAAAGGAGCAAGCCAAGCTCGGATTTAAAATGTAATTAGAATTTTGGATTGCTTGGGGAAGAGCAGACTTTTACCCCTTTATTACCCCTACAAAATAAGGCTTTATAAACAGTGGGCTAGACATAAGGGGGGGGGGGGGTCCCCACCATAAGGTCTCCTGTTGCTAAATCCAGAAGTACACTGTACAGGAACCTTTTTTTTCCCTTAATCTTCATAAGACAAGGTGATGCAATTTATAGAGGAGACCAAATATATATGAACAAGAGGGATTCGGTTCATCCAAAAAAGGCAGATGGATTTTAGGAATGTTTAATATGCGGTTAATAATTGAAATTTGATGATTAACAATTGGCTTTTAGCAGCAGCAGGAGCCGATGGGGGGGGTCTGAAGCGCGCCTGCTTGGGTGCCCCCACAGCAAGCTACTTGCTTGCTGCAGCTCCTGCCGGGTGCTTGCTGTGGGGGCACCTGGCAGGAGCGAGGAGAGCCGATGTGGGACCCAAGAAGAGGAAAATCCGGCCTCTTTTGTGCAAACCCATTGCCTAGAGCAGGCAAGTATAACATTTTTTAATTTTTTAACATCATTTAATTAACTGTTATCAGCTAGCATATGGCAAGTGCCACTCAAAACACATACAAATAAATTCTGCCTAGTTGGGTTGTTGTATACCAACAAACTATATCAATCAACTGGTAGATTACAAACCTGGTCCCAAATTCTTGGTGTACGTCACGAGATCTTCCATGCTTTCAACCACCTCTGCAACAGCCAGGTACTCCAGAATACCTTTACACACTCGGATTATTTTCCTCACCTGGTTAAAGGCAGACATGTTATTTAATTATAGTGGAGACAATTCAGTAAACATTTCAGCCTGATAACAGAGTTAAAAAACCAACTAGTCTTCTTGGAAAGAGCAAAACTTCCTGGAAACTATGAGATAAAACTCAGAGATGGTCTCTCTATGTAATAGTCAATGCTAAGGCCTTATACACACAGGGCGTTTTTACAGCTGCTTTTAGCAGCGTCAGCCCTTTTTTTTGCAGCTTAAAAATTCCTCTCCATGTTATTCTATGTGTCCATGCACACATAGGCTTTTACGAGCTGTAAGTAGCAGATGTTTTAAAGCTGCAAAAAAAAACAGGGCTAGTGCGTTCTGAGGACCGGCGTTACAGCTGTAAAAACGTCTGACGCTGGTAAAAGCTGCTAAACGCGGCTTAACGTCAGATACAGCCACGTTAAGACTCAAGCTTTTTTTTTATTTTTTTGACATGTCAAAAGACTTAGTTAGACTTACCGGTGACGGTAAATCTAAGAGCCTTTCAGGACAACCCTGGAGAGAGCGCAGCTCCGCCCACTTTTCAGGAAACACATGCTTGACCTTTAAAACCCCTCCTCTTCCACCATGGCCTCAGTTATTGGGGACCTCCGGCATACTGGAAAACAAAGCACAGAGAACCACACAAAAAACCATGACAGATACTTGTATCCTTTTTATGCATTCAAAAACACAAGGGAGGGAACTAGGGGTTGTCCTGAAAGGCTCTTAGAAATACCGTCACCGGTAAGTCTAACTAAGTCTTTCTCAAATCGCCTTTCAGGACAACCCTGGAGAGGATAACCGAGAAGCTTACCTAGGGTGGGACTACTGCCTGCAGTACCTTCCTGCCAAAGGCCTGATCTGCAGCTGACAGCAAGTCCAGTCTGTAGTGGCGAAGGAAGGTCGAGTAGCTTGACCACGTGGGCAGCAATCCCCGCTGGGGGCACTTCCCCTTTGGCCTTGTAGGCCTCTGCAATAGCCCCCCTAAGCCACCTGCCCAAGGTGCTCTTCGAAGCTTTTTCCCCTTTGCGGGGTCCTGAGAAGATCACAAAGAGGGCATTAGACTTCCTGAACTCCCTAGTGACTACAAGGAACTGCAGAAGACATCTCCTTACATCTAGCGTGTGAAACGCCTCCTCACCTGCGTTGGCAGGAGCTGTAGAGAAGGTAGGCAAAACAATTTGCTGGGAGCGATGAAACTTCGAGGAGACCTTGGGCAGGAACGCTGGGTCTGTTTGAAGAACCACTCTGTCTGGGAAGATTCTAAGGAAAGGTTCCGTAACTGCTAGAGCTTGCAGCTCACTAATACGTCTTGCTGACGTAATAGCCACCAAAAAAATAGTTTTCAAGACTAAATCTTTTAAACAAGACCCCTGTAGGGGTTCAAAAGGTGCCTCCATAAGCTCCTGAAGGACAATGGATAAATCCCAACTAGGAAAAAAGGTAGGAGCCACTGGCCTGTTTCGAGCCAGAGCTCTAAAAAATCTGGAAATTAAAGTCTCCCTGGACAGGGTTTTTTCAAAATAAACAGATAAAGCTGCTACCTGTGTTTTCAGGGTGCTAGCTGCTAATCCTTTTTCCATCCCCTCTTGGAGAAATTCCAGAACGGACACTACACTTTTGACCTGGAATCCCTTAGAGGTACAGTACGAATTAAATTTTTTCCAAACTTTAAAGTATATCGCCCTAGTCACCTCCTTTCTACTGGACAGGAGAGTCATGACTACTCTATCGGACAGGCCTCTAGCTTTTAGGAGGTCTTTTTCAGAAGCCAGGCCGTTAGCTGAAGTCTGCCTACTTCTGGGTGAACCACCGTTCCCTGCAACAGCAGGTCCTCCCTGACTGGCAGCCTCCACGGAGGCTCCACTGCTAAGCCTAGGAGAGCCGAAAACCAGGGCCTTTTGGGCCAGTAGGGTGTGATCAGGATCATACCGATCCCCTCTTCCCTGAACTTCCTCAGTACCAACGGAATTAAAGGGAAGGGGGGAGGGGGGAAAGGCATAGCACAGGTGGTAGTGCCATGGGTGAGCCAGGGCATCCAGACCCACGGCTCCGTCCTCCCTGTGCAGGGAAAAGAACCTGCGGACCTTGCAGTTCTGCCGATTGGCAAAAAGGTCTATTTGAGGAGACCCCACACTTTGGTGATCATAAGAAAGACGTCTTGATTCAGAGCCCATTCTGCCTCCAACAGCCTTTTCCTGCTGAGCATGTCCGCGAAAAGGTTTAAGGAACCCTTCAGGTGGACTGCCGAGAGGGAGGCTACCCATGGTTCCGCCCAACTGAAAAGTTGCTCGGCTAGGACCATAAGAGCACTGCTCCTGGTTCCTCCCTGTCGCTGTACATAAGCCACCGCGGTCGTATTGTCCGAGAGGATCGGGACATGATGACCCCTCACTTCCTCTCGAAAAACTCGAAGGGCTAAGAGAATGGCCCTGAGCTCCCGCCAGTTTGACGATCTTCGCGACTCTGTTTTGGTCCAAGTCCCTTGTGTCGTCAACCCGTCCAGATGAGCCCCCCAACCCCAAGCACTCGCGTCTGTTGTGAGGCGCTTGTCCAACGGGAAGACCCACGGGAGACCTCTGGAAAGGTTGGTCGGACACCTCCACCACCATAGAGCCCTTTTTACTCTTACCGTGAGCCTGATTTGTTTCTCTAGAGAAACCTGATGCGACCAGGACTTCAGGATATTTGCCTGAAGAGGCCTGGCGTGAAACCGAGCCCAAGGTACTGCCGGTATTGCGGCTGTGAGAAGCCCCAGAACCTTCATGGCAGAACGAACTGAGATTGCACAGTTCGTTTGGACCTGCTTCACTGCCGCCTGGACCTTTTCCCGCTTTGCCTGCGGGAGAAAAACTCTCTGGAGGACTGAGTTGATTACATAACCCAGGAAAGTTATTTCCTGACTTGGTACCAGGCTTGACTTCTCTAAGTTGAGGAGCCACCCCAGGCTTCTGAGGTGGATTTGAGCAACCTGCAAATTCACAGCGACCTGCTCCTTGGAGTCTGCAAAAAATAGAAGGTCGTCTAGATAGGGTACTTCTGTTATCTTCCCTACTTTTTTGGGGCTGCTGAACAGCACGAAAATTTCTCTTCGGAGCCTGTTTCTTCTTAGTAGGGAAGGCCTTCTTTTTATCAGCAGTTCTGTCGAAGATGGTTTCCAGATCTGGCCCAAAAAGTAGGTCCCCAGAAAAGGGAAGGCCACATAGCCTAATCTTTGAGGCCGTGTCACCGACCATGTCTTTAGCCAGACAGCACGACGGGCTGAATTAACCGACTTACGGTGCGGCTTGTGCACTGAGGATCTTGGGATGCCAGGAAACAATTCGGCATGAACAATTTCGTTATCGAGTGGATATATCCAAACGAAAATGTTTGTACCTAGACCTACGGTCCTTATCCTCCTCTTAGATTCAAGATCAACCGAAATTGTCCTGAGGGCTTTCTGACTAGGAAAATGTGGGTTCTGAGCCAACATGGTTTTTACAGAACTCAGGGAACCAGAAGTTGGATCATGATTATCCGACTTACGGTGCGGCTTGTGCACTGAGGATCTTGAAGTTGAATCCTCCCAAAATGAAGGAAATTAAAAAAAAAAGGTGCGGGGGTCATCTGAGCACACAGCTGGCAGGTCAGGAAAAGGGGGGGGCACTTGCTCGGATTCACTGCAAGTCGGATTATTATTCGTCGTTGGATGGTTAGTAAAGCAATGTTTTTTTTTGTGCAACAAAAATGGTTAGTGTGCACCAGGCTTTAAGTGATGCATTGCAATCGCACGCCATCCATGCAATCTGCTGCGGGTGTCGTTATCTTCAACTGCCAGAATGAGGTGCGATTCAGGTGTGGGGGGGGATGGTTCCTCCTTGGTGCGGAATTTCGATTTTAGGCATTCAAAATGTATGGCTAATATCGCACTGCACAGACATTGCATGTGATGTCCACAGGAATGTGGTGCGATTCTGGCACGAATCACATGCAGTGTCTACATCACACAAGTGTGAACCCAGGCAACTACTAACATTATATGCTGCCCCAAAGGCCCCTTTCACACTGATGCACTTTTGATGTGCTCCTATTGTCTGTCTTACAATGGAAGGTGCCTTTTAGGTGCACCAAACATGCAGCACGCAGAACTTTTTAAACGCAAGCACACCAGTTTGAAAGGTTACATAGGGTTTAATAAGAATAGTTTGGATGCACTTTTGTCACCCTGGACAAGCACACCAGTGTGAAAGGGGCCTAAAGCTGGCCATAGACTGTTAAAGCAAAGTCAGAAGCAAACATTATAGAGCAGCTTACCAATTCTTAGCTGCCATTAGTATTAGTTTCCTTTTCTAGGCTTTCTTCTATATTCATCTAGTAATCCAGCCAGCAAATCTGTTTTTCATAGCAGGTAGACATCAGTTGTGACGAAAATCGGAAGCCAACAGGAGGCCATTTTGTTATCGCTCTGGAGTCTGATTACAAGCGCCATTTATTTACCGTATTTAGCGACGTATAACACGCACTTTTTCCCCCTTAAAATCGGGGGAAAGTCGTGGGTGCGTGTTATACGCCGATCCCCCCCAAAAAAAAAACTGACAAAAAAAGCGCCACCGAAAAAGACCGAACCGCCGCCGAAAAAGACAGAGCCGAATGTTTGGCTCCGCTCGTAGTCCCGCCTCCCTGCGCTCGCTCCCGAAACAGCAGGGAGGCGGGACTGCGAGCGGGAGCCGAACAGTCGGCGCGGTCTGTCTCGGCGGCTGGAAAGTTAAAACGTGGGCAAGGCTGCAAATGACCCTGGGCAAGGCTGCAAATGAAGCTTAAATGCAAGGTTTTTTTTCCCTAAACTTCCCTCCTAAAACTTTTTTTCCTTAAAATGCCCTCCTAATCTTGGGGTGCGTGTTATACGCCGATAAATACGGTACATAAATGTGAGTGTTTTTCCACTTTCTAATAAAATAAAGTTTTAAATCGGTTTACACTATGAGGAACTTCTTGCTTTGCCTATGATATGTCATATCTGGGTGCACAAATGATTGAGGAGACCTGTAGGATGTCCCCTGAGATGGGTTTGGCACTTGTGACCCGTTTCAACAATTCTTGTGAATCCAGACAAGTGACACTTTTTTTACTTCAGCTTGCTGCATCTTTTGTTGCTCACTAGCCATTAAAAGTCACTGTGCTGGATAAATACCCAATGCGCATAAAGGAATAGAAATTTGAAAAGCTGAAAAATAAAAATATAGTGTCACCTTCCTGGTTTGCAATGTCTATTTTTTTGAAGTTCTGCTTTAATTACTAAAGAAAAAGGATGAAATACCAACAAATACATAGGTCATCCTACATATAGGGCAGCAGTGATTACAGCATAAAAATCTAGACACCTACCTCTGCCTCATCAAATGTCAGGAGCAGATCTGAGGTACCGGACAGGATTCCACGAGATCCATCAATAAGGTAATCACGAGCTGGCACAGAATATGGATCTGCATGCAGCATTTGAGCAGCCTGGACAAGCTTAGCACAAGCATTTTCTACTCTGGGGCAAAAAAAATAAAAAAAAAAAGAGCGAGACGTGAAGTTGCAATAAAGCATAAGAAAAAAAAACAACACAATAGGTATTTTAATAATTTTAATACTATTAAAAGAAGCAGTTTAGATCACTTTTAAAAGACATCCAAAAACAATTGTTCTACACTAAGCGCACAAACATTACTGTCATACAACACATACAATATTTAAAAAAATCCAACTACCTTTTTACCTTGAGCCATCAAAGTATGTTGTAAAGTAAGAATCAAGAGAAGGTAAGGTTTTATAATATTAATAAAATATAGTAATATCCAACTCTACAGAAACAGAGTTACATTTTTAAATGATCCCTGACTTTGGTAACTGATCAAATATGGATTTGAAATATGTGACCCGAATATCATCAAGGCTGTGGTACTGTCTAGAAGAAAACAGAGCCTTTTATATCCACAGCTTAGAGCTTCAACATGGCATCTTTCTCATGGCCCTTTCAATGCTTTATGAATATAAAACACGGCTAAGAAAAAAATAAAATAAATAAAAACCTTTCAAAAATTAACATAAAACGAAGCACAAAAAAGTAAAGTATTGCAGTTTACCAGACTGTGAGAAAAACGAATGCAGCCGCTGGTAACCTGCAATATGCTCTCAGGGCCAGTTCACACCAGCATCACATAGAAATGCTGTGCGATCCTTTGCGCATTATCCTGCAGTGTGAATTTCAGCCCTTTCATTCGATTGGGCTGAAATCACACAAAACGTAGTCATTGCACCACTTTTGAAAAATATGCCATACCAAATTGCATTGTACTGCGGTACCATGCGATCTGGTGCTCGCAAAACACACTGCATTTCTGATCTGCTTTTGCCGTTAATGTTATTGGCACCTGCAGAGATCGCAAAGACACTCAGGTTGCGCCTTTCCTATACCAAGTTCTACTGTGAATTGGCTTTCTGATAAGAATGGGCCCCTATGTTTGTTTAGTCACTTGCTTTCCGCCCACAATTTACTGCAAGCTAGCGGCGGCTGTAGGGCCAAATAGCGTACCCATACATCGCTGCCTACTTCCAGGTTTAAGGTACGCATGTGCACTCCCCGTCCAGCTACCGCTGTGGGTCACTAAGCCACAGCCAAAGATTCACGGCCGGGACCTGCTGATCGGCGGTGTCCACGCACAGCCCAGTGCTCTGTGTGGGTAAATACAGAGCTCAGTACCAAGAGATCGATCTTTGTCAGTTCTCATCAGGCATGAGAAACAGATTAGTGAAAAGCAGCACACTTTTAACCCCTTGATCACCCTAGATGTTAACCCCTTTCCAGCCAGTGACATTGTATAGTATTATAGCTGTATTAATATCAGAGGCAGTTGACTGCCTTAGTATTGCAGTCCCGCTAAAAAGTAGCTGATGGCCACCATTAGTAGTATATAAAAATGTTTTTTTTTTTTTTATTCCAAATTTATATATATATATATATATATATATATATATTATATATATTATATATATATATATATAATATATATATATATATATATATATATATATATATATATATATATATATATATATATATTTTTTTTTTTCTCTCTCTCTCCCCCTACACACACACACACACACACACCATAGTTTGTACGCGCTATAACTTTCACGCAAACCAATCAAAAAACACTTATTGGGAATTTTTTTTGTTTATCAAAAATATGTCACAGTAATAATATACAAGCGCAAAAATCACAAGCACATATAAAGCCGCAGCTGAACACTCCACTAACACTAAAGTTCATGAGGAAAATATTCATATAGGAAAGCACACAGACTTCCAAATAAAGTGACGATGTGCCTTGTAAACACTGATGGGATTTCTGTGTATGTATTTACCTGGCATCTCCATAAGATCCGAAGCAGGAAGATCACTGTGACCACACTCCTGGATATTTGCCCTTTATGGGAAAGCATGTCTGACCCTTTGTTAACTCTGGGGTCCTGGCGTTGAGGTGAGTGGCATAGAGTGTCTAAGGTGGAGGCTTTACACGTCTGACACGGAGTCCATTATTTACAAGGCACATCGTACCTTTATTTGGAATTCTGTGTGCTTTCCTATATGATTTTTTTCCTCATGGTTGCAGGAAAGAAGTTTGCACTGTGTATGGCCTGCCTAACTCTTTGTTAGAACTGATAACGAGATCTAAGAGCAAAGTACAGACAGGGCTCATTATGGTAAACATAACCCCCCCAGCCCCTCAAGTACAATTTTTATAAACAATTTTTGTTAGTTATGCTATGTTAATGGGAACGTGCAACAGATATAAAGTAGGTGTTATCCCAATATGGCTGCAAACGTGGAAATACACTTCAACAAATGTTAGAATTTTTTTTTACTATTATTTACATTTTAGAGTTAAAAAGCACAGTTGAAAAACAAACCAGTCCTTTACCTAACATTACATATAGGCAATAACAGTAATGGACAGTAGAAAATATAATAAAGATTCAGAAAAATCTCTACGCTCATATCATAGGCCACAGACAGAGCACTCACTTGATGAATGCAGGCGGCATGTCTCTCCTCATTATCTGATCATCAGTCGTCTGAACAGTTTCTTTCCCAACCTGAAAGAAAACAAAAAGTTGGCAAAGTTTAATAAAGTCCCTTTATTTGTTAATAGGGCAAGTAAGAGGTAATCACAACTGCTGGCTTGGAGTCAAGATCTGCTTTATGATTAGAGCTCCCAGGTACAGTAAGAAAAGGTATCCAAGCAACAGGGTGGATATAAATCAATAAAAAAAAAAAAAAAAATTAATTTTTTTTTTTTTATTTAAATCAGATTTTTTGGATAATAAAATGCTTTTGGAGTAAAATTCTATGTAAAAGATAGGTTTTCCTTTTAAGACACATTAATCATTTAGTTTATTCAGCATGAAATGGAGCTTAGTTATGTAGCATGATGCTCTATATTCTGCAATATTTACATTTTTGGTAAACTCATTCAATGAATCCAAGCTCTGCAAGCTAAGATAACATGCACTGCATTGATGCATTCACACAATTTCACAGGAACCATGAGATACACTAAAGTTCAGGAAAAGTCCGCTATCCCATTGTTTTGCAAATCTATGTACACTACAAACTGTATGACGATTCAGTTCTGATATCGCTGTTTTACTAACCTGACAGCTCATTCTAAATAAGAAACCTTCATTTTGTTTGCAAATAATAAAGGATTCTAACTACCAGCATGAATAAGTCCTTATATTTAAAGAGCACCTGTCATTTCAGATCCATCATAGCAGCGCCCGTTAGCGGGCATCCACTCACCTGCTGCCGCTGAGGTTGCCACCTCATCCCTTTAAAACTGAACACATATGAATTCCACAGGTTCTGTGGCTGACTAAAGTGGAGTTCTACCCAAAAATGGAACTTCCGCTTTAAAGGGAGGTGACCCCCTGACATGCCACATTTGGCACGTCCTTTTTTTGGGGGGGGGGCACCGGAAGGGAGATCACCTCTCCACCCTCCCTCTCGGCAATCATCTGGGACACGTCACAAGTCCCAGTTGATTGCACGGCCACTCACGGCGCGCGCATGAGCAGTGGGTGCATGGCTGTAAAGCCCCACCCCTGGGCGCCCACGCATATAATGCCGGCGCCGCAGAGAGGAGGGGGAGACGAGCGGGGCTTCACTCCCCTGCATCGCTGGACCCTGGGACAGGTAAGTATTCGTTTATTTAAAAAAAAAGTCAGCAGCTGCAGTATTTGTAGCTGCCGAGTTAAAAAAAAAAAAAATTAACAGAACTCCGCTTTAAAAGGTGGTAATTAAACTCACTTGGTGCCTTATCTGAATTAAATTAGCCTCAGAACCTGTGCAATTCATATGTGTTGGGGTTTAAAGGGATGAGGTGGCAACCCTCACTGCCACCACGTCCCTCACCTTGTTGTGTCACTGTTGCATAACCAGCCGTCCTATTAAAGTGAATGGGATTGTCGGTTAGTCAACAGCGGGTCAGAGGAGCCGCTGCTGGACAGAGATGACAGTTGCTCTTTAAAAATTGGGATTTAAAAATCGAGTTGATTTAAATCATGCCTTTTTACTAGGGATTTAAATCAAATCCACCCTGTCAAGCAATAAAACTATATCAGGTGGCAAGCGGTGTCAAAACTTTGCTTTGTACCAGATGCACTTTGAAGGTTTTTGCAGTAATTCAGAAACACCAATTATGGTGGAAAAAAAAAAGGGATACCACAGAGGACAGGAGCCTGAAGCTGGCAATGCGAAGTTATAAACTTGGAATTACTTGCACTAAGGCTTGGTTCACACTGCCACGACCTGAGTAAGCCAGGCGACTTGCGGTGCAACTGTCAGGCGACTTGCGGTGCAACTGTCAGGCGACTTCCTGGCGACTTGACTACTTGATGCAATTTTGAAGCAACTTTCAGGACTGCCTGGATATTCTTCCTGCAATGTCGGATCCAAATTGCATCAATATAGATAAGGATCTGACTTGGAGGCACAAGTCGGATATAAGTCGCCTTGAAGTTGTACAGGAACCTTTTCTAAACTTCAGTAGTGCTAAGACAGCTCTCATTGACTAACATGGGATTTCACATGTCACGTGACTTGGGGTCTCAAGTCTAATCCCAAGATGTGGCAGTGTGAACCGAGCCCACGGAAGAGCATCAGATAAGAGCAAAATATTTTTACAGCACATTTTACCATGCATGTTGTTCCATATAATTATCGTAATGAACCACCAGAGGGAGATATTTACTGCTGAATCACTCCGTCTCCTGACTCAGCAACGGTTATTCCATCAGCCACATAATGGACTTTAATGGTTTTAGAGAGTCGGCAGGCACACAGACCTGGTTTACACCCATGAGGTTTTTTTAGTGCTTTTTGCAGAAATGCACTACAGTCCATTAAACATGGTTTCCTATGGGACACATTCACATCCAAGCTTTTTTTCAGCCGCTGCGTTTTTGGAAAGGGCTGGGGACTTTTTTTTTATACGCAAAACATTGTGTTTTGCTCCAATAGATTTCAATGGAGAAGCTGCAGAAAAGCATGTTGTGTGTTTTTGCCGCATATTGCGTTTTTAAACTTGCCCAACAACAAATTGCATCAAAAAACACATTAAAAATGCATCAAAATTGTGCGTGGAAAAATGCAAAAAACGAAATCACAAAAAGCACTGCAGAAAACAGATCAAAAGCAAACTGCATAGGTGTGAACCAGACCAAGGCTGGGTACACACGGGCGGAATATCAGCTGAAATCAGTGGGTAGAGTAGAAACCGGCCAACTTTCGGCACGTGTGTACAGCTACCTGTCCAGCAGAAGCCGATCTCATGACTGGCTTCTGTTGAACGAGCATGCTGGAAAACCAGCATCTGACCGATAGCCATTCAGTGCTTGCAGCCAATGGCTTCTAGCGCTGACCAGTTTGTTCTGAGGTCAAACACTTTCAATTTGTATGCAATCAGGCCATTGCACTATATAGTTGAAGGTAAATCTAAAGGAAATTGAACAACAAAAGTTTTAGGCCGGGTTCACACTGGTGCGACACGACACTCGTCCTACTTTGGATCAGACTTTGAAGTCAGAGACGCGTCCGACTTCAATGAACAGGGATCCGACTTGTATCCCCGCCAATACCAGACACTGTGTTTGGTATAATTCTTAAGGGGGAACTCCACACCAAATTTTAAATAAAAAAACGGGATTGGTTCCCCCTCCAAGAGCATACCAGGCCCTTCGGTCCGGTATGGATTTTAAGGGAAACCCCCTACGCCGAAAAAACAGCATGGGGTCCCCCACAAAATCCATGCCAGACCCTTATCTGAGCACGCAGCCTGGCCGGTCAGGAAAGGGGGTGGGGACGAGCGAGCGCCCCCCTCCCTCCTGAACCGTACCAGGCCGCATGCCCTCAACATGAGGGGTGGGTGCTTTGGGGCAGGGGGGCTTTAATAAGGGGCCCCCCAGATCCCAGCCCCCCACCCTATGTGAATGAGTATGGGGAACAAGATCTTGCTCCATGTCTGACAGGCAGACCGCCATTCTGCCTCTCCTTCAAACAATCGCGGGTGGCCGGCGGACACCAGACCCGCTGATTAGCTCCTGCTGGGTTTACAGTAAGAGCGCGGCTCCATCGGTGCGTCGTCGTCGCCCCCCCCCCCCAGAGCCGACACCAGGAATCATGTACAGGTACGTGATTTTGCGCTTAAGAGCCGCCCTGCCGCAGTAAATGTACGTGGGGCGTTCCTCAAATGGTTAAAAAGGAAAAAGACTGATAAAGTCATCCACATGTGTACAGTTACTAAAGTTTATACCATCCATTAAAGCTCTCCTAGTTAGAGCCTCCCAACTCACAAATAAAGGATATACACACAGTAGAGTGATGACAGACCCTGCTATAATCATTACCATGATACTGAGACTAGACAGAGCCACCAAAGAAATAACTGACTAATCACCAGCAATTCCAGTATGAAAGAGGATCTGACTCTAGCAAGACGCATGTCTACCAGACTTCATCCAACCGCTAAGTCCTTCTAGATCTCTGAGAACACTTATAAATGAACTGAACAGCCAAATAAAAGGAATTTTAAAAAGGTTATTTACTTGCTAAGAAATTATAACTTTGACACAGCAGCCCTTTATGACACCATAAGGAGTTCACGGCTGGTCAGCCCTCTGCCCATAAAAGGAAGGAAACAGAAATGTCATCTGGAGAATGAGTTCCTTTCATGAGATGAGCTGGTAAACCCATTAGCCACAATTTCCAGCTGTGGAAGGTTCATGTACAATAGAGGGGGGTTAAAAGGAAATGAGAGCACATTTCAATTGCCATCTCAGTTCTTACATGTTTGCCATCCCAGATCTCTATTTTATTACACATACAAAATTGTAGATCCTCCTTTTTAAGACCATCCATATTTACTTCAGTCACTTGGTCTCCTTGATAAATCGCAGGTAAAACTCGGCATGCTAGTTGTACCCAAGTTGATCAATCAACTGGGTCCATCAAAAAAAATGCCATCTAACAGAAAAGTGTCCATTGGTAAAAATGGGAAGAAAGAAAGTCAATAAAAAAAAAAGAAGAAGATCCAGTCCACTTATACAACTACAACACTGTTGTGTCGATGAAATAGTGTGCTTCAATGTATCAAAACCACAGTGCTCCATCCAAAGTGAGATATTCAATTGCGCTCACCAGAAACCTTCAGCCACACAGTGGCCATCAAGCATAGATGTATGTGAAACTATCCAATCGATCGATATGCCAGACTTGATCCACTCAAACTCTTGTCTCCTTTCCCAGTTTAGGGCCTCATGCACACGAGACTCTGTTAAACGCGCGTTCAGAGGCAGTTGGACACTTTTTTCAACTGCCCCTGAACGCATGCAATGTTATCCTATGTGTCCAAGTAAA
This sequence comes from Lithobates sylvaticus, assembly GCA_028564925.1. NCBI lineage: Eukaryota > Metazoa > Chordata > Amphibia > Anura > Ranidae > Lithobates > Lithobates sylvaticus. The sequence goes on along the minus strand of CM053027.1, from coordinate 292,184,880 downwards.
CAGTCTCGTTTTTTTCCCCGTTTTTATGCAGTTGCGTTTTTCCAGAAGCAAAAAAATGGGTTCAGACACTTTGCTTTTCCACGTTTCAGACGCAAAACGCGGCTAAACGCGGCAACCGCGTTTGCGTTTATAAGCATTTTTAAAAAGGAACCCAATTTTTTGGACCAGAAAACTCAGAAATATTATGGTAAACCATAAAAAAATACTAAAAAAAATTGGTTTAAAATGTCGTAATTACTTTAGATAGTTCATAGAGCATATATACTCACTGATGCAATGCCATAAAAAACTCTATTTTTTTTAAGTGGCTTAGACAATGAGGAATGCCTCCACTTCTTTGCCCCAACCATCCACCTAGTCTGACCAAAGCATAGCAATGTCTTTTTTTTCACAAAGAAAAACCTGCATACCAATGTCTAGTCAGCCCCAACCCCCCACCATGTTTGTGAAATATCCAACGGATATTCGCTGTGCCATCAACGGATGGCTCCAATGACTCTGGACCTCTCACGCAATTTGCAACGACGTTGCTGCCTCATCAAGAGCAACATCAGGAGCATTTCCTGACATATATTCAATATGGGATCCATTTCCAAAAAAAAAACACAGAAAGAGAGGCAAATGCAAATGTACAACTGCTCTCTCTGCTGCTCACTCTGATCAAAAAATGGCAGAAATAGTTAATACATGCTTTCTGAGCTTGGGGAGGGTATATATATATATATATATATATATATATATATATATATATATATATATATATATATAATGTTATCTTTACAAACTCATAGACGCAAACGCGGTAAAACGCGGCTAAACGTGGAATGAAAACGCGGCAACACACGCATTTTTAAAACGCAAGTTTCTGCTTTTTAAAACATGCGTTCAGCAGTTTGCATCTGCGTCTCGTGTGCATGGGGCCTAATGCTCTACAAAGACGGCTCCACCAATGAGCCACAGATGCAGATGATCGTGTAATACTGTTAATTAAACAATATTAAAACCAATTGTGTATTGCACTCACACGTTTGCAGTGATTAAACACTTCAGGACCAGGTCTCTTTTTTTAGATGTGTTGTTTACAAGTTAAACTTTTTTTTTGTGCTAGAAAATTACTTCGAACCCCCAAACATTATAAAAAAAAATTTCTAACACCCTAGAGAATAAAATGGCGGCTGTTGCAATACTTTCTCACACCGTATTTGCGCAGCGGTTTTGGGAAAAAATACACATTTTTGAATTAAAAAAAAAAGACAACAGTAAAGTAAACTAGGGTTGTCCCGATACCACTTTTTTAAGACCGAGTACAAGTACCGATACTTTTTTTTTTAAGTACTCGCCGATACCGATTACCGATACTTTTTTTTAATGTCAAGTGACCGTTTTCAAAGCACAATACAGACTAACGATATCTTCTTTATAATTATGAAGAACTGATGGCTGGCACTTATAGGCACTGACTGATGGGCACTGATTTGCAGCACTGTTAGGTGGCACTGACTGATGGACACACATGCAGCAATGATGGCTGGCACTTACTGATGGGCATTGATATGCGGCACTGATGGCTGGCACTTATGGGCACTAATAGGTGGCACTTACTGATGGGCACTGATGGCTGGCACTTATGGGCACTGATAGGTGGCACTGGTATGTGGCACTGATTTGCGGCACTTACTGATGGGCACTGATGGCTGGCACTTATGGGCACTGATAGGTGGCACTGGTATGTGGCACTGATAGCTGGCACTTACTGATGGGCACTGATATGCGGCATTGATGGCTGGCACTTATGGGCATTGGGCATTGATAGGTGGCACTTATAGGCACTAATATATGGCATGATGATCATGATACAATAAAATCAACAAGTGATGACAAGAGCCCATCTTGATACACCCTACACTCAGCCTCAGTAAGCATAGTCATAATGCAGCAGCGGACATCTTGTTACACCCAGCCCATATAGTTAGTGAACTATATGGGCTGGGTGTAACAAGATGTCTGCTGCCGCCTTGTGACTGCAGGCTATTGAGGCCGAGTTCAGGGTGTACCAAGATGGGCGTTGCCATGTACAGCCTCTGACGGAGACTCGGGCCGTCACTTCCGTTTACGATTCTGATGGCCAGTCACCGATGTACACAGCTGCACATGGCTACACCCGCCTGTGAGTGACCCACACCCCTGCCAGGCTTAAACAGGCTGCAAGGCTTACCTTCTCGAAGCTCCGCTGCACTCTGACTGTGCCGCGCTCCGCTTCGCCTTCTCCCACCCACTCCGCCCGCCCACTGACTTCCGGTATCGGGTAAAGCATCGGAAGCATTTGCCCGAGTACAAGTACTCAGGCAAATCCTCGGTATCGGCTCCGATACCGATACTAGTATCGGTATCGGTGCATCCCTAAAGTAAACCCAATTTTTGTTTTTTATTTTGTGAAAGATAATGTTATGCCGAGTAAATTGATACCCAACATGTCACGCTTCAAAATTTTACCCTTAAAAAATCTCCATAGGCGACGTTTAAAAAAATTATACAGGTTGAATGTTTTGAGTTAGAAGAAGTCTAGGGCTAGAATTATTGCTCTCGCTCTACCGATCACGGCGATGCCTCACGTGTGGTTTGAACACCATTTTCATATGTGGGCGCTACTCACGTATGCGTTCGCTTCTGCACGCAAGCGGGACTGGGCGCGTTTAAAAGAAAAGAAAAAAAAAATTTGCTCTTTAAACAAACATCGTGCAGAATAGTAGTGGAACGCAAAAGCTCCTTCATATATGCGTCTCAAGCCTCTCTTCAATGAATTTCACGCATGTGCGCGTCATCGGGAAGTCACAACCTGCCCATACACGGTTGGAACCAAGTACAGCCTGCCTAAGAATGTGAATCCAATCTCTACGAAAACTGGAGTACAACCAGATACAGAGCTTTCAACATCTCAAGCATGCTACTACTAGAAAACCGACCAAGGCATGGTTTAAAAATAAGGAAAAGAGGATTATGGACTGGCCTATTCAAAGCCCCGATTGGAATCCTATTGAAATGTTGTGGGGGGAATTTGAAACTGGCAAATCATGCAAGAAACCCACAAACATCTTGCACCTGAAGGCATTTTGCATGAAGGGGTGCTCAAATGTCAGACTGCTAAACATCTTCAAGAAGTGATTGACGCTAATGGGAGCAATACCAGCTTCTGTAGACTATGCTATACTTACTGTACTTTTTGCATGTTAAAGTGTCTGTTACCCAAACACTTCATATTCCTGATATGTGCCTGCTGTACCATGTACTTGTATGAGAAAGTATACGGTTATCTTTGTATTGCTTCCTTTATGTGAAATCCCTGGTGTTCCTGCCAGTCCCTCTACTTTCCTATTAAAAACTGACCACACTAAGCAGGAGAGCACATCACGGTCAGTTCTCTAGCTGTGCTGGGAACTCATCCTGCTCTCCTCCAATGATCAGACTTGTCCTGAAATGCCCTGCTGCACAGCCATTCACTGGGAAGCTCAGTGTACTGCTGCTGCTTATCCTCCCCCAGCTCTTATGCAACTGGATACAGAGAGAATGTGATCACTTATAAAAAAAATATATATTATTTAGAATGTACTTTTAAATCTATACAAAATTTTTTTGCCTTTCATCTCTATTTTATGAGGTGATCGTTTACAATCAGTTACGTCTACTCATTTATATTTGAGCAAAATTACTGAAAAGAAAAAATATGTATCCTAGTCAAGCATATCACCTTTATCTGCAAGTACTGTTTTAATGGAAGTTCTAATGTTACCCTGTTGAAATACAAATGAAAAAGTCCTGCAAGCCTTAACAAGAGTCACACCAAGTTCATTTTTACTGTAGCAGATATTAAAGTGATATTAAAATGATAGCTTTTTTTTTTTGTTTATTGGTTGAACTAGATGGACGTCTGTCTTTTTTCAACCAAACTATGCAACAGCATATTTTTTATTTTTTTTAAAACAAACATGTCATACTTACCTGCTCTGTGCAGTGGTTTTGCACAGAACAGTCCCAATCCTCCTCTTCTCGGGTCCCCCGCCTGCGCTCCTGGCCCCTCCCTCCTGTCAAGTGCCCCCAGAGCAAGCAGCCACTGCTCTTCATGTCCATTGGCCTTGCCCCCTCTCTTCATTAGCTCACTGTCTGCGATTGACCAATGACTCCCGCTGCTTTCTCAGCCAATAAGGAGGGAGAGCCTCAGAGACCCCATGCTGGATCCAGAGGGAGCGCCGGTAAGTATTAAGGGGGGGGGGGGGGCCTGCTACACACGGTTGTTTTTTTACCTTCATACATATAATGCATGGAGGTAAAAAAACCTTCAGCCTTTAAAACCACTTTAGGAGTGGAGTTCACACAACCAGCCCACATTTGGATTAGCGTGACACAAATGCTGGGACGTGGCTAATACCACATCTTGTGCTATGTTTAGATATTTAGTCTGTGAATTTATCTATTGACTGGTGTCTGAAATCTTGTGAATCACACGGACTCTAAACTTCCTTTCTAAAAACACAACCAAAACTACATTTTTTAAAAAGAAAATGTAAAACAATTTCCATGGGGTGTAGGGCACAGGAAGGCCTAGGCACCCTTACATGGCAAGTGTACTGCTATTTTTAGGATGAATTCAAAATTTATATTTTCAGGGTACTACTTTAGATGTTCCCTAAACATAGCAATTCTCCACTGTTTTAGTTCAGGGCCGCTTTAACACACTATTCCTCTAGGAAATGCAGCAACATAATCAGCAATTTTAAGATTCCTGTCCTTTGGGCTCTCCCATCCTTTTGTTTGTTTCATCTGCTCCATTTTTGTATCAATTTATAAATTGCTGATAGTACAATGTTGGGTGAACACCAATTCATTCCCCAGTATATGTTTGCCTGGAGGAAAGAAACTGGAGCGCTCAAAGGAAACCCCAAAAAACAGGATTGGAACCTACAAACTCCATGCAGATAGCATAATTGGTAGGATCTGAATCCAACACACAGCTTTGCAGTTTAAAGAATTAACCACTTCAATACCGGGCCTATTCTGGCACTTCTCTCCTAAATGTAAAAATCATAATTTTTTTGCTAGAAAATTACTCAGAACCCCCAAACATTATACGGTATATGTTTTTTTAGCAGAGACCCTAGGGAAAAAAATGGCGGTAATTACAACTTTTTATCTCACACGGTATTTGCGCAATCATTTTTCAAACGCCTTTTGTTTTAAAAAAAACGGTTTCATGAATTAAAAAAAAACAAAAAAAAACAGTAAAGGTAACCCATTTTTTTTGTATAATGTGAAAGGTGATGTTGCGCCAAGTAAATAGATACCCAACATGTCACGCTTTAAAATTGCGCACACTCATAGAATGGCGCTAAACGTCGGTACTTAAATATCTCCAAATTGTTACAGATTACCAGTTTAGAGTTACAAGGGAGGTCTAGTGCTAGAATTGTTGCACACGCTCGACCGCACGCGGCGATACCTCACATGTGTGGTTTAAACGGCATTTACATCATTTTATTTTTTATTTTTACTTAATTTTTTTTAATTTTTACACTTTTTTTTTGCTGGCTGGAAAGAACGATATCTGAATGATGCCTGTAGCTACAGGCATCATTCAGATATCCCCCCACAAAGTCAAGGACATCATTTTACTATGGCCCACTATTGAAGTGGTTTTTAAAGGAAGTATGAGCAAAGCTTGTTTGGTTGTACTTCTAGGAGTGCCGTTGGTTCTGCACTCCTGCGACTCGTTTTCAGCAGACAGCGGGCAGAAACCTGCTGTCGGCTGACATCACAGAGCCAGTCCAGGTTGGGGCAAGTTCGTGACAATCAAGTCAGGATCTGCTCACAACCCTAGACCAAACACCTAGCTCAGCTTCTGAGAGCCTGAGCCAGCCGCTCCTGCCTCCTCCACAGCCCAGTAGCACAGAGCTGTGGGAACTGAGCGATCAGCGTTCTTTGAACGCTCGTTTCTCAGTCTTGGAGGCGGTGGAGGATCGATGCTGCATCCACCAAGGTACGATTTTGAAAAAATAAAAATAAAACAAAACTTCTCTTTGAACCACATCAGCACTGTACACTTTTATGTAAACAGAAATAGGAAATTAAGTCAAAAGGAAACTTTGTTTGGAAATACATTTCTGGAGAACAATGAGTACTGTGGTTTAAAGTGAACAGTGGTAAGTTGGGAAATCAGATCTGTCAGTTCCTTAAACCGCAGGTTCACACAAAAATGGAACCTCCGCTTTTTGGAAACCTCACCCCCTCCGGTGTCACATTTGGCACCTTTCAGGGGGGAGGGGGGGTGCAGATACCTGTATAATACAGGTATTTTTCATAGTTTCTTATACATTTTTTGCAAACAGGTAATTTTTCGCCTTAACTGATATGCACTGATGAGGTGGCACTGATGGGGACAGACAAGGCGGCACTGATCGGTGTTACTGATAGGTGGCACTGTTGGGCGGCACTGTGGGCACTGGTAGGCAGCACTGTGGGCACTGGTAGGCAGCACTGTTGTGCACTGGTAGGTGGCACTGGCAGATGAGCTGGCGGGAGCTCTCTCCTTGATCGGGACCGATGTCCCTCAGAGCCGCTGGCGATCGGCTTTTTTTCTCCTCAAGCTGTCAGCGCGAGGGAAAAAAATTGCCGATCACCGGCTCTATTTACATCACATGATCAGCTGTCATTGGCTGACAGCTGATCATGTGGTAAGAGGTCTCAGACTCGCCGATTACAGAGCACGCCACATGCGCCCTGCAGGGGGCGCGCAGGCCGCTCGGGCACGGGAAGACGTCTATTGACATATTCCCGGCAAAGTAGGTCTGCGCTAGAGCTGCACGATTCTGGCTAAAATGAGAATCAAAATTTTTTTGCTTAGAAGATAGATCACGATTCTCGCAGCGTAACATCATCTTTCACATTAAAACAAAAAAAAAAAAAAAACTTTACGGTTTCGTTTTTTTTTTTTTTATTTATTTATTGAAGTGTATTTTTTGGGCAAATACAGTTTGACATAAAATATTGCAGCAATTGCCATTTTATTCCCTAGGGTCTCTGCTAAAATGTATATATGCGTTTGGGGGTTCCAAGTAATTTTCTAGCAAAACATATTGATTTTAACTTTAGAAAGAAGTGTCAGAAAAAGATTTAGACTTTAAGTGGTTTAACATTGTTGCATTTACAGGGGTTGAAAGCTTGGCAGACTGCCCAGATTATTTGTTTACACAAGAAGTTCTATCCCTTTGATCTAAGAAGTAAGGTTAGTTACAATGTTTCAAGTTCTAAAGTTGCTTCAGTTAAGACAGGAGATCCGACTTGGAGGCGACTTCCATTGAAATCAATGGTTACAAGTCGCCTAGAAGTCAGATTGAAGTAGTACGGGAACCTTTTCTGAAGTCAGAGCGACTTCAGTAGTGTGCAGATGGGGACGGCTCTCATTCCCTTACATTGATTGATTTTGTTGCGCTCCTTGGGGCGACTTCAAGTCGGATTCAAAGTTGCCCCTGTGTGAATGGACTCTAAGCAGATAATCTCTCCACTTGTTTATATGAAAGACATTTTTATTTTATTTATTATATATGAAAGAATCGCCTACTCTGCAGGAGAGATCGTCAGGGGGGGGTGAATCGAGATCGCAATTTTTTTTAACGATTATTCATGCAGCTCTAGTCTGCGCTGTAGCCGTCATTCGGCTATAGCGTGGATCTGAAGAAGTTAAATGTAGGTGTAACCACCTCTTCAGATACACTATTAAAAAAGTGTCTTTCCACTTTTGCAGCCAAAATTGGAATAATACCTACTATTTATTTGTTACAAGTTCTCATTCACATAGCATAGCTCAAAAATCATTTAGGTAGCTGCTATACAAGTTCACCTTTAGCAGCATGTTACATCCATATTTAGGGTGTAACATGCACTTATCCACCCACCTCCCACTCTGTGTTCTTCTGCCCACTGGCAAAAATGTAAAAACAGCATGGCCGTGCAGGGCTCCACCCACATCATTCAATAATTCACAGCTTCCTGTGAATTAAAAGACAAGTACCATTAGCCATTGCGGATGAAGGCGTGTAGTTCTCAATGAACTACATTGATTCTTTCTGCAATTCGGAAACTGCCCGTCTGTATCGGAGGTACGGGCAGACAGTGTACTGAGAGTCCGCAGGATCCAGGCATTGCATCTGCGCAATGCTTTTCAGGAAGCATTGTTAAAAAAAATTAAAAAAATTAATGCACATTTTTTTTTTCTACCTGCAAAAAGAAGATGTGCATTATTTTTTTTCTTTACAAAAGGTGAACTCATCAATTACAGACACTTAACTGTGACTGTACTACGCTAGCAGATCTCACTATCAGATCTAAACTGGATTTGGACACAGTCTGTCTTAACAAGGGTTAAGCTTGCCTTCTTCATTGCTTGTTGCTGAGGAACTCGGCCTGTCCCAAGCCTTCCTACTCACCCTAACACTGCCAAAGCACCTTCTCCTATAAAATATCTAAAAGCTAAGAAACTTTTTTTTTTTTTTTTTTTTTTTACTTTTAAGCATGATGTGTGAATGGGAACAACCATGGGGTTTGGTAAAATTTCACTTTAAGGTGGAAATAAACTTTTAAGCGGACCCTCTGTCTTTATTTTAATTTTTTTATTTTTAACCACTGCTTACCAGGGGTTGCATTTTGCACATATTAGATAGTAACCCACCCAGCGGATCCAACACTGTCCCAAGATCCTCTTCTGTTTTGCCCTTGCTCAGTCCTGCGCTGCCAAGTCCTCCAGGTTCAGCCAGCTGGCCTACCTATGACGCGCCACTTAACACCCCCCCCCTCCAATTTACTGAATGGAGGGACAATGCCTCCTGGAATATGTGACATGCATACCACAGGAGGCAAAGGGCACCGAAAGGGTAAAGAGCCACTTTAAGTCTATGTAATATAACCGATTAATGCCTTGTCGAGTCTAAGAAAAAGAAACCAAATCCCAGGGCACCATTACCAAAGGTAATACCAAAACGGTAGTAAATTGAAGTCTGAGGAGGAAAAATACAATTCATACAAAAGTATACTAGCAGGCAGTAACATAGTAAAGTACCCAAATGCTGTGCCCAACTTGCAGCTGGAGACCTTTGGTATACTTTATTTCAGGTATGTATATAGCGCAGTCAATTTACGCAGCACTTTACATTTATTTTGTACAATCACATCAGTCCCTGCCTTTAAGGAGCTTACAATCCAAGGTCCCCAACTGTCACTCATACATACATACTTTAGTATCAAACTGCCATCACTCAGCTTCTGGTTCAGTACTCCAATGCACGTCACAGAAATTTCTCTAGAAGCAGAGAATGACAAGTTTGAAAGTGATGAAATATAATGCCAACAGTGAAAGCTTTGGAGTAGTGCTCTGGAAGCATACTGATATCTGTTGTTCTCACATATCTCAAAAACTGCGGGAAATCGAGCCAAGTGGGTGGCAGAGATAGAAAGCCACTGTCAGCTCCACATTCTCCTGTCACTCCACCAGGATGTGCTAAATTAGAATGACCTTTACTCTACAGTTTCGCAGCCATTATCCTGTCATCACACAGACAACTCTATGCAAACTGGAGAGAGAGACCCTGTGCTGACCCAATGGCTGCCCACAGGTGGTACGAGACCACCCAACTGCCTTCCAGAACAAAGCGTGACACAATCTATGGGCAGAAAATGCACAGATCACGCGGTCCATTTCTCGAGTGCCAAAAAAACTCCACACAAATATGATAACAATGTAGGCCCCTTTTACAATGCAGAGCAGATACTACAGTGTTTTCTCCACACTGTGCCTGCATTTATGGTCCATTCACAAAATTCAGACCATGATATACCATACAGGCCAGAATGCTGCAGAGAACACCCCATGATTGGTGGAGGAGGCAGTCAGGTCTTCCAGATATTAGATGACAATGGCTCTCCTGCCAGCTTCCCCTCCCCATTCTAAAATTTCAACGAAGCTTCAATTGCTTCAGAGTCCCTAAACATGCAAAGCGATGTGTTTTATACATGTACGAGGGGTTCGATGGCCACACCAGAATAGTGCTCTACAACTAGGACCCTTAGGGCTTGTTACAGTCATATCCATTAATCTACATGCATCAATGGCGGTTCCACATGACACCCTTGCGCATGGAAAACGATCTATCTATCTATCTATCTATCTATATGCCATTTTCCATAGGGTTGCAACAATGCCAGTATCAGTGCTGATATGAAGCATTTGCACAAGTACTTTTACAAAATGCTCCGATACCTAAAACCAATACTTTTGCAGTGCGACTTGAGCCCATACAAAATTAATGGGCTCAAATCGCACTGCAAAGAATCACAAGCGATTTAAACATGAATGCGGTGCAATTCCTGTCCAAATCACTTGCGGTTTCCAGCACCACTCCTGTTTGAGCCCAGGCTTGTCATTCATTTTGCATGGGCTCAAATTGCATCGCACTAGTAATTGGTATTGGTGAGTACCTGCGCACAAGTATCGGTACATGTGCTCGCTCTTAAATAACAGGTATCGGTGCATCCCTACTTTTCACACCATAATTCTGTGATGAGATGCGTTGTGGAGTGTTGCATAAAATTGCAGACATACTGAGTTTTTACGCATTGTTTTAGAAGTCATCATGTTTTTAATATCAGATAATTATGAACTGTTGAGTCCTGGTTATACTGAAGCCAGCTGGGGGTAGCCTGGAATGCCAGCAAAGCAAGATTACCCAGCAGGGCGAGTATAGCATAAGGGTGCATATCAGAGAGGATTCAGGCATACCCCCTGGCGGTGGGGTGTGGGAATAAGAGAGCATGAGCTCAGACCTCCTGGTGATATGAAGATTACAGTGCCTCATTGCCTCGCTTTGAACCAGAACATCAAAAGGGACCAGATGTGGACTGGAATGCTGATGGTAATATAGCAGCGCCACCTGGTGGAGACAGTAACATACTTCCTAGAGGATCCAGGATAACACGTTATCCTGATAATTAGAAACGGCAGTCCCTTATACTTTATGGATGGTCACTCATTGGACACCGGGCGGGTAGTAGAGCTGCACGATTAATCGTTAAAAAGGTCTTAATCCAGCATTTGCACGATTCATGTAACAATTGCAGAGCAGTTCTCTGCTCACAGCCATCAACAAAAATAAGTAAATAAGCAGCCGGAAATTAACAACATTGTTCAGTGCTGAAAAGATAAAAAGAAACATTGCATCTGTCCATCAAACTTCGGTCTGTAAATTAAGTCAGTTTACAGCAACTTTGTCAAGTTATTAAAAATTAAAACCCCTTATTAACCCTTAATTTACTCAAATCAGCCTTATTAACTCCTTATTCTTTTCCTCTAATTACATTTTCCTGCTGTTTTTTTATTTATTTTTTTTACTTCTACTTTACAAAACAATTAAAACTTTTTTTTTGTTTGCTTTGTTCATTAATATTTTTACACCTTTAACATATATTTACATGTTTCAAATTGAAAAAAATAAATAAAAAAATGTTATTGAACTTGTAAAAACTTTTCAATGCTTGGTACCATTGCTGACAGCTGAAGTGTAAACAAAAAAGTTGCGGTAGGTATCGGGATCTGGCATCGGTGAGTACCAAGTAAAGAAAAACCCCAGACCCCAATATAACTTAGAGAAGTCCAGCCGGAGCTCGTTTGGCTGGGTTTCTCTCACAGGGGTGCAATAAGTTCTCCACTCCTGTGACCCATTTTCAGCAGAGAGCGGTCTGAAGTCTGCCCTCTGCTGACATCACAGAAATCAGTCCAGGCACCGCGTCATCACGACAATAAAATCTGGATCTGCCAGGTGCCTGTCTCAGCCTCTCCGTGGGTTGCCGAGCTGGCGGCTCCCTGCCCCTCCACAGCTCAGCGCTCCAATGAGCGTGGAGGAGAGCTACTGACAGGCAGCAGCTCTCCTCTCGGGGAGAGAACGGAGTTATCGGCGATGTTCGGTGGCTCGGTTCTCAGTGTAAAGACGCCGTGGGATAGATGCAGCATCGGTCCCATGCTGCATCCACCTAGGCAAGTCATTACATTTCTTTAAATTTAATTGAAGGAAAGAGTATTATGTCTTATTTTATTGCCATCTTGTTTGATAACATAATATTCAGGGGGGTTGTAAATCTTTAACCACTTCCCGACTGGCACACGACGATGTACGTCGGCAGAATGGCACGGACAGGCATAAGGGCGTACAGGTACGCCCCTTTAAGAATGCCGCCGTGCCATCGATTGCCGCGGGGATACCCGCGATCGTCTCACGGGGAGGCTGATCGGGGAGACGTGGAAGTAAACAGTATCTCCCCATTCTGCCTAGCAACAAGTGACACTGATCTCTGCTCCCTGTGATTGGAGCAGAGATCAGTGTTCACTAAAACACAGCCACGCCCCCCACAGTTAGTAACACGCCCCTAGGACACGCTTAACCCCTACACTGCCACCCCTGGTTAACCCCTTCACTGTCATTTACACAGGAATCAGTGCATTTGTATAGCACTGATTGCTGTATAAATGACAATGGTCCCAAAAATGTTCGATGTGTCCGCCATGTCGCAGTCACACACAAAAAAAAAAAAAAAAAAAAAAAAAAAAATCGCTGATCTCCGCCATTACTAGTAAAAAAAATAAAATAAAAATGCCATAAACTATCCCCTATTTTGTAAACGCTATAACTTTTGCGCAAACCAATCAATAAATCGCTTATTGCGATTTTTACCAAATATATGTAGAAGAATACGTATCAGCCTAAACCAAGGAAAAAAAATGTTTATATATTTTTGGGGGATATTTATTATAGCAAAAAGTAAAAAATAATTGCTCTTTTTTTGTTTATAGCACAAAAAATAAAAAAACAGCAGGGGTGATCAAATACCACCAAAAGAAATCTCTATTTGTGGGGGGGGGGTGCAGCTCTAGCAGGTAGGGGAGGTTTGTTGGGTTGTGTTTGAGTGCTTTAAAATGCGAGGGCCAATGATGAAGCCCCCCATCTCTGTTCTTTTGTTTTATATGCTCCGTTACTATCCTTAGATTTTATGTTCTTTGCAAATAAACAAGACCTTTGCTTCCTGTGATTATTTTAGTAGCTAAATATTTCTGTTTGATAATCATCACCATTAATATTGTCAGAGCTTTGATAGACTAGCTAATTATAGGAACAGGCAAGATAACATTTTTTTTTATTTAAAATAGGGGGAATCCAAAAACCACCCCCTATTTATTTCACTTTGCAACCCAGTCCCTGCCTTCAAGGAGATTACAGTCTAAAAGGCGCCCAACTCATATTTGTACATACCAGGGCCAATTAACCTACCAGCATGTCTTTGGAGTGTGGGAGGAAACCTACGCATGCACAGGGAGTACATGCACACACTATGCAGGTAGTGCCGTGGTTGGGATTCTAATGGACGACTCTAGTGCTGCTAGGCGGAAGTGCTCATTCACAGTTCAATCTTCAGACAGAGGAAACACGAAGATGCAGAATGTCATGGTTTAACCATCACAATTATGAAGCAAAGAAGTATGTGAATCACAGGTATGGCTGAACAGAACAAAACTTGGCAGGTAAAATGGCTCTCAAGCTTACAGAGGTTTGGTCTGACAAAAGGCTTTCTATGCAGGAAGACCTGGAACAATTGTTTGTCCGTAAACTACAGCTCACACTTTGCTATAGACCAGGCATCACTAATTGGCGGACCGCGAAATCCAGACTCAGTAGCAGACCGATTCGGCCCGCAGCCTCGCCAAATAGTTGCCCAAGTGTTCTCTCCCCTCTCCCCTCTGCCGGCTCGCCTGCCTGCTGCCAACATCCTTGATTACATGGGAGGCGCGGCAGGTCTCTTCCTTTCATCATTGCATCCGATTCCTCCCCCTCCCCACACTGCCCTACCTCATTCACACAAGCCTGGAAGCACTGCCGGTGTCCCCCATCGGATAGTGTCCACTGTGTACTGCGCATGCGCAGTACACAGCACAAGCAAATTCTGAAAATACCCTAGGATGAACGGCGCCTGCGCCGTGAGTCCAGGTTCAAGCCCCACCATCCAAATAGACATAGAGCTAAAATAAAAAAGAGCCGAGCGCAGCAAGGCCGTGCCCAAAGCGTGGCGAGCGAAGCGAGCCTGTGAGGTGCCCTCTAACTTTGTGTAGCCCTATGTCCACTTGGATGGTGGGGCTTGCACCTCGACACCTTCTGCTCCGTACTGCGCAAGCGCTGCGCCTGCGCAGTACGGGGCGGACACTTTTTGATAGCCGGACTTTGTGACAGAACACCGGTCCGGAAAAAGGGCGGGACTTTTCAAGTTACAAAGCTGGCGATTGGTTGCTATACAGTGGGGCAGTCCCAGCAACCAATCACCCGCCTTTAACTATGTGTGCTTCTCGTCTTGTGTGAATAGGGTAGGGCAGTGTGGAGAGGGGGGAAAGAAGGGGGAATGCTATGTTGATGAAAGGGACAGTGGGAGTTCGTGACGGACTGGGAGTTCCTTAAAGGGACACGCTGTGATGGGACGGTCTGTAATGGGTTGGGGGGGTCTCTGATGGGGGGGGGGGATGTGATGTAAAAGGGAGGGATGTGCAGTGAAGGGGGGACTGAGGGGACTGATGCAAGGGCTTGTTCACACTTGTGCAGAAATTATGTCTTTCTGCCCTAGAAAAACACAGGTATCTAACAAGGGCAATAGAAAACAATTGTGAAGTGCATGGGAGGCTGTGATGTGAAGGATCCGAGTCATCACCAATATGACATTCGGACCTCCGCTGGAAGAAAATTTTACTGACCGGACCCCTGTGTATTTGATTTCAGTACCCCTGCTATAATCCAAGCATCGACAGTACTGATGTGGCTGAAAAGATCCATAGAGTCACTAGAATTTATACTCTGAAAAAGCTTCCCTTTTGAGCAGTTTAAAATAGACAAATGTGGATTTCTAATGTGAAACTGTCACACAATACATCCACGTATCAAAATAAGCCAGAATAAAATCATACAATCCCGAGAGTCCTCCCCAGTACTGACCCATCTTATATAGATTTAGTGACAAGGATTATAACCCTCCCTTACTTTATCCTAAATGGGGAAGAAAAAATAAATAAAAAAGGTTTTGCCTATAGCTACACTGCCCAGAAGTATATCGATAGGGAGACAGACAACCACCCCTAAGATTTGTTAGTTTAAAAAAACTGGCTGTTAATATTTGGCTCCTAGATTGAAAATCGAATTTTCATGCCCGGATCTAAATAAACGCGATTGCTGAAAGCACTTCTCTAAGTGTTAAACATTGTACCTCAACCCCGTTACTATAAAATTCTGGTGGCGGGAGGAGGGGGCCAAACTTCTGAGAGACCGAGCCACGGCCCCGTCTTCTGGATGTGGGCAACAGTACCTATCAAAAACAGACAGATAAGCAGAAGTTCCACTTTTGAGTGGAACTCCGCTTTAAAGGACACTACGAGTACCAAGAAATAATTGGTCCTGACAGAAATGCGGTGAGCTCCTATCTCCATGTTTGCTGACTATCCTGTCTTTGCTGTACTGAAATAAAAAAAAAAAAAAAAAGCCTGATACACATGGCCAAATATCGCCTGGTATAGGCCGGCTCAACAGAAATCAGCCAACATTCCACCCTTGTGTACATCAACCTAGCCAGCTTCTGTCGATTGGGCATGCTGGAAAGCCAGCATTCAATGAGCGCTGGTAGCCAATGGCTGACCGATGCGTTCTGGTGGGGGGGAATGGGTCAGAACATAATAGCTTGTGGGGAGATCGCAGTACTAACATCACATAGTAGTACAGTGGATGCTCCGAACCTCCTTGGTTTTGTTTTTTTTCTAGCCCACTGGGTAAAAAACAAAAAACTTAAAGTGTGTACCAGACTAAAGAGCGTAGTGAGCCATGGCCAAGTTCTCGTCTGCTGGGATTACAGGAACAAAGTTAAAGAAGAAAGTATTGGGACATGCTCTACAGCAGGGATCTCAAACTGGCTGCCCTCCAGCTGTTGCAAAACTAAAACTCCCATCATGCCTCTGCCTGTGGGAGTCATGCTTGTAACTGTCAGACTTGCAATGCCTCATGGGACTTGTAGTTTCGCAACAGCTGAAGGGCCACCAGTTTGAGACCCCTGCTCTACAGGAAGCAAGGGAGGTGTGAAGTAAACCTCAGCCATGCCTATGCAAATCCTATAAGAACCTTGATCTCATGCCGGTTTTTATGGCTATTGGAATTTTACATTCAGTTACTGACAGTCCATCAATATGAAAACAAAAAATCCAGAATTCATAAAAGTAAATTATAAATATTACAGAGAAAATAAAATTGTCGTCTCGTCCATCAAAAAAATGTTTTTTTTGGTTGAGAGAGGATGTAGATGTTTTATTTGGAGCTGTGCCCAGCTGTATTTACTAACTGATCTGGCTGCAATCCAGGGTGCTATCCACAGATAACCAACTGTAACAAGGTATTGCTTTACACATGCCACACCCCTCACACATAGATCTCCACACTACATGCCTGAAGCAATTACTATTGCATTCTTCAGTAAAATTATTGGGCTTCATTAACCCCACGTATCGATATTAATATGCAAAAAAAAATTAAAAAAATTACTGCAGCTTAGATGTGGACGACACTTTTTTTTCCCCAGAGTACATTTTCTGAAGGTGCGGAAAAAAAAAAAAAAAAATAAAAAAAAAAAAAAAACACACACAAGCTGTGTTTGCCAGATATAATGTCCCTGTAACTTTATGTGCACTAACCTGAAATATTAGTCTGATATTATCCTACACTGCTATCCTCTGTGAACTACTATGGGACACCTCCCTATGTAACGAAGAAAAGGGGAGAAGAAGGGTTTTGCAGTCAACATCTGTCAGGAACACAGAGGGGGTGGAGAGGCTGCAGTAACAGTGTATGAGACCTGATTGGAGGAAAGGAACAAACCCCCCTCCACAAAGAAAATATACAGCTAGGTCAGTGATGGCGAACCTTGGCACCCCAGATGTTTTGGAACTACATTTCCCCATGCTGCTCAACTACACTGCAGAGTGCATGAGCATTATGGGAAATGTAGTTCCAAAACATCTGGGATGCCAAGGTTTGCCATCACTGAGCTAGGTGAATAGACAGGCTCCATGCGGAGCTCCCTCCCCGACACAAATTTATCTCATGTGTTTGGAAAACTTCTCAGAAGTGACACACGCTGATAACAGAGGAACAAAGCACCAGAAAGAAATGACACTTAGAGCTTTGGAAATAACAGGGAAACCCTACAGGGTCTTACTGCATCTTCAAATATTTAATTTCAGTAATTCAGTTCAAAAGTGAAACTCATATTACACAGATACATTATACACACACACACACACACACACACACACACACATTTCAAGCATTTATTTATTTGAATGATTATGGCTTACAGCTAGTAAAATATCTTAGAATATTACACAAGACCAATAAAAAAAAAAAAAAAAAGGGGGATTTTTAATACAGAAATGTTGGCTTACTAAAAAAGTATGTCCATGTAGAGTAAAGTATGCACTTAATACTTGGTCGGGGGTTCCTTCTCCGTGAATTGCTGCATCAATGTGGTGTGGCATGGAGGTGATCAGCCTGTGGCACTGCTGAGGTGTTATGGAAACCAAGGTTGCTTTGATAGCGGCCTTCAGCTCGTCTGCATTGTTGGGTCTGGTGTCTCATCTGCCTCTTGAAAATACCCCATAGAGAATCTGTGGGGGTTTAGGTCAGGTGATTTTGCTTGCCAATCGAGCACAGTGATACCATGATCATTAATCCAGATATTGGTACTTTTGGCAGTGTGGGCAGGTGCCAAGTACTGCTGGAAACTGAAATCAGCATCTCCATAAAGCTGGTCAGCAGAGGAAGCATGAAGTGCTCTAGAATTTCCTGGTAGAGCGCTGAGCTGACTTTGACTTGATAAAACACAGTGGATCAGCACCAGCAATTGACATGGCTCCCCAATTCATCAATGACTGTGGAAACTTCACACTGGACCTCATACAACTTGGATTCTGTGCCTCTCCACTCTTCCTTCAGATTCTGGGATCTTGATTTCCAAATCAAATGCAAAATTCACTTTCATCTGAAAAGATGACTTTGGACCACTGAGCAACAATCCAGACCTTTTTCTCCTTAGCCCAGGTAAGACACTTCTGACGTTGTCTCTGGTTCGGGAGTGGCTTGACACAAGGAATGCGACAGTTGTAGCCTATGTCCTGGATACGTCTGTGTATGGTGACTTGAAGCACTGACACCAGCCATAGTCAACTCCTTATGAATCTCCCCCAAATTCTTGAATGGCATTTGCTTTACAATCCTCTCAAGGCTGTGGTTATCCCTGTTGCTTTTGTGCCTTTTTCCATCACACTTTCTTTCCACCCAACCTCCCATTAATATACTGGGATACAGCACTCTGAACAGCCAACTTCTTTAGCAATGACCTTTGTGACCTACCCTCCTTGTGGAGGGTGTCAATGACTGTCTTTTGGACAACTGTTAAAGCGGGATTCCGCTGACCTATCTTTTTTTTTTTTGTTCCCATTGTTTTCTCCTTAGCCACTAACTGTAGCACTCACCTGTTGCCGTTTCTTCATCCCCGGATCGCCGATTTAGTGCTTTAATCCAATTTATAAAAATCTCTCCCCGGGCGGTTCCATTTTGCTTGTGGGCATTTGAAAACCCACAAGCAATTTCTTCCGGGATGCGGCGAATGCTGTGCTCCCAGCATTCATTCATTCGATCCTGCGCATGCTCAGTTATCTGAGCGAGCAGCGCCGTCCCTCGTCACGTGACCGGCGTCATCCGAAATCTCTCGAGATTTCTGGATGACGGCGTCCCCCACTGCTGCATGGGAATACTGTCACACAGCTCCCAGGGGTCATTGCGCAGCAAAAACCCCGCCTACTCCCACGGGAGGAAAGACCGGAAGTCATTCTAAGAATGACTAATAAAAGGTAACGAATGCTTTTTTTTTTTTTTTTTTTAAATGCTCGTTTGTGCATCACATTTGAAATGTCTTTTTATGAAGCTATAGATGTAATTTTGAGTACCAAACCGCTTTAAGGCAGAAGTCGTCCCCCATGATTGTGATAACCTACTGAACCAGACAGACCATTTAAAGGCTCAGGAAACCTTTACAAGTGTTTTGAATTAAGTAGCTCGTTACACAAGTCTACAATATTGAACTTTTTCACAATATTCAAATTTTCTGAGATACTGGATTTGGGGTTTTCAATTGCTGTAAGCCATAATCATCAAAAATAAAATTAACAAATGCTTGAAATATATCACTTTGTGTGTAATGCATCTATACAATATAGGAGTTTCACTTTTTTTAATTGAATTACTAAAATAAAATTAACTTTTTGATGATTTTCTAATTTTTTGAAATGTAACCATGTGCTTTGCTCAGATTCCATGACTGAGAGAGACTTTAAGAGAGACAGCCTTTGGTGACAACGATGTTCTCCGTACATACAGTACAGCAAAATGTGTTGCTACCCTAGTACACGGTTAGGCCCCTTTCACACGGGCAGACCGTATGTCCGTATTTCATCCATCCATTTTTGGATGAAATACGGACATACATGCATCCCTATGGGATAGAGGGTGTCAGCAGATGAACATCTGCTGACACCTGATATCGTCAGTCTCTACTGTGGTCCGATTCTGCAGACGGAGGAAAACAAATTTTTCCATCCGTCTGCAGAGCGGATTGGATGAACACGGACAGACGATCCGTGTTCATCCGATCCCCCATAGAAAAGAGCAGAGATCTGACAGGGCGGTCCCTGAACTGTCATCCGCCGGCTCAGCGGGGGATCAGGGGAGCGATCCCCGCTTAGCAGCGGATCTTTACGGATCCGCCCCATGTGAAAGAGCCCTTAGTGGCAAGGATCACCATGTTTACCAGTTCTGCCTCTTTGTAATGTCCTCTATGAGCTCTCTCCCTCACATTTGTTTGAACAAGCAGTGCATTTTAGTTACTGTCACGTGCACTACAAATCCCAAATCTCATAGTCCCTAGTCCATCTCCAGAGCAAGCAAGAGAGGGTGACTATGGTCTTACATACAGTGGAAATATGGAGAACAAATGTAGCCACCCTCTAACAGAAAGTCGGATCACAGAAGCAAAAATTAGAAATTTGGCGATTTAGTATTCTTAACTTTCGTGGGTGAATACATACTTGAAAATAATTTATTTTAACCAAAGTTTAGTGTCACTTGGACAGACTGCTGGGAATAAATTAGGATTGTGAATACATGCAGTGCAGCAATGATGAATAAAGGAAAAGTGATATGGAATGGTGAAATTTGCCACGGCACATTGGTCAACAGAAACTGTACTGATAATGCTGAAACCTTTGTATTGTATGGACGAACTGTATTGTTATTCGGAATTCAATGTTGCTTCAAGTGTAATGTACCTGTGCAATTTAAATAAACACTTTTGTTGGATAAAAAAAAAAGTTTAGTGTCACTTTAATTAAAGTGAACCTGTGCCCAGATTATGCACACTATATTATTCACATGTGACCTGGCTCACCTCCGAGATCAGCAGGAACAATACCATGTTGATGGCCGCACACTCCAAATGGATGCCAGTACTTTATTGATGCATATCAAAATTAGACAGATAAAATCATGACAGCACAATGAGCATAAGGAGATAAATGTTATGCGTTTTTACGCAAACAACGCTTACTCCAGGGCTTGACAAATTTGCTTGGAATCTAGGAGCCAGCTAAAAAAGTTAGACGCCATTTTTTTTTTTTTTTTTTTTTTAACTTCTTGAGATCCGCGCTGTAGCCGTCGTTTTGCTTTGCCGGGACTACGTCCTATGACGTCGTGCCGTGTACAAGCGGCCTGCGCGCCCCCTAATGGGCTTATTATTGTAATCTCTTCATTGTTTTACAGAAGTTCTGAACCCATGAAATGCGTTGTGCATCTGCCAACAGGGTCAAACCAACTTCAACAGCATGCAAGAGAAGGGGGATTCGTTTTGTAAAAAAAAGATAAATATAGCTGGAGGGTGTGGGCGTTGAGGGCAGATTGTGAACCATTTTTTACATTTGAGGCTGGAATTCATTGCCTTGTAATATTGCATTGGCTTTTGGTGGCCTATATATATGTATTTTAAAGATTCAATGCCCAACGAGACTCGCTGGATCACCGATCCGGGTAAGGGGTCGATCCCGACCCCTTACCACATGATCAGCTGTCAGCCAATGACAGCTGATCACGTGATCACGTGATGTCAACACAGCCGGAATCGGCAATTTTTTCTCCTCGCTCTGACAGCGCGAGGAGAAAAAAAAAAGCCGATCACCGGCAGCAGTGATCGGGACATCAGTCCCAATCACTACAAGCTGCCGCCAGCCCCTCAGTGCCCACCTGTGCCCCCTACAAGTGCCACCTAGCAGTGCCCACAATCAGTGCCTGAGGAACAGTGCTGCACATTAGTGCCACCTACCATCTGTGCTGCCTTATCTGTGCCTACCAGTGCAGCCTATCAGTGCCGCCTCATCAGCGCATATCAATGAAGCAGAAAAATTACCTGTTTGCAAAATTTTATTTTTATATATTAGACGAGATTTTTTATTTATTTTTTCGAAATTTTCCATCTTTTATTGTTTGTTTAGCAAAAAATAAAAACCCCAGCTGTGATTAACCAGTTCAATACCCGCCCATAGTCATATGACGCCCACAAGGTGGATCTACCATCCTGGGTGGGCGTCATATGACGTCCTCGGGTTCCCGGCCGCCTGGGGGGCGCGCGCGCCCCGCGGCATCGCTCGGGACCCGGTGCGAGTGCCCGGTGGCCGCGATGTCCGCCGGGCACCCGCGATTGCCCGTTAAAACAACGGGACCGGGCGGGACCGTGGAGCTGTGTGTGTAAACACACAGCTCCACGTCCTGTCAGCGGGGAGGAGACCGATCATGTGATCCCAGTACAGAGGATCACATGATCGGTCTCCTCCCCTTAAGTCCCCTCCCCCTACAGTTAGAATCACTCCTATTAGGGACACACATTAACCCCTCCAGCGCCCTCTAGTGTTAACCCCTTCCCTGACAGTCACATTTACACAGTAATCATTGCAATTTTATAGCAACGATCGCTGTGTAAATGTGAATGGTTCCAAAAATGTGTCAACAGTGTCCGAAGTGTCCGCCGCAATGTCGCAGTCACGAAAAAAAAAAAAAATCGCAAATCGCCGCCATTACTAGTAAAAAAAAAAAAAAATAAATTCAATAAATCTATCCCCTATTTTGTAGACGCTATAACTTTTGCGCAAACCGATCAATATACGCTTATTGCGATTTTTTTTACCAAAAATATGTAGAAGAATACGTATCGGCCTAAACTGAGGAAAAAAAATGTTTTTTTTTTTTTAAAAAAATGGGATATTTATTATAGCAAAAAGTAAAAAATATTGTGTTTTTTTTCAAAATTGTCGCTCTTCTTTTGTTTATAGCGCAAAAAATAAAAACCGCAGGGGCGATCAAATACCACCAAAAGAAAGCTCTATTTGTGGGAAAAAAAGGACGTCAATTTTGTTTGGGTGTAACGTCGCACGACCGCGCAATTGTTAGTTAAAGCGACGCAGTGCCGAATCGCAAAAAGTGCTCTGGTAAGGAAGGGTGTATTGAAGCGGTTAAATACCACCAAAGGAAAATGGAAAAAAAATGATAACATTTTAATTTGGGTACAGTGTTGTATGACCGCACAATTGTCATTCAAAGTGCGTCAGTGGCGAAAATTGGTCTGGGCAGGAGGGGGGTTTAAGTGCCCAGTAAGCAAGTGGTTAACGACCGACAATGGTTAATTTTTATATTGTAAAAAGCTATCTTAAAATTTACACAGAAAGACGACTAGAACCAAAGCATATACATACATACATACATACATATAATAATGTGTTTGGTTCTAGTCGCCTGTGTAAATTTAAGATTGGTTAATTTTTTACAGGCAGGGCTCCATTAGCATTGCTTGAGGTCATACCAACGGCCACCACTAGATGGCGCCAAGATAAAGATAGAAGGAAGTATAGGCTTGCAGAAGGCCGCAAAGCCGCGGCCTCGATTACCGGGCGGCGTGGCCCGACGCAATCGCATGCCGGGCGGGGTGGGTCCGATCGGAGACAGGATACCAAAGATGTGCTGCCCCAGGCGCCAGGTCACTAATTCTAGTCGCCAATGCGACCTGGCGCCTGGGATTCGTCGAGCCCTGGCTTACTCATAACACTAAGGTGTCATGAGTAAGCCCTGTGAAATGCATTAACATTAATCTCCTCATGCTCCTTGTGCCGTCATGATTTTCTCTTTCTAATTTTGATATGCATCAATAAAGTATTGGCATTCATTCGGAGTGTCCGGCCATCAACATTGGTTTCGCTTCTAGCTTTGGGCATTGTGGAGGAATTCATTTTCACGATCCGCAATACAGGCACAGAAACCTCACCTTTTACAAGAAACAAAAAACTTCATGTTAGCACAGCGGCCCCAAGAAATGTCAATGGACTCTTACTCAAAAAATAGATTTCATAAAAAACACTTGTGTAGCCAACATGCAAGACACAAAAGCAGCACGATCATCAATAGGCCCCCTAGATCAGTATTTCACAACCTTTTTTCGGTCAAGGCACCCTTTAAAATTCTGCACAAATCTCGAGTCACCTCATTCAAAAATGTAAAAAAAATAAAATAAAAAATAGTTTTACACAATGCAGCAACATCCACACATGTAGGACATCCAATGTTAGAGGCGATTTATACTTTCAAAGCAATACACTTTTGTATACAAATGTTTCTCTTCTCCCTCATTTAGCTAAATGTGATGCCAGTGCTCACAGGAAGGGGGCAAACAAAAATGCTGTGCAGGTACCAAACGACCTCCTTATCAACAGATGAGGTCATTGGTTGTTATGATGCTGGCGGCTGGCAGGTTGTAATGGTGCACAATGAAAACCTGTGACTTTGAAACTAAAAAGCAGACTTCAACCTCCCGTTGGGTTGTATAAAATTTATGGGCATTTAGGCACCCCTGAAAAAAACTAAAGGCA
Source organism: Lithobates sylvaticus (assembly GCA_028564925.1). Lineage (NCBI taxonomy): Eukaryota > Metazoa > Chordata > Amphibia > Anura > Ranidae > Lithobates > Lithobates sylvaticus. The sequence goes on along the minus strand of CM053027.1, from coordinate 292,160,756 downwards.
CCCCAGATGCCCGGGTACCCTGGTTGAAAAAGGCTGCCCTATATAGTGGCTTTATAGAGTTTCAACCAAATAAATGCTCACTTTAGCATGTGATTGCAGAGATCGAAAAAAATTGGCCCAGCAGCAAATGGAATGATGACTGGAATTTTCTGTTCCCTAAACAAGCCTTAAAGTGGTTGTAAACCTCAGACATGAAATATGAACAAAGCATATCCCTCTCCTGTACTTGTCTCAGTAAAGAGCACTATTTGTCATTTATGTCTCCTGCTTCGTTCCTCTCCTATCAGCATGAATTACTTCTGACAAGTTTTTCAGACACAAAAGAGAAAAAAAAATGGTGACAGGGGAGGGAGCTCCAGGAGATTGAGAGCCTCAGCTCTGTTCCTGTGTGCTGTGTGAAGGAGGGTGTGTCCCTTCCCTCCAATCAGATCTCAGAGCTCTCCTAACTGAGCTCTGCAGAGTGTAACTTCAGCTTTCCGTCACCTTTATGTGGCAGCTCAGGCAACCTTCATAAATTCTGGACTTTGAATGGATGTAGAAGAGAAAAACAGCAGATAGACAGGTGCAACTTATGTAGGAGGTTTGGTTTAATCTCCATTACCTGAGGCCAGTCATTTCACTGTGTATATGTAAAGGTTTACAGATACTTTAACCACCTGAGATCCGCGCTATAGCCGAATTACGTCTACAGCGCGGATCTAATGTGCCTGGACTACGTCTATTGATGTAGTCCCGGCCACGAGCTGCCTGCACGCCCCCTGAAGGGCGCGCGCGGCGCGCCCCCTGAAGGGCGCGCGCGGCACGCTCCCTGAAGGGCGCGCGCGGCACGCTCCCTGAAGGGCGCGCGCGGCACGCTCCCTGAAGGGCGCGCGCGGCACGCTCTGTGATCCGCAAGTCTGTGAGACTCACTGGATCACAGATCCGAGTAAGGGGTCGATCCCGACCCCTTACCACGTGATCAGATGTCAGCCAATGACAGCTGATCATGTGATAACAGAGCCGGTAATCGGCTTTTATTCCTGCTCGCGCTGACAGCGCAAGGAGGAAAAAAAAAAAAAAAGCGATCACCGGCGGCAGTGAGAGGGACATCAGTCCCTCTCACTGCAATATGCCCAGGGTCCATGGTGCCCACCTTTGGCAAATAAAAGTGCCGTCTACCAGTGCCCACTAGCTCCACCTGTCAGTGCCCACAGTGCCAGTGCTGCACATCAGTGTCCCCTACCAGTGCCCATCCGTGCCACCCATCCGTGCCACCCAGTACCGACTTATCGGTCCCCACCAGTGCAGCCTATCAGTGCCCACCAGTGCAGCCTATCAGTGCCCACCAGTGCAGCCTATCAGTGCCCACCAGTGCAGCCTATCAGTGCCCACCAGTGCAGCCTATCAGTGCCCACCAGTGCAGCCTATCAGTGCCCACCAGTGCAGCCTATCAGTGCCCACCAGTGCAGCCTCATCAGCGCATATCAATGAAGCAGAAAAAATTACCTGTTTGCAAAATTTTATAACAAACTATTAAACATGATTTTATTTATTTTCTTAATTTTCCATCTTTTTTTGTTTGTTTAGCAAAAAAAAAAAAAAACCCAGCTGTGATTAAATACCACCAAAAGAAAGCTCCATTTGTGGGAAAAAAAATGGTAAAAATGTCATTTGGGTACAGTGTTGTAAGACCGCGCAATTGTCATTCCAAGTGCATCAGCGCCGAAAGCTGAAAATTGGTCTGGTCACGAGGGGGGTTTAAGTGCACAGTAATCAGGTGGTTAAAGTGGCGGTAAACCCACAAAAATGTTTTTTACTTAAAGCGGTTCTGCACCCATTTCATTTAGTAAATCTCTTTGCCTTCCAAATCAGGCAAAGAGTACTAAATGAAATGTTTTTTTTTTTTACTTACCTTGTAATTGATGACTTCCGGTCTTCTCTCTCTTCGGCGGCGGGCGGGGTCTCTGCGTCGATCGTCGTCACGCCGCACTGTCTCCTGGGATCTGGTGTCATTGATCCCAGGAGTCAGTGCGGGCATCTTCCGAAATCTCGCGAGATTTCGGCCACATCTTCCGAAATCTCGTGAGATGTCGGCAGATGTGCCGTTACTGCGCACGCGCGAGTAACGGCGGTGCATGCTGGGCCATCTAAAAGTGCCTGTGGGGTTTCACATGCCCACAGGCAAGATGGACCCCAGCAGACAAGAAGAAGACAAGAAGATGAAGATGAAAACCGGCGGCGATCGAGATGGAAGATGGAACAGGTAAGTCCCCCAATTGAGCTATATGCCCTTGGCATATAGCCCAAAAAAAAAAAAAAAAAGAGTGCAGAACCGCTTTAAGGCTTGTAGCAGGTACAGCATATGAGTTCACGTCATCTGTGCCCAGTCTTGCCACGAAGAGTTAATCCAGCTCTGAGCAATCCTCTTTTCTTTAAGTGAGATAAAAATGGACAGACATACCAGTCCTTTTTCCCCCTTGCTGTGAGTGACCGCTCATTTCCTCATCTCATGCACTAGCATGAGAGAGGCATTCGGTGTACGTTCCCAGCGTCATCATCCCTCTCTTAGCATCTCACAGCCATTACTACAGCCTGTGTTGTGCGCAGGAGTCACAGAGGGCCGCGAGTGCGCTCTGCTTCCTTTACGACACTGCCTGGCCAAAGAGGAGTGTAGAGGTGGTCGGAGAGTCTAGTGACATTGCGACTCCACCCACTTACCCCGGAGCATAGACCCGCCCATGGATTTCGGAGATTTGCGGGACTCGGTGTGCAGAAGAGGGGGATTTTTAAAAAGGTAGGGATACATGCAGGAGGCATGTATACATATATACAGAGGAACGATGGCGATAGTTGAGAACCATGAGTGGTGGGTAAACATTAAAAGGGGTTGTAAACCCTCATGTTTTTTCACATTAATGCATCCATAAAAAACCTGGCAGTGACCGGCCCCCCTGTTTTAACTACCTGAGCCCCGTATTTCTCACGGCGAGGATGCGCTGTCCCTCCCATCCATGGGGTCCTGGCTCGATTGATAGCAGCGCAGCCATCAGCTCCCGCTGCTGTCAATCAAATCCAATGACGCGGGCTCTGGGGCTGAGTCGGGCAATCGCGTCTATGGACGCAAATGCTGGACTCGGGAGTGCGCTCGCAAGGTACCCCCCTGGAGAGCGCTTATCCTAGGGGGTTATCTGATGCAGGGAGGAGCCGCCCAGGGACCCCAGAAATGGACGATCAGGGCCACTCTGTGCAAAACGAGCTGCACAGTGGAAGTTAGTACGATATGTTTGTTATTTTAAAGAAATAAAAAAACTAGCATTTACAATGAAATTAATTACCAAACATTTAAAATTAAATTGTATATACGGTTGTGAATTTTTTTTAATTTTTTATTTGGCGTTAATGACTGTTATTGGTAATTTTGTGTCTTTGTATCTTTGTATCTTGCTCTGTTCATTGTGGTGATCTTGTGTTGCCTGTGTTGAGTGTGGCTGTGTCGCAAAAACTATTTCCCAATTTTCCCTTGGGATTAAGTATATATTAAGTATTAAGTGATAAATACACAATCAAGCAGAGGAAAGTGCTGAATGTACCTGAAGTACCTCATCTGGGATCCTCCGCTTTACAACAGTCCATGCACATGTGCGCCACTGAACAGTTCCTGACGTGGCCGCTGGCTGAGGAGTGGAACTAGATGCCCGAGCACAGGCAATGCGTTGGGCTGCATTTCATGCATGTGCCATAATCCAGCAGATTTTACAGGCCTGTCCCCAATCCCTCTTTCCTGTATGTTGAGGGCGGTACAAAGTTTTACTGCCACTTCACAAAATATTTGAATGTCCAGAGAAAAGAGGAATGACTGTTCACATATGACTGCAGAATGAGTACAGAAAACCCTGGCATTATGCCCGCGTACACTCAGACTTGGGTATACATGAGCCAATTTAGGAAGTCAATTTATTCCAATATATTTATCATAGAAGAAATGTGGGCTGCAATTATTGTCCCCTCCTTATAAAGTTCCCCGTCACGGTGTTGATGCTTTGGCTTCCAGAATAAAGAATCCCAACTTCTCTTTTTGCTGCATGCTTCAAGCAGAGGTCTGGAAAACACGCAAAGCCATGCAACATTTGTTTGCAGAAGCAGGCCAGCAATGACAAACCACACATTGGCCAAAAAGCAGAATAAGTGACAACTTTCAAATAAAGCCAACAACCAAATACTAGTTTCAATATGTTCAGCTTCACCTAAAGTGACTTGATGCCTCAAGTTATTTGGTTTGACTTTACAGAATACGTGCTAAACTTTTCCTATGTAGAATGCAGAAATCTTCAGTAAGATTACACTATGGCCTCATTCACATGGCATGAACGAGGTCTTTGTTTCTGCATGTAGAGCAGAATAAATGGACACCCAGCAGCTGTATGTACTCCAGCACACAGCCAATTCTGATAGGTATTCAGGTATTGGTAGACATCCCCACAGGGTGCGTCGGGGGGCCCAGCACCCACCCTTGCACGCCTGGTAAAATCAGCTGTGCGCTGGAGTCTGTACAGCGGCTGTGCATCCAGTCATCAACCCAGGCTGCTCCACGCACAAATACATGGTCATTCATGCTGTACGGGCCTCTGAGCCCATGTGAATGAGGCCTAAAGCATCCACATTTCCTTTAATTTGGGGGGCAGAGGGTGCCTCTTAATGCAGACTTCTGATCATTGTGGCCACACAGTACCCAACTGGCAGCGCAGTGAGCGCACACAGCTCTCTTCCTCTTTACTTTCTAGTGAGAACAGAATTTTGGCAGCCTTCCAATATATGGCTCACAGCAGGGGGTCCGGTGCGTCCCCGTTCACCAATTCAGGTCTGAATTTGCACCCGATTCTGAGCCAAAGATGCACAGGACCCTTTCCAAATCCGAACCACGGCCGCCCGAACAGACGGTAATGACAGAATCCAAAACAGAGGAAGGGAGAATTTCACATATAGAAAAAGGATGATGGCACAGAGGGAGGGATCAAGTACAAGAGAACCACAGAACTAGGCCCAGAGAAAGGAGGGACATATAAAAGACTGAAAAAGACAAACAGCTGTTAAAAGGTATTTGGGGGGGAGGAATTTCCCTGTCTAGGACAAGGCAAGTTAAAATTTATGGAAACTTTAGAACAAAAAAAAAAAAAATTTAATATATTGCAGCCTACTAGTTCTTATATGCAAGTTTTAATTAAATGAGCTATTACTTAATCTTGCTGTAAACTACTAATCCCAATAGTGTCCATGTAATGGAGAGAACCGCAGACATGTTTGAAGTTCAGCCTGGGTGACAGCCATGGCTCCTTCCATAGATACAGCGGGAGGAGAAAGTAGCTACCCGGGGACAAGAATGGTCTGTGAAACCCCCATCCACTGCCTTTGTAGCTTAAGGGGGTGCGCTAAAAATGTGGCTCAACCAGGTTTTTAATGCTGCCAGTTCACACCACATACAGTCCAGTGCGTTTTTTTTTTGGGCATTAAATACGCATGGAAAGTAGGTTATATGGTTTCCAATGGCATAGTTCACACCAGTGCAGCAAGTTCCGGGGCTTTCCCGTTCCAAGAGAAAAAAGTTGAACATGCTGCATTTTTCCTGCACTAGACTGTACTGGAACACGGTAACAACGCATCAACAATGCACCGGGCCCCAGTACAGTGAACACAGGAGGGAAAAAAAAACAAAAAAAAAAAAACGCACTGGAACGCATCAAATACACGCGTACAGAAACTCATCAATGGGTATTTGTGGTATGAACCAGCCCCAAGCACTGAATTTCTGGCCCTCCTAAAGTACAGTGATAAAAATGGGTTGCTCCCACTCCAGTTTGTCCATTCTGAAATAATTTTGTATTCTGTACACTGGATTCAAGGTTTCTATGATTGGAAAAGGGGAGATTGTGATGTTCATCTGCCCCATCCCTCTTCCGATCAAAATAAATAAGAATAAAAAAATCATTCTCAACGGCCAGCGCTAGCAAACCACTATCAATCACTGTATGTACAGCCGCTGAGTACATACTATTGGAGGTTTACATGGGCCCGGAACAAAGTCATTCATGTGGAAGCACCACATGAACAGAATGCCATGGGCCCTTTAGTCATTCAGAAGTGTCTGGGATCATTCTGCAGAGGCGCCACTGGCTACACATTATTTTATGTTGAGATTTTTATGGAGGGCCCAGAGCAGCAGCAGCAGCCAAAATGGTGAATTAAAGAAGTAAACACTGACACCGCCCTTTTTTTTTTTTTTTGCTGGCTTGCAAAGTAAACACATAATGTGCTAGTATGTATCGCATACTAGCACATTATGTGAAACTTACCTGCAAACAAAGCCTATGTTGTCTTTTCTGGAGGCCGCATCCATCTCTGCCAGTCTTCCTTCCAGGTCCACAGACTCCGGCTCTGTGACTGCCCGGAACCGCATGGCGTCACTCCCGCACATGCGCACAGGAGACGCCGGTCAGGACACAGGGTTCTGAAGAAATGTCACGAGCGGATGTCCCTTCAAAGTGCATGCGCCGATGACATCATCGGCGGTGTATACAGTAAATAGCTCCTAAACGGTGCAAGTTTAGGAGATATATACAGTACCTATAGGTAAGCCTTATTATAGGTACAAACAAACCAGGGAAGTTTACTTCCACTCAGTGAGCCGTCAACATGCAAATGATGCTGAAATTTATGGCCCTGGAGGCAGCGGTGTCCTTTTTCTTTACACTGCAAATATGCTGCCAGGCGCAGATGTCTGAATGGACGCAACGATTTATATACAGCACACACGAGTACGACAACTACAAGCTGTATGTATGGTCATGTGACCGAGCCCTTCGTGAATAGGTTTAGCGCTACTTCTTCAGAACTAGCATACTGTATATCAGGAAACACAAATCAAGAAATAGCCTCTTCCATCAGGGCCTTGTCACAGGAGCGATCTTGTTGCGAGTGACAAAAATCACTAAAGCTGGCTAAACATGGATAGAAAATTGTTTGAAAAAAGACCTTAGTGTTTAATAAAGATCCAAAGCAACTGTGTGTTAACACCATTATTGTATTAAATCGTTTTCCACACTCGACTTCGACAGATCAATCGTTAAGATAAAAGGGTACATTTTTTGCCGATCAATGCACATGCACTGTGGGTTTTTCCAAACTATTTACGATTTCCCTACTGATTACCAAACAAAATTCCGACATGACATATTTCTTTTGGCATAAAACTTTGCATTTCGAGAATCTAAATGCGCCCACTAATGTTTCTAAAGATGTACAATCTGGCTTATCAAACACTTTTACGAATGACTTTCTATCCATATATGATCAGCTTTAGAGAATGCTTACCTGTTTAAAGGGGGATTCCACCCTAAAGTGGAACTCCCGCTTTTCGGAACCCTCCCCCCCTCCGGTGTCACATTTGGCACCTTTCAGGGGGGAGGGGGGTGCAGATACCTGTCTAAGACAGGTATCTGCACCCACTTCCGGGCATAAACTCCCACGGGAGTTTACGTCACCTCCTGTCCCGGCGCGCTGTCTGCCGGGACACACACGTGACCCGGCAGACGGCGCTGAGGATTCTCATTGCGCCGCGCGACTCGCGCATGCGCAGCAGGGAATCGGGAAGTGAAGCCACTTCCTGATTCCCTCACCGAGAATGGCGCCGGCTACAGCAGGGAGCCGAGCGATTGATCGGCCTCTGCTGCCGACACCGCTGGACCCTGGAACAGGTAAGTGTCCATTTTTTAAAAGTCAGCAGCTGCAGTATTTGTAGCTGCTGGCTTTTAAATTTTTTTTTTTCAGTACAATCCCGCTTTAAGGCCATATTCACACCTAGGCATTTTTAGTGCTTTTTGCACTACAGAACGTGTTCCATAGGAAACCATGGTAAACGGACTGTAGTGCAAATCTGCAAAATGCAAAAAGCACCAAAAAGGCATAGGTGTGAATCCAGCCTTATAGAGTCCCTCACTGTGCCCCCCCATATCCCCCTGCTATCGAGGGAGAATTCCAGGCTAGCGAGGGAGCTATAGAGGTGGGAAGTGGAAGGCAACCCTACTTGTGTGACATCAACCTCAAAGCCCCATCACACTACTCGTGTTTCATGACACGGTCCCTTCAAGCCTATGAAATCGGTTCACTCATCTAATGCAACAGGCACAGTATGTGTCCCAGTGACAATCTGTATATTGACATCACAGCTGACGCAACCCATCATACAAGTGGCATGATGACATCACAGCTGACACAACCCATCATACAAGTGGCATGATGACATCACAGCTGACACAACCCATCATACAAGTGGCATGATTTTAAGTATGACAACACGAGTCACAGCTCGCTGGTTTGCTCATAAACTGTACCTAGAACTATAAGCGGAGCAGGCACTAAAGATTTAGGATATGAAGATTCCCAGATAAACATTGCAGTGTGTGAAAAGTGGAATGGGAGTCGGCGGGTGGCAATATGACACCGGTCCTACAGCTGCCCTGTCTCCAGTCAGTCTAGAGCTGTCTTGTGTGGCCACATTTAGAAGGCGATATGAGCCAGGATGGGAAGGCACCTCTTTTAGGTTTTATAGCTGCATCCTACATCTCTAACGGGCTGAGAAAATATCCAACCATAGCAGGAACACAGCTTGTAATAAGAGGCTAAACAACGGAAGCCAATTCAATTAGACATGGGCACATGCAAAATTATATTTCACTTTAATCTGCTTATCTTAGTTCAGTTTTAGGCACTTTCCAAAACAGGTTTTACTTATATTAACTGATTTAAAGTGTTATCAAACCTTTAAAGTCAACTGCAATATATAGCAGCATACAAGAGGACATAACACATTTGCCTTTCTCTGTGGAGCCTGTACGGGTCGACCAATATCTTTTTTTTGGCTGCCTTTCAGGCTGTTAGCCGATATCAGGTGTCGATATTCTATACATTTAAAAGTTTTTATTATTACACTGTCCTTTTAAATTCATTTTTTAATCACTTTTATTGCAGTCACAAGGAAGGTAAACATCCCTTGTGACAGTAATAGGCAGTGACAGGTACTCTTTATGGAGTACCTGTCAGCCATTGGCTGAGAGCGCCGATCGGGAGTCCGGCTTCTGTTGGACCGCCTGCTGTACACACAGGCTGAATGTTGCCCGGCTTTAAAGGAACCCAGCAACCAGCTATTCCACTGGGGAGTGCCACCAAAAGTGGAACTTTCGCTTTAAGCACTTCTCGCCCCCTTACATGCCACATTGGGCATGTAATATTTTTTGGGGGGGGGGCAGAATGGGTACCTGGTTTTGACAGGTACCTCCTGTCCCACTTCCTCCTTGCGTCGCTTGGCCGCCTGGGAGACTCCTCCACCCCCTCCCTCTGCGACCCCTCCCTCTCTGCAATCTTTTGGGACACGTCACAGATCCCTTTTTAAGCGCACCAAAGATGCAGCACTTTTCACTGCGTATCGCAAACGCAGTGATATGAAAAGTCTCATAGGATTTAAATAAAATAATTTTGCATGCGTTCCAGTGTGGCAAAAATCACATCAGTGTCAAGGGGCCTTAAATTTCCTTGCTTGAAGCAAATGCTTTACGACTAAGGAGGGGGGTTTAATACTACTTAAATGTTTCAGTGGGAGCAAAGAAATTAAACATCTCTAAATTATAACAAGACGATATGTAAAAAAAGAAAAAAAGGAATTAAGTTAACAAAAAGGCAACTTCAAAAAAAGGTATAAAGTACATGTGAACACATGCACAGCCTTTGCTAACAGTTAACTGAAGGAACAATACTATACAAGGAATTCTGACCACAGTTTTGGCTTTTATCTTCTCCAGGCCTGGACTATATGACTAATCTAGAGGCTGGGAGGCTGCATTTGGCCCTCTGCCTTATGATTACTACCCAGCTATGGAACTACAGCTTGTATTCCAGTATGAGGAGAAGACATGGATCGGGACTGTTTGATCAGAATAAGAAGTATCCATGCAGACCGAGTGGATGTGACAAAGGACAGGGACCAGATAGAATTGCACTCAGATTACACAGAGCCTGAACTAAGAAAACCGGAGCAGAGAGAAGGGAAGAGAAAGTGAGCTTGTTATAATAGAATCCAGGGATTTTGGATTTGTAGATCACTATTGTAGCTCTGCAGTAAATGCCTCCGGGCTAATCTAATTGGAACATTTAACAGACCAATTGTAATGGAATTTGAATAAGTCAACATTTCCTCTTTGCAGGAAAGCACAGCCCTCCTCTCCATGACACACACTACAGCTGGTAAGAAATGTCTGTAGGGACCAGGTCAGCTGCTGGCCAGTTCAAACCTCCCTCATCATACATAGAGGACGGGGATCTATGACATTCTCCAACATTCTTCAGCAGGACGGAGACTGGGAGTATTATTTTCATTATTTATTAGTTACATGCTAGGAAACCAATACAATGCACATTCCACATCCTTTTACTGATCATATGAAGATACACAAGCCACACTATTTATTGACATCATACAAAAAAAAACCTAAAACACACACACGTGAAAAAAACGCAGGAACCAAGTATTCAGATTGCTTAAAAGAGAAGTAGGGGATTTAACAAAAAAATAATCATACTTGCAATGCTGCATCTCTCCCCCTGCCTGCTCTAAGACAGAGAACTGAGCGATCAAAGACTGCCGATCGCTCAGTTCTTGGTCTTCAGTAAGCAGAAAGACGGCAACTGTCAATCATCAGCTCTCTGCTCTGCCCCTCTAGTGCTCACTGGAGTTCCGGGCTGTGGAGGGGGTGAGAGCCGCTGAGAGCCCGAGCCAGCTGCCGGTTTAGCATCTGAATGGATCCAGACATTAAAGTCTTAGATCCAGAATACAGAAAACAAATCTCATAGTGACCGAGTATGAACAGCATGTAATGATTTTTTTTTATGATGTAGGTTGCATGACACTTTAAACATAACAGACCGATAGTCAAATACACCAAGTACGCCACAATTTTTATTCTTATATCGCAACAAGGTTGAGAAAGGGTGTCCTGGCTATCTGGCCTCTTAGGGAACTCTGCAATGTTGTCAATAGTACATTCAGGTACCAGACTGTATAGTTATACTACCAGCTTAAAAAGCTTTGTTAGTATGGTGGATTTTTTCAACAACAACTGTAAGTAGAAGAAATAAAAACAAAAATCCGCGCAGAATTATATTCACAAAGTATTGAAATGAAATGCAGTCTGTGCAACATGATCTGCACACATGAATGACACCACCAAAGGAAAGAGCTTCCAACTGACATGGTGATTGATGACGGGGACATACAATATTCACCCCATCGGATGTTTATGAACAAGTATAGTACCAATGTCCATGTGTGCATATTTTCTGCAGGGAACTAGAAAACAAAATACACCATCAGTAAAAATGCTGCGACTTCCAAAACTTGGGAGTAAACAGACCAACTCACTCCTATGAAGCTGAACTGCAAAGTCCTCATTTGTAAATACAAACCAGGGTGGATAAAAATGTATGATTAAAAAAAAGAAAATAAAAGGATTTTTATTTTATTTAAATCAGCGTTTTTGGATTTTTAATCAAATTTTATTAAATTGCTTTTGGAGTAAAAATCAATCTAAAGATAGTTTTTTTTATTTAAGATACATTAATAATGTAGTTTATTCAGCATGAAATGGATCTTAGTTATGTAGCATAAGGCTGTATATTCTGCAATATTTACATTGTTGGTAAACTCATTCAATGAATCCAAGCTCTGCAAGCTGAGATAACATGCACTGCATTGATGCATTCACACAATTTCACAGTAACTATGAGATAAAACAAAGTTCTGGAATATTCCTTTATCCCATTGTTTTGAAAATCTATGTACACTGCAGACTATGATTGTTTGAAGAGAAAAGCATCTGTAGCAGGCTCTAAGTGTGAGGAGGAAGGGCAAGCAGTTAAATTCAAAGTGAAACCTTCTAAGCAGCTTATAAACCTTGTGATCTTTCTGCACATGGCTTGAAGTGCTTTATTCCTCCCTTGAGGAGCAAAATGGCAGCATGCTGTAAAAGAGACCCAGCTTGGGAATATTTACTAACCTGACATTTATTCTAAATAGGAAACCTTCATTTTGTTTGCAAATATTAAAGATTCTAACTACCAGCAAGAATGAGTCCTTACATTTAAAGAGTACCTGTCATTTCAGATCCATCATGGCAGCGCCTGTTAGCGGGCATCCACTCACGTGCTGCTGCCATGTCCCTCACCTTGTTGTGTCACTGCAGCATCACCAGACATCCCATTAAAGTGAATGGGACTGTCGGTGAGTCAACAGCGGGTCAGAGGAGGAGCCGTTGCTGGACAGAGATGACAGTTGCTTTTTACAAATGATGATTTAAAATCGAGTTAATTTAAATTAAGCCTTTTTACTTGCGATTTAAATCAAATCCACCCTGATACAAACACAGCCACAAAACAATGTAGCATTTTAATCTGTACAGATTAAAGGATTAGTTCACCTTTTGGAACATGTTACATGTTCCACCCATGTTTAGGGTGTAACATGGTCCAGCAGCAGCTGCAGGCTCAGTGTATATTTGGGCATATCTGTTCTGCGGTGGTTACTGGGCTGCTTTCACACTAATCCTCAGGTGCAGCGCAGAACACCTGCGGGTTACCTGCACCGAGCCATAGACTTCTTATTACCTGCAGGTTTGGTGCCCTTAAAGAAAGTGAACCACACCTGCAGGATATAATAGAAGTCTATGGCAAAGTACAGGTAACCTGCAGGAAAGCCACAGGTGCACTTGTCTGCGCCCTCTGTGTGGGTAAACCACAGTGCATTAGTGTGAAAATAGCCTTAGGCCCCATTAAAACTATCGGTCTGACCCTCCGTTCACCTCTATCGAGCCGCAGATGTAAACGGACTTGTGGCTGTTTACACCCCACCTACCTCCAATCCGATCCGTCCCCTTCTATCTGGGTAGATGGAATCCAAGGACCCATAGAGTAGAGTGGGTTGTGTCCGTGTCAGCTCTGCATATGCAGAGTGGACATGGAATTTCATCCGTCTGCTCCACTCATTGTGGATGCTTAAGTGGCTCTCGCTCTTCAAAAGGTTGGGCACCCCTGCTCCACAGGCTCCAAGTAACAAAAATAATAAATGCACATTTTTTTACCTGCAAATAGATGTGCATTTATTTATTTTTTTAAAAGTGAACTTTTCCTTTAAGGATCTGAACCCATGTTGTTTTCTATGGTGCCTTGCACACAGCTACATAAAAATCAATAAACCTGCGCTGCGTTCAGATATGTAAAACGAAAACAAACAAAAAAAACCTGCATCCATGGTCCTGCATACAGTGCTTATTTACGTTGTATGCATGTAAATTACTGTTCTGTACAAAAACTCTATTGGCCCGCTCAGGACTGACAAATATCAACAATGCGAAATTAGCTAGATTGCATGCTATTGAATTGACACGTCGGTCCTGAATGGTTACCTGGGTAAACATTCATACAAATGTTACATGCATACAGTGTACGGCCAGGATATTATGTGTAGGATGTCACTGCTAGCAAGATACTAAATATACACACATATATATATATATATATATATATAAATATATATATATATATATATATATATATATATATATATATATATATATATATATACACACACACACACACACACACACACACACACACACACACCTGCCTGAGCCCTAAAAGTGCATATAAACTATAAACAGCAAAACTGTTTTTTTAGTTTTGGACGGAGAGATGGATGAAAGGTGTTTGTGTGAATATCTCCTGATGACCACAGTCATTCACACAGAAAAGGATGAGAAATTCAAAATCTGAGGGGAGAGAAAATCCTGCTATGGGGACACGTGTTCCAGTGACAAATCTCTAGGATGGGAATCACCTTCACTTTTCAGGACAGGAAGTGAAGGGAAATCTCTCTAGATGGACAAAAACTAACCTGATAGGGGTTTTAACCCTTGCATACCTTAGAACTAGGAAAAAAAAAAAAAAAAGTTGTGACTGTACATACACTAACTGAATTCTTTTACAGGCACTGCATTTCCTTTTCTTCAGAAGCGGCTGTCTGTTACAACATACAGTATACATAAATATACAAGATAACCACGTTATCAGAGGTTATGCAAATTCAAAGTAACAACGCATGGAGTAATATCCTCTTTACACAGTTGGCTTCCTGCCCCATAATTCCATCCAATCAAATGGCCATGTTGTTGCCTCCAACACTGATGTGATATATATGAAATACAGACAGGTGGGGGTTAGAAGCACTATAAATATATTAGTGGCTAGGGGTGTTGCTAGCGCCAGGCACCTATGAAACCACAGCACTATGTGCACAGGGTTGTAGAGTACATACTCCTGACCACCTCACCCTGTATGCAGGGCTTTTTAATTACATAATCCTCAACTCTGTATGCTTGGAGTGCAGCAGTCAGGTGTGTGCAAAGTACACCCCAGAAAACAGAGTTGATCAGTAGGGACTATAACATACATCACAGCTTACAGAGTGCAGTGGTCAGGGGTATGCAACATACAGCCTGGTGTAAAGAGCATGGGTCGGGATTTATATATTGTATAGTGCAGTATACAAGGATAGTGGTCAGAAGTATTCAACGCACAACACTGCATACAAATTGCAGCAGTCAAGATTATGTCATGTACAGTGTGCATTACATACTCCTGGCCATACTCTCCATCCTGTGCAGTACAGAACTTTGATTATTGTATCTTGCATACTTATAGCTATTGTACATTACATATTCCAACCATTGCAGTATGAATACTGGGCTGTACAGGACATACTTCTGACCTCTGTACAGTGTGTACTCCTGACCCCTGCACTCCATATGCTATAATCTACATCCCTTCTAGATTGTAAGCTCTAACGAACAGGGCCCTCTGATTCCTCCTGTATTGAATTGTATTGTAATTTTACTGTCTTCCCTGATGTTGTAAAGTGCTGCGCAAACTGCTGGCGCTATATAAATCCTGTATAATAATAATAACTTACCCCTCATAAAAGTGTTTGTCTCAACAGTTGCGGATTGCTAAGACGTCCTTTACTTTTTAAAGTAAGTTCTTCTTTAAATTAGGCTCAAAGTGCAACATCTCTGTCTATATTGTGTGTGCAGAAAAGCACATACTCACTTGTGACAGTAATTAAACCCTATCCTGTGTGTATAAAGGACTATGGCACAAGTGTGTATACAGCGAGTAGGCTCAGGTCCTATTTAAAAGGAGAAGGATAGCCAAACCTTTTTTTAGATGTACTTCTACTGTAGGTCAAAGGTGTAAACTTAGATAAGTTTTTAGCAGAATGCAGGCTGAAGTCTGCTGTCAGCTGAGGTCACAGAACTGGTCCCAGTTCTGAAAAGATCCCAACCATGTAGTCGGGATCCACCCAGATGCCTGAGCCGGCAGCTAGCTCAGCCTCACAGTGATCTGCTGAGATCCTGAGTCTGCTTTTCCAGCCCCCTCCACAGCTGGAGTGAGCGCTGGAGGAGAAAGCAGGGAGCTGCTGACTGACAGTCCCGGCTCTCTGCTCAGGGTGGAAGGGGGAGAACTGAGTGGTGTTTGATCGCCAAGTTATCACTGCAGAACCAGATCGATATTCCATCCACCAAGGTGAGTATCATATTTTTTTTTTTCCCTCATAAGTCCACACTTCTCTTTTATATGGCACTAAAGCCACAATACTCACCTCCTCTCCAACAGTTCAAAGCCTGTGAAGGGTCCCTTGCTGGGGGGTCAGCATCTTCTCCCCGATTCCTTCAGGTGCTGATCTTCAGTCATCTTTATTGGCCAGTGTGAGATGGCGTGACTCCTGCACAGCTCACTTTACATACCACAGAAGACAGCAAGCAGGCAGGTAGGTAGGTGTGTTTTATTGTAGAAGAAACATTGCATGTCTCCTACAATAAATGGCCTGTCTGCTCATAAGTTTATGTTGCCTTCAGTTCTGCATTAAAGTAGAGCTCCAACCTAAACTGAACTAGTCTTAAAAATGTCTTCCCTCCTAACACTAAGACCCCTTACACAAACTCATAGCGTGGCCATTTTAGCGGTCGCCTTTCAGACGCTAGGCGGGGCAATTTTAACCTCCGCTAGCGGCCAAAGAAGGGTTAAATGCACCCGAAAAGCAGCGCTTCCCATTGATTTTAATGGGCAGGGGCAGTGGAGGAGCGACGTATACAGCGCTCCTAAACCGCTCTAAAGATGCTGCTTGCAGAACTTTTTCTAACGTCCTGCAAGCGCAGCGCCCCAGTATGAAAGCACTCGGGCTTTTATACTGGGGCTGCAGGGGAGGCATTTTTCAGGTGCTATTTTTAGCCCTTTAGTACCTGAAAATGCCCCAGTGTCAAAGGGGTCTTATGCTTTATAATTTGTGTAAAAAGGATCTGTTTACTTACCTATTTTCAGTCCGCTGCAGTCTGGTGACATGACCTGGTTCCCCTGTGTCAGTCAGCACTGGCCACAGGGGGAGGAGGGAGTGCCAACAGATGGGCCATATGAGCATATGGGTGACATCACCACTGTTGTCAGAGCACTCTCTCCTCTCCCCTGCAGCCACCGCTGGCTAACACAGGAGATCATGTGACTGGACCAGGAAGAGCTGAGAATAGGTAAATATATCCATCTTTGTTACACAGGTTAGTCGGCATAGGCGGGGGTAGCATTTTTAAAGACTAGAGCTGCACGATTCCGCTGACATCTGCCTGCCCTTAGAAGTCAATGGGCGCTCCGCTTGGATCCGCCTGAAAAGCAGACAGCAGGCCAATCGTGTGAAAGGGGCCTTAAAGAACTAAATATTCCAATGTTTATAGTTATCTCCCAAACGCTGACAATGTTGTAAAAAACTTGGCAGGCTGTTTTTTTTTTTGTTTGTTTTTTGACAGCTGAGTGAGCAGAGAACTCTTGTTATGTGAACAAAATCGGGGAAATGCTGCATAGAGATCGAGGGGGGGGGGGGGGGGGGTTGAATTGAGATGGCAATTTTTTAACAATTAATCGTGCAGCTCTATTTAAGACTGGTAAGTTGAGGCTGGCATTCTACTTTAAGCACGGCCCTTTAAGCCCCTTCCACTGACAGCAGTGAGGCCACAACCACCATGTGCCACAACACTCTACGTTATTCTTTCTCTTACCTCCTTGGCGCCGGCCGCACACAAATATGCGACCTCTCGGTGGCTGGGCCATGGCGCCCACATATTTGTGTGCATTAGTGCAAACAGCACTGTGCCCAGGGAGCGCGCACCCTGCACAGTAACCGGCGGCTGATGGGAAAACTCCATCGCTGCTTGCAATCGGAAGATTTCCAAACATGTGACAGCCAATCACAGCAGTCACATGACCTTAAGCCCCTCCCGGCATGTAAAACCCCTTAGGGACTGGCACCAAGTGGAACTTTAGTCAGAAAATTAAGTCCTGCTAGATCACTTCAGGCTGGTCCCTTTTACAAGTATAGCTATGTACAACATTAAACATAAAGTGCCAATACTGTGTAAAATCCAGTAATACGCTGTCTCACCCTGCACTGCACATGCTCAGTTGCTCTCTAATTTTAGGCACTGTCGAATTTATCGAGGCCGATCAGCTGAATTTGGAATTAAACCCTCCAATCCTTTACAGCCATGGAAGCTGCTTCTGTTTGTTCTGCAACTGCCATAGTGCTGCACATGTGATCAGATATGACTCCAGCCATTTGGTGGTTTGACAGTTTGGTTGAGGACACAAGCGAATGTGACAGTTAGCAATTTCCAGCATTCCAGGAATGGGACTGAGTTTTGAAACCGTTAAATTTATGAGTTTAGTTCCACTTTATGATTTACTGCTGTTCAGGTGCTCTGGGTTTCAGCAAAATGGCGGCCTCCAGCAAGAAGAAACAGGAACAATGCTGGAGGCAATTCACAGCACACACTAATTTTGGTGGCATATTTATTAACCACTTGCTTACTGGGCACTTAAACCCCTTTCCTGCCCAGACCAATTTTCAGCTTTCAGCGATGTCACTCTTTGAATGACAAATGTGCGGTCATGCTACAGTTTACCCAAACCCATATTTATCATTTTTTTTGTCATACAGGTCGAGCTTTCTAATGGTGGTATTTAATTAATGCTGTTTTTTTTTTTTTTTTTTGCTAAATAAAACAAAAAGGGACCAAAATTTTGAAAACTGGTAATTTTTCTCCTCCACTGATGTGCGCTGATGGGCACTTATAGGCGGCACTGATAAGGCGGCACAGTGGGCACTGGCAGGTGGCACTGGTGGTCACAGCCGCAGCTTTCTGAGTGACGGACTGATATCCCTCTGACAGAAGCTGGTGATCTGCTTTTTGTCCCCCCCTCATGCTGAGAAAAAAAAAAAATACAGATTACCAAGCTTCTGTTTACATCACGTGATCAGCTGTCATTGGCTGACAGCTGATTACGAGGTAAGGAGCCGGGATCGACCCCTTACTCGGATCTGTGATCAGTTAAGTCTCATAGACTCTGTGACCACAGAGTGCGGCACGCAGACTGCGCTTGCTCGAGAAGACGTCCATGGACGCCCTCCTGGCAATTAAGGCCCACGCTGCAGCCTTCTTTTGGCTATAGCGCAGGCGGCAAGTAGTTAATGTGGAATGTATGTTTTGTGCTAAAGAATATACATTTTTTATAAAGTTGTTATGGGTAAAGTTCAGCTTTAGGGCTCCATTCACATTTGGCGTTTTGAATCTGGGGCAGAATCGCTGCGATTCTGCTCGCGATCTCAAGACACGATACGATCGCATAAAACGCAGGTTCAGGTGCCATTATTTTCAGCGAACCTTGTCGCCCGAAAGAAGCTCCAGCTCCTTTTTGGGGGCGACGCGCTTCATGCAACGCAATTTGTGCGACAATCGCAGTAAAACCGCAACGTGCTTTAGGTGCCATGGAAAGGAATGCTACCTGAACTTGCATAATTGTAGTGCATTTTGAAATCGCGATCGGAATCGTGAATGGAACCTAAAGCGGAACTACACCCACCTTGAGTGCAGTGCCCGGAAAAACTGACAACTTCAGGTCTGGCTGGGCAGCTGCTGTCATTGACCGGGCGGAGATGACATCACTACCATGCATGCGCAGGAGTTCCGCCAGGTTACGGATCGCTGACTTAGTACTGTAAAGAGGCGGACAGGCAGAGAAGAGACCCCCCAGGTTAGCACCATACAGAGTGCATGTCCTCCCTGGACTCGTGTTGGTCTCCTCCGGGTACTCTGGTCTCCTCCCACACTATAAGATGTCTTCTAATATAAAAAGTTAGATTGTAAGCTCCTGAGACCAGGGCCTGCTGTGAAGGTACACTATATAATGATGACTCCCATTCATAGCCCTGCAGTCGGTGTTGGAGGTAGGTGTGCATTGGCTGTCACTTACCCGGACCAGGTTGCTGACCGCCGCCTGGACAGCCGCCACAGGTGCGGTGAGCTCCGGGATGGCCTTGCCGTCTACCTCGCCCTCCTCATGCATGATAACCAGGTGGGAGATCTGCTGGGCCACCGGCTCCAGGATACTCTCGATGGTCTTGGTGTGGAAGACAGGCATGGTGGCGGCCGGGCGATGTGTCCTCACTAAGGAGAAGAATGTGCAGCTCCCGGGACTGTATGTACGGACACAATACGGCTCTCCCCACCCGGCTTCTCCGCTCTGCTACCGGCCACTCCTCTTCTCCACTCTACGGACACTTCCACACAACACTCCCAACTCCGGCCGCTGGGTGACGTCCTGCCGTCCCGCCTTCCCACGCACGTCAGGTCCCGCCCCCCTCCGCTGTCCGCTCCCTGTCATTCCATTGGCGGTGGGCGGTGCCATTCACTGGAGACACGCTACTCCCGATCCCGGCCCGTGACGTCACGCGCCTTGTTCGCCTTATAAGGAGAACCCTGGAAGCGAGAGAGGGATTCCTGCGGGCATGACGTCACCTACAGGAGAAGAGGGCGAGGAATGTGAGGGGAAGCCAGACTGAGCGATCAGATGTTCCCAGGATGATCCCGTATACACTGTCTTCATACACTGTGATATCACCCACCCCCCACAGTGACATCATCACTCTCTACAGATATCACAGCTGTATTAGTATTTCTGTATCGCCCTCATCATCACAACTCATCCAGAACATTGGTCATTTTCTGAGAGAACCCCAAAGTTCCCCAATTGGGACACAAATAACATCTGTGCTTCCCCACCCACAAATTCCTGGTCTGCTCCTGATGTCTAACCCTTCACACCGCCTCCCAGCGCCAGGGCTGCCAACCTCCCGAAGTGACATTTACTGACAGCTACGTTTTTTACTGACAGTTCCAAAAGTTACCCCAAATGGCAATTTTCAATGTAAATATCAATATTTAATCTACAAACACCAGAGTTCCCACTTATATCAGAGTCTGCAGCATCCCCCCTTACAGAAGGGTTTGCAGAGTTCCCCCTTACATCAGGGTCTGCAGAGTTCCCCCTTACATCAGGGTCTGCAGAGTTCCCCCTTACATCAGGGTCTGCAGAGTTCCCCCTTACAGAAGGGTTTGCAGAGTTCCCCCTTACATCAGGGTCCGCAGAGTTCCCCCTTGCATCAGGGTCTGCAGAGTTTCCCCTTATATCAGGGTCCGCAGAGTTCCCCCTTACATCAGGGTTCGCAGAGTTCCCCCTTGCATCAGGGTCCACAGAGTTTCCCCTTATATCAGGGTCCGCAGAGTTTCCCCCTTACATCAGGGTCTGCAGAGTTCCCCCTTGCATCAGGTTCTTCAGAGTTCCCCCTTACATCAGGGTCCGGAGAGTTCCCCCTTGCATCAGGGTCTGCAGACTTCCC
Source organism: Lithobates sylvaticus (assembly GCA_028564925.1). NCBI lineage: Eukaryota > Metazoa > Chordata > Amphibia > Anura > Ranidae > Lithobates > Lithobates sylvaticus. The sequence continues at coordinate 292,139,902 of CM053027.1, read as the reverse complement.
CCTTGCATCAGGGTCTGCAGCGTTCTCCCTTATATCAGGGTCCGCAGAGTTCCCCCTTACATCAGGGTCCGCAGAGTTCCCCCTTGCATCAGGGTCTGCAGTGTTCTCCCTTATATCAGGGTCCGCAGAGTTTCCCCTTACATCAGGGTCCGCAGAGTTCCTCCTTACATCGGGGTCCGCAGAGTTCCCCCTTACATCAGGGTCCACAGAGTTCCCCCTTGCATCAGGGTCTGCAGAGTTCCTCCTTACAGAAGGGTTCACAGAGTTGCCCCTTACATCAGGGTCTGCAGAGTTTCCCCTTACAGAAGGGTTCACAGAGTTCCCCCTTACATCATGGTCTGCAGAGTTCCCCCTTACATCAGGGTCTGCAGAGTTCCCCCTTACAGAAGGGTTCACAGAGTTCCCCCTTACATCATGGTCTGCAGAGTTTCCCATGCATTGAAAGGGGGAATGCTGCAGACTGATGTAAAGGGGAACTCTGTGGATATTGATTTAAGGAACATCAGGAACAGACCATTCTCCACAGAGTGAATACACTAAGGTAAGAGGGGAGGGGTTGCTGATATAAGGGGGAATCCTGCAGACTCTGATGTAAGGGGGAACTCTGTAGATACTGATTTAAAGGGGAATGTCAGAAACAGACCATTCTCCAAAGAGTGAATACACTAAGGTAAGGGGGGTTGCTGATAGAAGGGGGAATCCTGCTGACTCTGATGTAAAGGGGAACTCTGTGGATACTGATTTAAGGGGGAACACCAGGAACAGACCATTCTCCATAGAGTGAATACAATAAGGTAAGGGGGTGTTGCTGATTTAAGGGGGAATCCTGCAGACTCTGATGTAAAGCAGAACTCTGTGGATACTGATTTAAGGGGGAACCCCAGGAACAGGCCATTCTTCATAGAGTGAATACACTAAGGTAAGGGGGTGTTGTTGAGATTAGGGGGAATCCTGCAGACTCTGATGTAAGGGGGAACTCTGTGAATACTGATTTAAAGTGTTACAAAACCCACAACAGTCAAATCAGTCTGTGTATGCAGTAAAGCATGCTTATTGTACTCACTGTGGAACCTAAGGGGCTAATCCTCTGCATTGTGTAAAAAGGCTGTTTGATCCTGTCTTCCCGGATCCTCACCTTCTTTTACTGTCCCCAATCCATCTCATGATAAGACAGAGCCTTTGGAGTCACTCTGCACATACTCAGTTCGGTGTGTATTGCTAGAGAGTTTGTTTTATTTATCTTGGGAGGGTGCATTAGATCAACATAGGGCCAATCAGCACTGTCCAGACAGAGGGTCAGGGGTCCTGCAGCCTCATAGGACAATCAGAGGAGAATGAAAACTCCTCCTGCAGACACTGATAGAAGTCACAAGACTGCTATGTACTGCTGATGAGAAGAGGTATTTAGCAGTTTATATTTACTAAAATAATTATTGCGCTTCCATTTTCTGTGTACTGTGGGAGACCAGATATAGTGAATGCAGGGTCCTGGGTTTACTTTAAGGGGGGACGCCAGGAACAGACCATCTTCTGCAGAGTGAATACACTAAGGTAAAGGGGGGGGGGGGGTTGTTGATATAAGGGGGATCCTGCAGACTTTGATGTAAGGGGGAACTCTGTGGATACTGATTTAAAGGATAACACCAGAACAGCCCATCTTCCATGCAGTGAATACACTAAGGGGAGGGGGGGGGTAACTGATATAAGGGCAAACCCTTCACATCAGTACCCCACTTACCTTCGTGTATGCCTTCCCCCTTACATCAGTGCCCCCCCCCCCCCCCCCCACAGACTTTGTGTGGCTGTTGGAGGCTGGAGCTGCCTGAAATATTTTTTTAAAAATACATCTTGCAGACAGCCATGTCTCTGTCCTTTTAGTCCATCTACTACTTTCATGTTTGTAAATCGGCCGATATTTGTAAAATCGGAGCTTTAATGCTGGGAGGTGGTGGGCTTTTCTATCATGTAACCGCTGTGATTGGCTCCCATTGCAGTCACATACTCAGTATCCTGTCCTGCTGAGTGCACTCTCAGGCCATGTCTGAAAGCTAGGTGTTCCAGTCTCTTTTTCCTGCTGCTGACTGTATACATTATGTGGTCAGTAAGAGGTTAAAGTAGAACTATAGTCAGAACTTTTTTTTTTTTCATTTTGGATAGAGCAAGGGAGAGTGATAACCCCTGTCAGATTTGTTTTCACCATCCCATTGTGGAGATTTCCCGTTACTTCCTGTCCCATAGTCAAGCAGGAAGTAAGAGGAAATCCCTGCAAATAAAGGGAATTCCTTGGGGTACCCACAGGTGACCAGAACTAGTGTCCCCAGTGGAAGATTTCCCCTCTATCACTGTTCTGGTGTCAACCAAAATTTCAGGATTTTCTTTTACTTTCACTTTTGATGATAATGGTAAATGGTACAACTAGAGAGGGTGAATCCCCCTAACAGGTGCACAGACAGCAATAAAAACTGACAGGGGTTCTAATCCCTTTTCACTCTCTCCAAAACGAAAAAGAAAAAAAGTTTTGTCTTTAGTTATACTTTAAAAATTGATAAACAGAAGACAGGTAGGATTTTTATGATGCAAGGGACCTTATTGGAACTATCAAACTTGCTGGGCACACACAGACAGATGCAAACCTTACATACAATCTGGGGTACTATAAGGCTTAGGTGGCAGTTGGGGGGATGGAGCAGTAAGAATAGGAGGCTAAAATGCATTTTTACTAACCCCCTTAAGCTGCAAAGGCAGCCGGATGGGGTTTTACACATGCCTCAGTGTTTTGCTTTGCAGATTGGCAGAAATGTTTCCCTTGTCCCAGCACATTGGCACTAGCAGCAGTCACACAGGCAGGAGTGAGTGAGTTTCTGCTTCAAAGCAATGTCTTCTGCCCCCCCCCCCCCCCACATCACCTCTCCCCAGAGTAGTGTCCTCTGCCCCCCCTTCACATCACCTCTCCCCAGAGTAGTGTCCTCTGCCTCGTTCACATTACCTCTCCCAGAGTAGTGTCCTCTGCCTCCCTTCACATCACCTCTCACCAGAGTAGTGTCCTCTGCCCCCCTTCACATCACCTCTCCCCAGAGTAGTGTCCTCTGCCTCGTTCACATTACCTCTCCCAGAGTAGTGTCCTCTGCCTCCCTTCACATCACCTCTCCCCAGAGTAGTGTCCTCTGCCCCCCTTCACATCACCTCTCACCAGAGTAGTGTCCTCTGCCCCCCTTCACATCACCTCTCCACAGAGTAGTGTCCTCTGCCCCCCTTCACATCACCTCTCCCCAAAGTAGTGTCCTCTGCCCCCCTTTACATCACCTCTCCCCAGAGTAGTGTCCTCTACCCCCCTTCACATCACCTCTCCCCAAAGTAGTGTCCTCTGCCCCCCTTTACATCACCTCTCCCCAGAGTAGTGTCCTCTACCCCCCTTCACATCACCTCTCCCTAGACTAGTGTCCTCTGCCCCCTTCACATCACCTCTCCCCAGAGTAGTGTCCTCTGCCCCCCTTCACATCACCTCTCCCCTGAGTAGTGGCCGCTGCCCCCCTTCACAACAGCACCCCCCCCCCCACTAGGGATGCCACCTGTCAGGGATTCACCCAGACAGCCTGAGTTTTGACTCATGTGTCCGAGTTTCAGTCCACCTGAAACCCAGTCACAATATTCAGACAGGAATATGGCTTGGAACAGGGCCTGGCAGTAGGGTGAGGGGGCACTATGTGTGCCACATTATTATTATTATCTTAGGAGTACCTAAAGGTGTCCCAGATCTGTTACAATCCTATAGTATATACAAAAAAATCAAAATCAAAATAAAATTACTGTGCGCCTCTAAAGTGTTTGGGTTTGGCTGGAAGAAAAGTTGCAACCCTACATCCCCCCCCCCCTCCACAGCGGTGTCCTCTGCCTCCCTTCACATCACAGCTCCCCACAGCTCTGCCCCTTATAGTCATAAACCCCTAAATATGCCCAGTGAAGTGATTATCCTCAGGTGAAACACAGAAATGAAAAAAAAATACTCCTATGTAAGTTGTACTTGTTTATCTGCAGTCTTCTCTACATGCGTTCAATGTCCAAAATTGATAAAGCTTGTCTGAGCTGTCAGAAAAAAGTAGATGGCGAGCTGAAATTACATGCTGCAGAGTTCAGTGAGGAGAGTTCTGAGAGCTGATTGGAGGGAAGGCACAGACCCCCCCCCCCCCTTCACACAGCACACAGGAACAGAGCTGAGGCTGTCAATCTGCTGGAGGACCCTCCCCAGTTACCTTTTTTTTCTCAGCAAAATGTGTCAGAAGATACGGATAGCAGAAGAACGAAGCACCAGACAGAAATGGCACTTAGAGATTTTAAAGTGAAACTTTGCCCATAACAACTTTATAAAAAATAATATTCTTTAGCAAGGAAAATACATTTTACATTAATAATTATGCTACCAACATGAGTGTGTGCTGTAAATTGCCTCCAGCATTGCTCCTGAACATCAGTAAATCATAAAACAGAACTAAACCCCAGTTGATTTAACGGTTTAAAAAAACAGTCACATTCCTGGAATGTCGGGATTTCTAATTGTCACATTTGCTTATGTCCTCAACCAAACTGTCAAACCATCAAATGGCTGGCGTCATTACTAATCACATGTGCAACACCACGGCAGTTGCAGATCAAACAGAAGCAGCTTCCTTGGCTGTAAGGATATGAGGGTTTCATTTCACTTTAAGGTTCCCAGCAGATCGGCCTCTACAAATTTGGCACAGTGTCTAAAAATACCTAAGAATAGAAAGCAACTGAGCATGTGCAGAACAGGATGGGATCAAGTATTACTGGATTTTAAACAGTATAAGCACATATTGTCAACTTTTCACATAGCTATACCTGCAAAAGAGGGCCAGCCTGAAGTGATATAGCAGGACTTACATTTCTGACTAAAGTGCCACTTTAATTGAAATAAGTATGCACTGGGGATATACTTTGTTCATATTTCATGTCTGAACCACTTTCCTACCTTACTCAAGTACACAGAGTGAAGAACAGGAGGCACAGCAGCTTTGAATGAAGGGCGGGAACTAGAGCTGCTGGAGTTAACATTTCAAGTTAACCAGCAGGTGATTGGTTGCTAGTATGCAGGGTGGTCCCAGCAACCAATCATCAGCTTGTCATTATGAAAAGTTAACTCGGCAGCTGCCGCTCCTACCTTTCATCCAAAGCTGCTGTGCCTCCTGCTCTCCACTCTGCAGAGGAAGAAACAGCTCCTAAATGGTGGGACTGCAGTGGTCTGGATACGAACCATGGTCTGCCATTGAGTGATGCCTACCTTAGACTGTGTTACTGGAGTGAATGGACTGGTGCTTGTTGTGGTGGGCAGCCTCTGTAACTTTAGGCTCTGTTCACACCTGAGCGTACCGGAATCACGCAAATTCTGCCTGCGATTCCACAATCGTGGCAAAACACAGGACGCGTTTGCGATGCCATTTTTTTCTTAAAAAACGCTCTACATTCGTGGCAAAAATCATAAACGCAAAAGGCTTCTGGCTCTGTGCCAAGGTTTGGTACATGAGCTTCTTTGGAGTGTTTTTGGAGTGGAGGGAGGCCCATTCTAATAAATGGTGCTGCACCAAAAATGCGCCACAAAAAAATATGGGGTGCAGCTGCTGTCGTTGCGCTACGCTTAGGTGTGAATGGAGCCTCAGGGAAAAAAAACTGTAATTACCAGCTACTCCTTCGGGGGTAGCGCTACATATATTTATACAAAGTCACAAAAAGAGCAATTCTTATAAAATTACACAGGATTCAGGGAAAGCATCTGACTGATTTTTCCCCTGGCTCTTTCAATTTTCAGATGGAAGGATGCTCGGAAGGAGGGTACCAACAGGGCCACCAATTACTCAAATTTCAGCCAGTTTATCAGGAACTAGCCAAAATTCCTTCTGCGCATGGACAGCATATTAAAGTTTAGTTTTTTCATTTAAAAATAACAAACATGTCATACTTACCTGCTCTGTGCAGTGGTTTTGCACAGAGCAGCCTAGCTCCTCCTCCTCTCGGGTCCCTCGCCAGAGCTCCTGGCTACTCCCTCCTGTTGAGTGCTCCCACAGCAATCAGCTTGTTATGGGGGCACCCGAGCCGAGCCGCTGCTCTGTGTGTCCATTCAGACATGGAGCTGCTGTTTGGCCCAGCCCCCTCTCTCTCTCCTCATTCTGGAATCATTTTCTGGTGAATAATATTTTGAAATGTTTAGAAAAAATCCTGTTTGTCTCCAACAACATCTATGAAATAATCCGAATGATGGTAGATTTCTGCATATTTCTTCACCCGTTGACTTGCGCAGCCATTGCTGGATATGTGTGCGATGAGTCGCACTATACTGCAGATGTCCAGGATCTGTCTTGTGTGATTGGTGCGGCTTTCTGCTGCACATCCCCCTACAGCTGCCCTTAGGGCACATGTAGAACTTCATCTGTTTTCAGGAACTACACAGTTTGAAGAGTTCCTTGCCTGTGTACATCGGAGGACCCCTTCACAAGTGAACACAGGTTGAAGTAATAATCGTAGTCTTGCATCATCTTTCCTTTGGCATTGAAATACAGTACTTGTGCAGAACTAGCAAGCTGTGTAGAAACTATGGAGAGCAGGCAAGGAATGGATGCTCACAGAGCACAGCGATATTACTCAAACCCTAGATCAGCCTTTCTCACCCTTTCAACACAAGGGAACCCTTGAAATATGTTTCCGGTCTCAGAGAATCCCTACTAAAAATGATGATATCTACAACTCATGATACATTAGTGTGATGGTCAGTGGGAAGAATGCTCCTTACACTTCTGGTCATTGGGAAGAATTACCCCCCTTACAGAGAGCTAAAAAGATCAATGGTGTCAGTGGGAACTTATCTGAGAGGAAGAAATTGCTGATTGCTCAAGGAACCCCTAGCAACCTCTGGAGGAAGCCTAAAGTTCCACGGAACCCTGGTTGAGAAACCCTGCCCTAGATAAATGAGGGTGTTCTAGCTGTAATATTAGATATAAACCCTGACTGAATAGCCATACACTAAACAGTGTAGATGGAGAAATCTACAGTATCTTAAAAAAGTATTCATACCCCTTGAAATTTTCCACATTTTGTCATGTTACAACCAAAAATGTAAATGTATTTTATTGGGACTTTATGTGATAGACCAACACAAAGTGTCACATAATTGGGAAGTGGAAGGAAAATGATAAATGGTTTTCAAAATTGTGGCGTGAAAAGTGTGGCGTGCATTTGTATTCGGTCCCCTTGAGTCATGGAATGTGAACCTCCTATTTGGCTCCATCTATCCTCCAATTAAGCAGGAAGTATCAAAAGAACTCTGGACAGCCGCACACCGGAAAAAGATAAAATCCTGTGTTGTTTATTGAAAAAGCAGGAATCACATCACATCTAATGGTCCACAGCAAAGCAAAAAAGGGGGTACAAGAGCTGATGCGTTTCGCACTATATTCAGTGCTCACTCATAGCTGATGAGTAAGCACTCAATATAGTGCGAAACGCGTCAGCTCTTGTATCCCCTTTTTTGCTTTGCTGTGGACCATTTAATGTGATGTGATTCCTGCTTTTTCAATAAACAACACAGGATTTTATCTTTTTCCGGTGTGCAGCTGACCAGCTTCCCTGTCCCTGCTGAAGAAAAGCATCCCCACAACATGATGCTGCCACCACCTTGTTTCACGGTGGGGATGGTGCGTTCAGGGTGATGTGCAGTGTAAGTTTTCTGCCCCACATAGCCTTTTTCTTTTAGGCCAAAAAGTTACATTTCCGTCTCATCTGACCAGAGCACCTTCTTCCACATGTTTGCTGTGTCCCCCAAATGTCTTTTTGCAATTTGAAAACTGGACATCTTATGGCTTTCTTTCAACAATGGCTTTCTTATTGCCACTCTTCCCTAAAGGCCTCTGTGGACAGATTCTCCTACCTGAGCTGTGGATCTCTGCAGCTTCTCCAGATTTTCCATGGGCCTCTTGGCTGCTTCTCTGATTAATGCTCCCCTTGCCTGGCCTGTCAGTTTAGGTGGATGGCCATGTCTAGGTGGCTAGCCGATTCGGACAGTGGATTCACCAGTGCTTCGTGAGATGTTCAAAGCTTTTTTAACCTAACCTAACACTGTTCTGCACAACTTTATTCCTGACCTGTCTGGTGTGTTCCTTGGCCTTCATGACAGGCGGTAAAATTGCGCGACTTTGAAGTCGCACAAGTGTTAAAGGGGCCTAATACTGAGATTAAATTACACACAGGTCGGGGGGTCGGGGGAGGTATGTTGGAGGCCATTGAGCCCCCCTCCCCGGCCCCGGCTGCAGGTCTCGGGACCACGCGCTTTATGCATTTTAGGAAGGCGTCCCAGCCCCGGGCTCACACCCGGAGATGGGACGCCCTTAGATGGGACCCCACGCCCCACCCACCCTTCTCACCCACACGGTCCTCTAGCTAATATTTGGTTGCCCTGATATTCAGTACCCACCACAACTTCTTTAACCCCCGATTTCCCCCTTTCTTTATGTATGTCTGTTCACCCGAGCACTTCTTATTGTTGACACCATGACTCTGTGTAGTCGACGGTTTATTATCTTCACAAATGGTGACCATGTTTTGTTTATATGTTATTTTTCCAACAAAATTGATTATACAGAAAAATTACACACAGGTGGACTTTTCAGATATTTATTTGTAAAAAATGTTGAAAAACATTTATCATTTTACTTCTACTTCACAAATACTGTATCTCACAAAAGTGAGTACACACCTCACATTTTTGTAAATTTTTTATTATATCCTTTCATGTGACAACACTGAATAAATGACACTTTGCTACAATGTAAAGTAGTGAGTGTACAGATTGTATAACAGTGTAAATTTGCTGTCCCCTCAAAATAACTCAACACACAGCCATTAATGTCTAAACCGCTGGCAACAAAAGTGAGTACACCTCTAAGTGAAAATTTTCCAAATTGGGCCCAATTAGCCATTTTCCCTCCCCTGTGTCATGTGACTCGTTAGTGTTACAAGGTCTCAGGTGTGTTAAATATTATGTTAGCGCTCTCACTGGTCACTGGAAGTTCAACATGGCACCTCAAGAACTCTGATCTGAAAAAAAGAATTGTTGCTCTACATAAAGCTGGCCTAGGCTATACAAAGATTGCCAAGACACTGAAACTGAGCTGCAGCACGGTGGCCAAGACCATACAGCGGTTAAACAGGACAGGTTGCACTCAGAACAGGCCCCGCCATAGTCGACCAAAGAAGTTGAGTGCTCAGCATCATATGCAGAGGTTGTCTTTGGGAAATAGAGATATGAGTGCTGCCAGCATTGCTGCAGAGGTTGAAGGGGTGGGGGGGTCAGCCTGTCAGTGCTCAGACCATACGCCGCACACTGCATAAAATTGGTCTGCATGGCTGTCATCCTAGAAGGAAGGCTTTTCTAAAGATGAAGAAAAGAAAAAGAAAGCCTGCAAACAGTTTGCTGAAGACAAGATGAAGGACATGGATTACTGGGAGTATTGAGCTGTACACTCACCACGTTACATTGTAGCAAAGGATCATTTCTTCAGTGTTATCACTAGACATGTGCAATTCGTTTCGTTTTTATTCGTTTTCCGTTAAAATTCGTTATATTCGTTCGTTCATTTTCGTACGAATTATCGAATCAAACGAATATGAAAAACAATGAAAATCCGAAATAACCAAATTAGAAACAACGAAACTACGAAAGAAGAAATTCGAAAAAAACGAAAACAGAAACAACGAAAATCAAAATGAACGAAAAAATTCGTACATTCGTAACTTTTTTTTTTTTTGTTGAATTGGTCATTTTCCGTGTCCCTTACAATGGCGCTGCTTAACGTGCTTCGAATGGATTGAACGAAAAAATTTTGTACATTCGTAACTTTTTTTTTTTTTTTTGCGATTCGTAATTTTCCATGTCTCTTACAATGGCGCTGCTTAACGTGCTTCGAATGGATTGAACGAAAATATTCGTACATTCGTAACTTTTTTTTTTCGATTCGTAATTTTCTGTGTCTCTTACAATGTAATAATAGCATACACATTACATAAAATTATGAATTATGCTCCGATTACGAATCTACGAAAACAATGTTACGAAAGTACGAATAAATCAATCTTACAAAAGTATGAATGTAACTATATCTACGAAAATACGAATACGTCCGAATTTCGAATAAACGAAAATTAAACTGACATAAAAACGAATCAACGGAAAAATAACTGTTACGAAAATACGAATCGTTACGAATACGAACACCGACGACTTACGAATTTACGAATCATTACGAATACGAACACCGTCGACTTACGAAATTACGAATCGTTACGAATCAACGGAAACGAACAGAAACGAAAGGAAACTAAACGAATTTTTCTATTATGCACATGTCTAGTTGTCACATGAAACGATATAATAAAATATTTACAAAAATGTGAGGGGTGTATTCACTTTTGTGAGATACTGTATGTGCCACTTTGTGTTGGTCTATCACATAAAATCCCAATAAAATACAATTAAGTTTTTGGTTGTAACATGACAAAATGTGGACAATTTTAAAGGGTATGAATACTTTTTCAAGGCACTGTATCTTGCTGGGTATTGTATTCTGAAAGCCAGCACCCGCAGCTATCAGAATACTCACACAGTGCCTGCATCTGACTGATTTTTCCCCTGGCTCTTTCAATTTTCAGATGGAAGGATGCTGGGAAGGAGGGTACCAACAGGGCCACCAACGACTTTAGCCAGTTTATCAGGAACTAGCCAAAATTCCTTCTGCGCATGGACAGTATATTAAAGTTTTGTTTTTTCATTTAAAAATAACAAACATGTCATACTTACCTGCTCTGTGCAGTGGTTTTGCACAGAGCAGCCTAGCTCCTCCTCCTCTCGGGTCCCTCGCCAGAGCTCCTGGCTCCTCCCTCCTGTTGAGTGCTCCCACAGCAATCAGCTTGTTATGGGGGCACCCGAGCCGCTGCTCTGTGTGTCCATTCAGACATGGAGCTGCTGTTTGGCCCAGCCCCCTCTCTCTCTCTCCTCATTGGCTCACTGACTTTGATTGACAGCAGCGGGACCCACTGCTATCTCAGCCAAAGAGGAGGGAGAGTGCGTAGAGGGTTCTTTACTGTAAGAGCAGTTAGGATGTGGAATGCTCTTCCACAGGCAGTGGTTTCAGCAGGGAGCATCAATCATTTCATAAAACGATTAGATAAGCACTTGAACGATCACAAAAAACAGGGATATACAATGTAATACTGACATAAAATCACACACATAGGTTGTACTTGTGTCTTTTTTCAACTTCACCTACTATGTAACTATGTAACATTTTGAATAACCGCCTTAGGGTAGTGTCTGGTGAAGTATATTAAAACACTTAAGCATTATTACGTCATACTTCTCAGCTCTTTTGAATCGGTGGGGGTTGGCTCAGAAACACCCTTTAAAGTGGATTTAAATCCTCTCCTATACCCAGTGAAGTGAACAGCCTCAGGTGATACACAGGGATGAAACAAATCTCCCTACATAAGTTTTACATGTATATCTCCTGCAGGGGTCAAGTCCTGGGGAAAAAAGTGTGGGAACTCCCACCCAAGATCCACTCCCCCATCAAAAAAAAAATGATACGCTCATATGCACGAACGCTTTAAAAGTGGTATTTTTCATCCAATTTTCATATTGTGTGTATGAAGCTTAACTGTTAGTACATAAAAAAAAGGGAGGAGCGCATCTGACGAAACACAATCTCTTAGCAGCAGGGACCTGATCTACCAGTCAGCTAGCTAGCTAGCTGTGATTGACAGGTAGATTGAAGCGGAAGCTGTCATGAGGCCCGCCAACTGGCAATGCCTGAATGGTCAGTCCACCCCTGGTGTGTGTCACTTACTATTGCGAGCTGTGTCGCGGCTGCTGGTGTAGCACCTGCCACACAGCTTGCATACTTCAAAGTCTTTCAGGACACGGCTGCTAAAGGGAACCAAGTTCCTGTTGTGGAAAAAGTACAGGAACTCCGTTCCCATGTGTTCCCGCAGGACTTGAGCCCTGATTCTCCTGTCTTTAGCTTTCTATATTCTTTAGAATTGTAACATTGTGTTAGAATTTTTACTTCCTCATTCAGCAGTAGGAGTGTAGTCTTGGCATACACTGTGTGACAGCTGATTGGAGGAAAGGCACACACCCCCTCTCCACATAGGCAGAGGAAGGAAGGAATGTGCAGAGCTGTGCTGTTACAAGACAAGCTCTCTGCTAATCTATTTATAGCACCCACCCAACACAAATGTCAGGCTGGTTTTATCTCGGTTGTCGGAGAACTTGTCAGAAGTTATCATGCGGATAACAGAGGAACGAAACAGCAGAAAGACACTGGACTTAGGGTTTTGGAGAGAGATAAGTAAACACTACAGATATATGTGCCCAGGTCAAATTTCATGAACTGGGTTTACATCCACAGTACAGGCACCATATCTAAGGATTTGTAAATTGCATTATACTACAATTTTTTCTTGAGTTTAGATACGCGTTATTAAAAAGATTGAAATACAAAAATTCTGCTTGCTTGCTCAAGCATATTGACACAGATCTGTGTCTTCACACTGCTATGTTTATGGGATGATCTCCAGGATGTGGTTTACTGAAATGTGACATAGGGTGAAAAAAAAAAGGTTAAAATTACTATTTCAATAATGAAAAGAACATATAAATTGTTTATGACACGGCTTTACCAAACTAAATATAATTAAGTTAAGTATTCAGTAATACATTTTTATTGACTAAATACAAAAATGTTACAGAATATTAAATAAAAACTGAAGCAAAAAATATAAAATATATATAATTTCTAGACGACTTGTATGGTTTTCCAAAAATGTTAAAAAAGGAAATGATATTTCTCTTCCTTGTAATTATGGCAACCACACTCTGTGTACTGAACCTCCCAGATTGTCTATTCTGTTGTTCATGTGGTTGGCTTACTACTTTACCAAGAAGTCTGCACAGTGCTTGAGGTCAAATGACAGGCCACCCCTGCAGCAGGAGTTTTATCCTCATGTACAATCTAGCACACATGAAAGACATGATCATGTTGTAGAAAAGCCACATACTTTGCAGTCATTTTCAGAAAGTAAAAAAGGAAACAGCATTACTCCATAAAGACCAAAGAATAGATACATTTATTTCACAAAATGCACCCAACCCTCCAAACCCTGGAGGTTCGTCCCTTTCTGACTTGTTTCATCCAAAATGGCTTAATTGAGGATTACCATGTATGTTGAGACACATTGCTGTAGACAGTTCATCATCTCAAAGCCCACTTTGCCATTATAACAGCTTTTACTTTTTCGGGAAGGCTTTCAACAAGATTTTGGAGTGTGTCTGTGGGAATTTGTGTTCATTTATTCCAATGGTATCCAGAAGGGTTGAGTTAAGTGCCACATGAATAAATGAGTGACTTGTATAGCGCTACCTATGCAAACTGAATCGCCTCAGGGTGCTTTTTGCCACCGGTGTCCATCTGCGGTATAGCGCAGTCCTTTGCCCCATGGGGTCCCGACGCACTTACAAACACATATTTGGCCAATTTTTTCGGCAGGATGTAATTAACCTACCAGCATGTCTTTGGGGTGTGGGAGGAAACTGGAGTACCTGGAGGAAACCCACGCAGGCACAGGGAGAACATGCAAACTCCAGGCAGATGCTGTTGTGGTCGGATTTGAACCAGCGAACCTATTGCTGCTAGGCGGAAGTGCTAACCACTAGACCACTGTGCTGCCCTTGGAGGAACATACATTCCTCTAAACTCTCTAAACAAAGGGCCAGATTACTATCCTTCAGGCTTTAGGGGGGCCAGACTGTGGCCAGTGGGAGTAGAAAATGCCTTGGTGTAAACAATGCACAGGCTTGGTTGTCAGTGGGAGTAAGAAATTCACTTAAACACTTGAACTCAGTTTTTGGAGGGGTGTCTACATACAGTATGTCATATAGTCATATGTATGGTAAGTCAAAGTATGGTCATATAGTGTACAATAGTATGTAAGTAGAGCCTAATGATCAAGTTTTACTGAAACTAACAAAAAAAAAGTCCTAAAGAAATTAAAACAATGCAAACCACCACAAACCCACATGCAGTCAGGTCCATAAATTTTGGGACAGCGACACAATTCTAATCTTTTTGGCTCTATACACCACCACAATGTATTCAAAATGAAACAAACAAGATGTGCTTTAACTGCAGACTTTCAGCTTTAATTTATTTACATCCAAATCAGGTGAACGGTGTAGGAATTACAACAGTTAGTATATGTGCCTCACACTTTTTAAGGGACCAAAAGTAATGGGACAGATTAACAATCATCCATCAAACTTTTACTTTTTAATACTTGGTTGCAAATCCTTTGCAGTCAATTACAGCCTGAAGTCTGGAACGCATAGACATCACCAGATGCTGGGTTTCATCCCTGGTGATGCTCTGCCAGGCCTCTACTGCAACTGTCTTCAGTTCTTGTTGTTCTTAAGGCATTTTCTCTTCAGTTTTGTCTTCAGCAAGTGAAATGCATGCTCACTCAGATTCAGGTCAGGTGATTGACTTGGCCATTGCATAACATTCCACTTCTTTTCCTTAAAAAAACTCTTTGGCTGCTTTCGCAGTATGCTTCGGGTCATTGTCCATTTACACTGTGAAGCCCCGTCCAATGAGTCCTGAAGCATTTTGCTAAATATGAGCAGATAATATTACCCGAAACACTTCAGAATTCATCCTGCTGCTTTTGTCAGCGGTCACATCATCAATAAATACAAGAGAACCAGTTCCATTGGCAGCCATACATGCCCACGCCATGACACTACCATCACTATGCTTCACTGATGAGGTGGTATCCTTTTGATCATGAGCAGTTCCATTCCTTCTCCATACTCTTCTCATCACTCTGGTACAAGTTGATCTTCGCCTTATCTGTCCATAGGATGTTGTTCCAGAACTGTGAAGGCTTTTTTAGATGCTGTTTGGCAAACTCTAATTTGGCCTTCCTGTTTTTGAGGCTCACCAGTGGTTTACATCTTGTGGTGAACCCTCTCTATTCAGTCTGGTGAAATCTTCTCTTGATTGTTGACTTTGACACACATACACCTACCTCCTGGAGAGTGTTCTTGATCTGGTCAACTGTTGTGAAGGGTGTTTTCTTCACCAGGGAAATAATTCTTCGGTCATCCACCACAGTTGTTTTTCGTGGTCTTCCGGGTCTTTTGGTGTTTCTGAGCTCACGGGTGCGTTCTTTCTTTTTAAGGATGTTCCAAACTGTTGATTTGGCCACACCTAATGTTATTGCTATCTCTCTGATGGGTTTGTTTTGTTTTTTCAGCCTAATTATGGCTTGCTTCACTGATAGTGACAGCTCTTTGGATCTCATATTGAGAGTTGACAGCAAAAGATTCCAAATGCAAATAGAAATTTGCTCCTTGTAAATGGGATAATGAGGGATATAAGGGGTCCATATAGTGAACTTGGTGTTGAGTTATTCACTTTAGAGGAGAAGGGGGTACTCTTTACGTCTAGAGGAAAAGAGATTTCATCTCCAAATACGGAAAGGTTTCTTCACAGATAAGCCCCATACACACGGTCGGATTTTCCGATGGATTCTGTCCTATCAGACAATGTTGTCGGAAATTCCGACCGTGTGTAGGCACCATCGGACAGTTTCCATCGGATTGTCTGACGGACAAAGTCCTATCTCCTGCTGGATAGATTTTTTGACAACAAAGTCCGATCACACCAAATCCGATCGTGTGTAGCGAATTCCGACGGACAAAGTGCTACGCATGCTCAGATCACATTACAAGACCAAAGCTATTGGCTACTAGCCTCTATGTAGTCCCGTCGTAGGCAACAAACGTCACCACGTTCAGAATGATCGGATTTTCCGACAACTTTGTCCGACTGTGTGTACGCAAAACCAACATCGGACAAAGTAAGACGGACATGATCCGACGGACCTGGTCCTCGGATAATCCGCGCGTGTGTATGGGGCTTAAGAGCTGTGAAAATGTGGAATAGACTCCCTCCAGAGGTGGTTCTGGCTAGCTCAGT
Organism: Lithobates sylvaticus; assembly: GCA_028564925.1. NCBI lineage: Eukaryota > Metazoa > Chordata > Amphibia > Anura > Ranidae > Lithobates > Lithobates sylvaticus. The sequence continues at coordinate 292,123,808 of CM053027.1, read as the reverse complement.
AGATCGCTTTAAGAAAGGCCTGGATCCTTTCCTAAATGTACATAATATAACGGGGTACTAACATTTATAGGTAAAGTTGATTCAGGGAAAATTTGATTGTCTCTTGGGGGATCAGGAAGGGATTTTTCCCCCTGCTGTAGCAGATTGGAGCATGCTCTGCTGTTTTTTTTTGCCTTCTTCTGGATCAACTGTGGGTATAGAATTGGGTATATTGGATTGTACGGTATTTTTTTTTTTTTTTTTTATGGTTGAACTGGATGGACTTGTGTCTTTTTTAAGCCTAGCTAACTATGTAACTATGGAATAACACACACATGGCCATGGAACAGCTGAGCAGCCAATTGTTACATTACTTTTGGTCCCTTAAAAAGTGGGAGGCACATATACAAACTGTTGTAATTCCTAAACCATTCACCTGATTTGGATGTAAATACCCTCAAATTAATTTAATTCATTTCATTTCATTGTGGTGGTGTATCATTCAAGTTTCATTGTGGTGGTGTATAGAGCCAAAAAGATTAGAATTGTGTCGATGTCCCAATATTTGTAGAATGTATATATAGAATGTATATTCTTGGAGTGTGTATCAATATATTTCGTTGAATTAAGAAAGAACATGCCACTGTGTTTTGTTAACCACTTCCTTTTCAACAACTGATGTTACTAACATTACAGAGATAAAGAAATTACGATTTCAAATTTCTAGCACATACTGCAAACGAAGGAATACATATGAACTATATAGAAAATACACCTGGTGATATTACACAAATGTAGCACTGACCCCCGAAGGAGCTGCTGGTTTTATTGGGCTTACCGTTACCTTCTTCACCTCTTCTCCGTCTAGGGTTTCCCGTGGTAAATGCCCCAAAGAAATGTAGAAACTGACACTTTGTCTTCCTTTTTGGGTTATTTATTCAAAAGATAAAACAGTCTCTTAAATGTAGGGTAGAGTGTTAGGATGAAAGTTCAGGTACTTTTGGAACTGCAAAGATAGAAAGTCTCTTATAGAAGAAATCCAGAGAATAACTGTTTCACAGCTGGATTATCACAACCCCCGGATAGACCTCCTCTCACTAGGCCTAGCAGCCGACAGGGTGTTAGGTAAAGCAAAGTCTCTGCCGCAGACTTGGATGTAGAACACTTTAGAAAAGTCTCTGCCACAGACTTGGATGTAGAACATTTGAGAAAAGTCTCTGCCACAGACTTGAATGTAACTGAGGGACTTAGACAAATTTAGAGAGCTATCATATGGTACCAGTATCTCTCAGCCAGTCCAGCGATACCATATGAGTGTACCATATGAGTGTAGATCCATTTAGTGTCCTTCAACTGAGCCTCCAGGCTCCTTCAGAGAAGCCAGCCTTGTGCATAGCCTTCTCCCGAAGAGTCCTCCCCTGGATGCTTCTCCAATTGCTGGGCCTCTCCTTAGACGAGACGGCACCGGACCACTTCTGAATCCTCAGGACTCGATATCCATTCAAGCCTGTCCCTGCAGTTGCTTTGCCTCTGGCTATCCAGCCCCGAGACTCAGAATTGCATGGATCCGGGAGGGCCACGGGGGCTGGTCAGGAGGACCAGGACCAAGCAGACAGCAGATATGTCCGGAACGGATAAGCAGGTGATCCCAGTACCTTAAATACCACCTCCCAGAATTCACAGCAGGATCATACTCCCACTGGGCTGGTTCAGAGAAAGAATGGTACCCAATACGCCCAGTCAAACTGCGTTCTCATACCTGCCGGCAGTGACAGCGACACCTACGGCCATGGAGAACTCAGTGCAATTCCAGCTAGACTGGTACTGAAACCATAATTTGGCATAATTAGCCCTAAAAAACAACTGTGGTTTCAGGAATATTAACTTTGAAAAACACATAGCGCATGCTCATCAGGAGCCAGCGCTACACAAAATTTGTAGAACCATGCCTTATTATCTATAAAATTTGTAGATAATGCTCTCTATGGGCATATGACACTTTGCAAATGATTAAAGTGGAGCTCCACCCAAAAGGGGAAGCTACACTTGTTCGCAAACCCCCCCCCCCCCACATATGGTTGGCACTTTTTGGGGGGGGAGCAGGTACTTGGTTTTGACAGGTACCCGCTCCTACTTCCGAGTAAGATCGGAGATCTATGACATTTCCAGCTCCTCCTCCTTCCCGCCCCCCCTGCTGCCTTCTGGGACACACACAGGTCCTAGAAGACGACAGGACCATTCAGAAAGCGCAGTGCAACTCACATATGCGCAGTAGGAAATCGGCTGTGAAACCTGAAGGCTTCACTACTGATTTCCCTTACTTACAATGCCGGCGCCTGCACCCAAAGTCTATTGACGAATCGGCTCGGGTGCCGACATCACAGGATCCCTGGACAGGTAAGTGTCCTTATATTAAAGCTACAGCAGCTACAGTATTTACAGATACTGACGTTTAATTTATTTCTTTTTTACAGATTGGAGGTCCTCTTTAATTATCTGTTCCCACCAGGTAAATAATCGGTACAAAAGAGCAGACAAGTTCATTCAGACAGATAGGAAAATCCATTCTTCAGTACACGTGCTGACGTTGCACAAGCTGATTGGAGGAGAATGTGTGCTGCTGCTTCTTCACTGTCCAATGGCAGACTGGGACAGTCATGGATCAGACAGTATTGCTCAACTGCACTGTAGTCTACAGAAGGGTCTCAGAGAGTGGGGGCCTGGCAGTGCTGTCTGAAAAAAGAACCCCTGGATCACAAGATAAGTTAAAAACATACCAAATTCTTTGCACAGGTAAACTTGTTAATATACAGTATATGTAGTTTATCTGTGTATATAGCTGCTAGATTGAGGTTCTGTTTTAAAACAGAACTATACTCCACTCCAGCAATGAGACATCTATGACTCCCTCTCTGACCTTTTCTGGCTTTCCAGATCTTCAGACAGCTTGATTGGCCAGACTGGGGTGACATAACTCCTATGCAAATGTTCATTCATCCTAAAACCTGGCCAGGGCTGGCGCTACCGATATGTGAACTAGGCAGCCACCTAGGGTGCACTACCACCTTTGGCGCAGCCACGGCCACTGGATTCTTTATTCTCCGCGGCAGGGCCGTAGATATGGAGGGGGGCAGAAATCCCCCCAAAGCACCCTGCCCAAATGTCCATTTAGTCCCTGCTGCCACATGGAGCCACGCTGCTCAGCAATCAGATCTGTCAGAGAAAATAAGCTAAGCAGCAGCAGCGATGTGGAGACTTGCCCCTCCTCTGTTCTTGCCCTCCTCCTTCTCTGAAAGTCTGGGCCTGGGGCAGGGCAAGCACATGCTTGATTACTAAGACATTGGCGGTCCTACTAACCAATCACATGCTTGCCCTGCCCCAGGCCCTGACATTCAGAGAAAGAGGAGGGCAAAGATGGAACTTCTCCCATCAGACCTACCCAGTTAGGGAGTGAAATCACTGCAGGCAGGAAACTGGAACACAGGGAAGGCTCTGTACAGATGTTTCAGGCTGACCAGCGGCACTGAGGGACTCAGGTGAGCTGAATATCCTGTTGCTGGTACTTGTAAAAATATCTTCCCACCTTAACCCCCACCACCTCACCCACCCCTCATACTGCCTTACTCAACCCTCATACTGCCTCACTTCCCCTCATATTGTCTCACCCACCCCTCATACCGCCTCACCTACCTCTCCATACTGCCTCACCTACCCACACAAGCTGCCCCACCTACACCTCATACTGCCTCACCTACCCCTCATACTGCCTTACCCACCCCCCATACTGCCTCAACTACCCCTCACCCCCCTCATCATGGGGGAAGGTGCAAGTAGCTGGTCTTGCCTAGAGCGCAAAATAGTATAGCACCGGCCCTGCAACTGCCAGATGCCAAGATTGTACACTGACCTGTGTAGAGTTTGCAAGGAGTAAGAACAGAATGCCTTATGTAGCGCTGGCTCCTGACGAGCAGGCGCTATTGTTTTTGAAAATTAAGTTGCCTGAAGCCACAGTTGGGCTTCAGGAAAATTTCTTTAAATTTCCTTATTTCAGTACCAGTCCAGCTGGGTTACACTGGGTTCTCCTTGACCGCAGGTTTCGCTGTCACCGCCGGCAAGGGTAGAAACGCAGTCTAGCTGGATGCATTGAATGCCACTTATCCCTCGGAATCAGCCCAGTGGGAGTGTTCTCCCGCTGTGCATTCTGAGGGTGGTATTTAAGGTACCGACACCATGTGACAAAAAAAAAACTTCTTTGCTGTCCGTGTGGTTCTGGTGGTCCTCCTGACCCAGCCTCATGGCCCTCCTGGCCTGGGGTGTGGAACCATGCGTCCTGTGTCTCTGAGCTGGCTGGCCCGGGGCAGCGCAACTGCAAGTATAGGCCGAGTGACTTTCGGAGCCTACTGATCCAGGGATGGTCCGGTGCTGTCTCATCTGAAGGGAGAGGCCCAGCAACTGAGGAACCCCAGGGGAGGACTCTTCAGGAGAAAGCCGCGCGCAAGGCTGGCTTCTCTGAAGTAGCCTGGAGGCTTAGTTGAAGGACGCAACCTGGATCAGCACTGATACGGTATTGCAAGAGCGGCTGAGAGAAACTGGTACCGTATGATAGTTCTTTAAAGTTCATCCAATCCTTTAGTCTTTACGTCTTCAAGTCTGTGGCAGAGACTTTACCGAGCATCCTACCGGCTGCTAGGCCTAGTGAGAGAGACCTATCCGGGGGACTGCAGGAATCCAGTTTGTAAAACAGTAAATTTCTCTGAATTCATCTAATATCTTCACGCTGCAATCTAAGTACCTGAACTCACCACTAACCCTCTACCCTTTATTATTGTTCTATTTTTCTGAATAAATAACCCAAAAGAGGATTCAGTGTCAGTCTCAACCTTTCTCTTTGGGTCACTTTCCACAGGATCCCCCAAGACGGAGCTACAACAGGTGAGGTAACGGTAAGCCCAAATAAAACCAGCAGCTCCTTCAGGGGTTAGTGCTAAATATATATATATATATATATAGTATCTTTTGTTTTTCCTTGCACACGAATGGGCATTCTTTTCTAAATTAATATTCACCACGTTCACTAAGCAAAGAGGAAATGTCCTTGCAAAGTGCAAATTCTGGTGTCTCTTTTGCAATAAAAACAATCTTTTTGTTCACAAATATTTACATTTCGCCGAAAGTTTCACTTTAGAGTGGTTGTAAACCTCAGACATGAAATATGAATAAAGCATATCTCTCTAAAGTATGTACTTGTCTCAATTAAGATCACCAAGTGTCATTTCTGTCTGCTGCTTCATTCCTCTGTTATCAGTATGAATCACTTCTGACAAGTTTTCCTGACACCAAGATAAAAAAAGGTGACAGGAGAGGGAGCTCCAGCAGATTGACAGCCTCAGCTCTGTTCCTGTGTGCTGGGTGGAGGGAGGTGTGTCCCTTCCCTCCAATAAGCTCTCAGAGCTCTCCTCACTGAGCTCTGCAGAGTGTAATTTCAGCTCTCCACAAATTTTTTTCTGAACTCTCAGACAAGCTTATAAATTTAGCACTTTGAATAAATGTAGATTAACAGATAAGCAACTACAACTTATGTCGGAGGATTTATTTCATCTCTGTGTATCACCTGCGAGTATTCCCTTCACTGGGTATATGTAAAAGTTTAAAACTACTTTAAGTACATTTATACATAAAAACTGACCTCATACATTATTTGTCTAATTATTAGTATTTTCATATGGTTTATTTGTGCAAATGGTGAATGTAATATTCAAAGCGTGACACTTGCAGGTTGCAATTGCAATTTATGTGCTGGTAAATGTACAAATGCACAAATGTACAAATGCACCCCCATAAGGATGGCTCAATTGTTGCTATTTGCTTCGCCAGGGTTCACAACACTACCCCCACCCACAACAATGCTTCTTTTCAGATGCGTCCCCTCTGAGCAACCTTTCCCCCACTGGTAAACTGGATGCTCTTTAGAGGGTTTTTTACATGAGCAAATGTCATGTACTGGGTGCATTAGCTTGTATTTTGGTTCAGTTTCGGGATATTTTTTCTGATTTCCTTCACAGTTACTACTGACTTTAGATATAAATTTGACTTGACTGCTTCTAACTGTTTTTGCATTCCCATTGACTTGTATGGGAAGAAAAGCTGCTCTGAAACAAACATAAAAGAACCCAAAGGGTCAGTCCATGCAAACTGATATTTGCATTTTTGCCAGATGCTGGCAGGATAAAATAACCCCCCCCCCCCCCCCCCCCCTGCTTATTTTTTTCTAGTAAGCTATAAATCGTGGCTTACACTGGGTTATTGTTGCCCTGCAGTGCCAGGACAAAGTCATCCATCCCAGGGCAAAAATGCCAAACTGCGCCCCCCCCCCCAATTCATGATGTGCAAGTTTAGGGGATACTACGCCCAGTAGTCACTCGCTTGCCAAAATCACTACTCCTGTCAGCCTTGTAGCAGAAGCAAGGCTTCCCCATACCTACAGTAAACCCTCCCACCCACCCCTTGTCCCAGCCCTGCCTCCCTGTATGATGGCACTGATTGACCCAGCGGTGTCACAATGGGTCACATGCTCCTCAAAATTTGGAAGAACTAAGTATTCCCTTCAGTTTGTGGCACTGGATATAGAGGCGTGAGAGTGAAGGAAAAATAGGTACAGTATATCCTGGGATGGGGTTGGGAAATTAAAGCAAACCTTCTTATTTGGCAAATCTTTGTTGAGTTGCCCAAAAAAATCTTCTGGTGTATAATCAGAACATTTCAAGCATTGGTGATTACCCCATCAAGGAATAAACTTTATATTCTAAATACATTGCAGTGCTAAAATAGTGACAACCAATAAAACTATATAAATATAAAAAATATAAGAGAGGAACAAACCTCAATCATATCATCTCACCACTATGCGTGATTTCAAACAATGAATTTTATGAATAAACAAATTTAACTATACCCTGAAACACTTGTAAAGTGCTAAACAAGTACACACAAATGGTGAGACAGTGATAAAAACAAGTGTACACAATAAAAATTGAAAAACAAAGATAGGATGTCCATATAGTAAAGAAGTCAACAATCTTCACAAAAACAGTTCTCCTCTGTGCGCTGAACTTTATATGCATAATTAGTTCACTAAAGGTACAAGCTAGTTGTTCATACCTGTCAGAAACCATAAATCAGACTGAGACAGAAGTACAGTTAAATCACACTTGTTTAATAATAACAAAAAAAGGTAAACGGAGTAAACGTAGTCAAAACATAGCCAGAGTTCAGGAACTGGAACGGATAGTCAGACAAGCCAAAACGTCAAGGAGCCAGAGAACAGCGTAGTAGAACAGCAAGCAGGATCTGGAGTCTGAAGAAATGTCAGCCAAGCAAGTCTTTAACAGGAACACAGGCGAGCGTCTCTAGAGATGTGACCAAGGCGAAGGCAGAGATCATCTGGACTGGACTGCTTAAGTAGGCAGGACTGACGAGTAGGATATCATCAACAGGTGAGTCACTGTGGAGACATAGGCGCTGGCAATTAGCCGACAGCTGAGACAGCCTTTTTACACAATGCAGAGAATTAACCCCTTAGATTCCACAGTGAGTATAACAAGCATGCTTTACTGTATATACAGACTGATATTAATGTTGTGGGTTTAGTAATGCTTTAAAGAGGAAGTAAATCGTTTTTTTTTTTTCTGTTTTTTTTTATATATTATTATAGAACTAGTAGTTACCTACCTTGCACATTAAAATATAATTAAAAACTGCTCCGCAATGACCGTTTTTTACTTTGATAAAGAATATCTTCTTCCGGGAATCGTCAGCTCCATCTTTACTAGTGTTTTCTGTGTCTTGTACGGACGTCATTTCCACCCTTCCTTTGTTCCCCTGCAGAAATCTCGCACATGCGCAAATGCGTGTAATCCAAGCCTCTATCTTGATCGCCGTTACTACGGCAACCGACCTACGCCGTTCATAGCGGCCAATAAGTATGGACGTCTCTGTGATGCCCTGGTTCCCTCCCCCTGTGTGACATCTCATACAGTCACAAGGGAAGAACCAGGAAGCTGAGGAGGAAGGCACACTATCGCGAGGCTTCCATGCTATGCTGATTATAGGGAAAATAAATGAGCCGTCATGCTAATACAGAATCGGCATATATAGCAGGCCGTGAATTAAACGACGGACTACGCATGCGCCGGTGACGTCATCAAACATTGCAGGACGAATTGTGAGAATACTGTAACAGTAAGGGAAGTTTGACAGGCACTGATCAGTAGCCTTATCAATGTAGATTGCAAATGAGCTAAAGTGTAACTTGAGGGTTTACATCCACTTTAAGATCTGTGTTAAAACATGTCTAAAATATAGATTGTGAGCAACAGGAACTGATGCATAGAGCTTGTGCTCTCTTTGTAATACTGCATAATGTCAGAATTTCATAAATGTGTAAAATGTATTTTAAAAAATGTATGCATCAGATATGACCACAAGAAACCAGTTACATTTCACTTCTGCTTTATACAGCTATATACAGGTACTTATATACACAGTATATACAGGTACTATATATGCTATATACAGGTACTTTACTGTCTCCCCTTATTTTTAAATGTTTCATCCTTTATCATCAGCTGTTTTATGCAAAGCTACAAGTATTGTAAATGTACTTATATATATATATATATTTTTTTTTTTATATATATATTAGCAAAAAAAATAGAAAAAAATAGCCATGTATCCAGATCTCCAGCTTGAAGATGAATGCAACGTTTGAAAAGTGAACTGGTTGATCACATATGTGGCCCTTTCTGTGCACAGCACCTTACAAGCAGTTCTTAGTTGCAGAATGGAGTTTGGAGTGGAGGATCTTAGTCATATATCACATAGTCGTAGACAGCTCCCACTACTATTCTTGTAGGCTTCCCTGCAACCCTACATTGCAGTTTACAAAAGACAGGGGAGGGATCTCAGAGACTGGAATTCAAACACAAACCACAAGAGATTAGAAAGTTACAGCCAACTTCCTAATATGGGAGAAGACATTCCTGTGGCAGGGAGGAAGTGGAGTTTGGCAATCAGCAAAGTCAAAGTCTTCCAACTATAGTGATGTACAACTTTTTTTTTTCTTCAGTTATTTGTTATGTTAAAATGTTACGTTCAGTACCCATTCGATTTTAATAACCTTTAGAAATACCCAATGCAATTATATAAAAAAATTATGGCGCTGAGTACCCCATTCCTTCATTTATACCAATCCACAAAAGGGCACTAATGTGATAACTTTCAATAAAAAATAAAAATCATTAACGTGTATTTATGTCAGCCACTGATGCAATATTGTTTATTATAAAGACTGACTAAGGCTCCGTTAACACTTGTGCTACTTGTCATGCAACTTTGGACATCAAAGTTGCATGACAAGTAGTTCCCCATGTTTTCAAATGATAACCATTTATCCATGTGTGATTTAAAGTTGCAGCGACTTCAGAGTAGTTCATGCACTATTTTGGTCTGACTTTCATGCAACATGAGGGCCATAGACTTCAATGTTAATCCCCAAAAGTTGCATGAAAGTCGTACCTGAATGTTATACAATGCAACATCTGTCCATTATCACTGGTCAAAGCAAAGTTGTGTTCAAGGTGCACCCATCAAAAGTTTCTTCAACGTTGCATCAAAGTTGCACCTCGGCGCAGCTTTGGAGTCATACAAGTGTAAATGGAGCCTTGAAGGGGTTGTAAAGGTTCGTGTTTTTGCACCTTAATGCATCCTATGCAAGGTGAAAAAACACCAAATGTTGTACCGTATGATTAATAAGGTTATACCCATCTTTAAACTCATTTATAATGGAAGGGCCTGTCCCAAAAAGTTTACTAAGATCTGGCATCCTTGGCTTGATATTGCTGACTCCTTTTGGAATGACACCCCACTTTCTCAGCAATAGGGGGTTTCTGTCCCCCTCTGAGGGTTCTGAAGGATGTTCAATGCCCTAATGTGAGCTCGGTGCTCCTGTAGACTGGACGGGGATCTGTGGAGGCGATGAGGATGGAATGTCTTCCCACCAGAAATAATTGTAGGCAAGTGGGTGTGTGCGTGTATGGGTGTTTTGGAACGTGAATGCAATGACACCCGTGGGTAGCGGCACCGCTAACACCGCCCGCTGCCCTGTCTCGCGCCGCGGCTGTGTGTGTCCCTTAGTGGAGCGGAACGAAGCCGCCTCCCCCTCCTCTCTGTTTACATCCAAAGAGGAGGAGGAGCCCGAGTCAGAGGGACACACACCGCTGTGTGTATTTGCTGTTCTGAGGTCTGTTAGGGGGCCATTTATACTGATGGGGGGTCTGCACTGAGGGGGAGGGGGTGTCTGTACTGCTGGGGGGTCTGCACTGGGGGGTGTCTGTACTGCTGGAGGGTCTGTAACTGATGGGGGGTCTGCACTGAGGGGAGGGGGGTGTCTGTACTGCTGGGGGGTCTGCACTGGGGGGTGTCTGTACTGCTGGAGGGTCTGCACTGAGGGGGGGTGTCTGTACTGCTGGGGGGTCTGCACTGGGGGGGTCTGCACTGAGGGGGATGTCTGTACTGAGGGGGGTCTGTACTGAGGGGGATCTGCACTGAGGGAGGGTGTCTGTACTGCTGGGGGGTCTGCACTGAGGGGGGGTGTCTGTCTGTACTGAGGGGGGTCTGCACTGAGGGGGGTGTCTGTACTGAGGGGGGTCTGCACTGAGGGGGGTGTCTGTACTGAGGGGGGGTGTCTGTACTGCTGGGAGGTCTGCACTGGGGGGGACTGCACTGAGGGGGGGTGTCTGTACTGAGGGGGGTCTGCACTGGGAGGGTCGGCACTGAGGGGGGTGTCTGTAATGCTGGGGGGGTCTGCTCTGAGGTGGAGGTGTCTGCACCGAGGTGGGGGTGTCTGCACTGAAGGGGTGTCTGTACTGAAGGGGGTAGATTTATACTGAGGGAGGGGGTCTATATTGATGGAGGGTGGTCTGTACTTAGTGGGGGGGGGTCTCTACTGAGGGAGGGGGATCTATACTGCGGGAGGGAGGTCTGTAGTTAGTGGAGGGGGGTCTGTACTGAGGGGGGACTATAGTTGGTGGGGGGGATGACATAATTTTTTTTCGCACTGGGTGACACCAACCCTAGTGACGCCACTGACTGTTAATACGTGTCTAATATATTTTTTTCTTGGACAAAATCAATAAATAAATATGTTAAAAAATAAAATAAAAAAGTGAAAAAACACCTGGCAGTCACCGCTCCCCCCCCCCCCCGTTTTACTTACCTGAGCCCCTTCATCTTCTTCAGCGGGGACATGCCATCCTTCTCTCCACAATGTCCAGGCTTTGATTGGATAGATTGATAGCAGCGCAGCCATTGGTTTCCGCTGCTATCAATCAAATCCAATGACCCGGGCACCGGAGGCTGGGGCCGAGTCATACATTTGGCTTCTATGGACGCCGATTGAAAGAACCCCCTCGGGAGAGCGCTTCTCCTAGGGGGTTATCTAATGTGGGGAGGAGCTGCAAAAACCTGCGAGGGACCCCAGAAGACGAGGTTCGGGGGCCACTCTGTGCAAAACGAGCTGCACAGTGGAGGTAAGTAAAAAAAAAAACTAACTTTAGTATCACTTTAAGGCAGGAGAATATATTTCCCTGTAATAAAACACTTTCTCCTCACTTTTTGTCATGGAGACAAGAGGAAATAGGAGGGGATCTATCTTAAAGTATGGTCAAACCTCGTTTGGCTGTAATTCTCCTATATGGATCACAGAAGTGCTGTTCATTCTGCACTTCTTCCAGTTCATTCTGCACTCCTGTGACCTGTTTTCAGCTGATAGCGGGCTTTACCCAATCAGCAGGTCCAGGCTGTGGAAAGAATCCGACTTTACAGTCGGGATTCATCCAGATGCTTGGACTGGCAGCTGGCTCAGCATTTAAAGCTGCATTTAAAGAGCCAGCTGCTCCCATCCCCTCCACAGCCCAGCAGTCCAGTGAGCGCTGGAGGGGCAGAGCAGAGAGGCGGTAACTAACAGTCACGGCTCTCTGCTCAGAGTGGAGGGGGGAGAGCTGAGTGATCAGCTCACCGCAGCATCTTCTTCCCTACACTCCAGAGGTACTAACTTCATCAAGACTAATGCAGGGTCCATAGTCTTGTGCTGGAAGTGATCAGGGGGAGCTGGGGGAGCGGAGGATCAGATAAAAAGACTAAAGAGTAACTCCACTTTTATTGAGAAAAAAGCATTCCCCCCTGAGTGATCATGTACATTGCAAGGATTTTAACAAACTTTGTTGCAGATTTCTATCTTATGTTATTCTGGAGAAATAGCTGTCTGTATCCATGTGAATCTGTATGGGAGTGGTTTTGTAATTATCAATCAGCTGCTGCACCTGCAGGGCCCTAATGAGGAAATTGCAAGGTCTGCATCCCTTAAGCTGTGATTTCTTTTGGGAGTATCTCACCAAAAATTATATTTTTGTTTCAGGGGATGCACAAAATGTATTTTGTATATTAGTGCAGACTTCTGGGAAAATCAGTAAGCTAATCACACGAGCAGGAAATTGCATACCTGTGCACCATCTGTGTACCGAATGCCACCAGGTAACCATATTGCTTTGCATTTTAAAAAGAATAACAGGGGCTGCAGATTGAAAAGGAAAGGTCATTTTTAACCACTTGCCGACCACCTGCTGCAGATGTACTGCAGCAAGGTGGCTCGGCTGTGCAAATCGCTGTGCCCGTATGGCGATTTGTGCACTAGCTTTTGTGGGCACGCACGCTCCGATTGCCCAGGGGGGGAGCCAATCAGCAGGTCTGGTGGACTCGATGTCCGTCGGCCACCCCCGATCGTTCCCCCCAGAGACAGAACAGGGATTTCCCGAAGTAAACAAGGCAGATCTCCGTTCTGACAGGGGATGACACTGAGATCTGAGATGACACTTTTATATATATTTTTTTATATATATATATATATATAAGCAACAAAAAATAGAAAAAAATAGCCATGTATCCAGATCTCCAGCTTGAAGATGCTAAGCAGGAAAACAGATCTGTGTGTTTCCCCAGTCACACAGTCCCCCATACAGTAAGAAAACACAAAAAGGGAACACATTTAACCCCTTGATTGCCCCTGTTAACCCCTTCCCTGTCAGTGTCATTAGTGCAATGTCAGTGCATATTTTTAGCATCACTTTAGATAACTGTAATAATGTCACTGGTTCCCAAAAAAGTGTCAAAAATGTCAGTTAGGTGTCCGATCTGTCTGCCGCAATGTCGCAGCCCCACTAAAAATCACTGATCGATGCCATTACTAGTTAACAAAAAAAAAATGCCATAAATCTATCCCCTATTTTTGCAAACTATAGCGATCAATATACGCTTTTGGGATTTTATTATCAAAAATATGTGGAAGACTACATATTGGCCTGAACAGATGAATACATTTTTATTTATTTTTTTTGGATATGTATTATAGCAGAAAGTAAAAAATATATATATTTTTTTCAAAATTGGCAGTCTTTTTTTGTTTATAGCACAAAAAATAAAAACCGCAGAGGGGATCAAATACCACCAAAAGAAATCTCTATTAGTGGGAAAAAAAGGACGTAAAGTTTGTTAAGTAACCCCGTGCTCTATCGCCAAAAATGGCCTGGTCAGCCAATAACACCTACTTTATAAATGTTACATGTTCTCATTCACAAAGCATAACTTAAAGGGGTTGTAAAGGCTTGTGTTTTTTCCCCTTAATGCATCCTATGCATTAAGGGGAAAAAACACCTTGCAGTCACTGCCCCCCCCCCGTTTTACTTACCTGAGCCCCGAATTTCCGTCGGCGCATCCCCGCCATTCCTCTATCCATGGGCTCTTGATTGGATAGATTGATAGCAGCGCAGCCATTGGCTCCCGCTGCTGTAAATCAAATCCAGTGACGTGGGGGCCTCTATGTACGAGGAATGCTGGACTCGGGAGCGTGCCCACAAGGTAACCCCCTCGGGAGAGAGCTTCTCCAAGGGGGTTATCTAATGCGGGGAGGAGCCGTAAGAGCCACCAGTGGGACCCCAGAAGAGCAGGTTAGGGGCCACTTTTGCAAAACGAGCTGCACAGTGGAGGTAAGTATGATATGTTTGTTATTTAAAAGAAATAAAAAACGATCCTTTTAGTACCACTTTAAAAAACTCTGTACTCTTGACAAAGGGTTAAATGTTTAGAAGATTGGCTTCTCCATTGTATAATGAGGAGTATCTCAGTGTGTCCCTAGTCTGTGTGGGGACAGAGGCACTATGGGACTGTACAGAACTGGTTGCAGTTACCTGTGAGACGTTTACCCTCAGGAGCATCTAAAAAAAAAGAAATAAAAAAAAAAAATAGGGATGCTGTGTGAATGGGAACACATAACAAACATATAGTGGGGTTTCCTCAAATTTGACTGCAAAAGTAGAAGTATACATCAAATGAGTGGGAATCCCACTATTGACAGCTGGCACCTTAGCAGGTGTCTACATTGGAACCTATCCCCTCTACTCCTGTTCTGGTGACAGCTGTCAAATGGAAGATTTCCTTTCACTTTCTGTCTCAGTGACAGTGGTCATCACCCCACAAAGTGAGAATATCCACAACAGAGACACAGCAAAAAAACAGTTCTGAGTTCCGACAGAATTCTGCTGAAACTGTCTTGCGCAGGGGCGTACCTAGTGCATTTGGCACCCGGGGCGGATCCTATATCTGGCACCCCCCCACCTTAAAACGTAAAAACACCCCACTGTGCTCCCTGCATACCTCTGCATCCTTAAATATCTCTTTGTCACTACTGTGTACATTACACACCCCCCTGCACCTCTGGCCCCTTTACATTACACAGCACCCTGCACCTCTAGACCCCTTTACATTACACAGCACCTCTGGACCCCTTTACATTACAAAGCACCTCTGGACCCCTTTACATTACACAGCACCCTGCACCTCTAGACCCCTTTACATTACACAGCACCATGCACCTCTAGACCCCTTTATATTACACAGCACCCTGCACCTCTAGACCCCTTTACATTACACAGCACCTCTGGACCCCTTTACATTACAAAGCACCTCTGGACCCCTTTACATTACAAAGCACCTCTGGACCCCTTTACATTACACAGCACCCTGCACCTCTAGACCCCTTTACATTACACATCACCATGCACCTCTAGACCCCTTTACATTACACAGCACCCTGCATCTCTGGACACCTGTATGTTACACAGACACCCCCCCTAGCAGCTCTGGACCCCCTGCATGTTACACAGACCCGCCTACAATACAGACCCCCCCTACAATACAGACCCCCCCCCCTGCACAACCCCCCTACAGTGCAGACCCCCCCCTTCAGTACAGACCCCCCTACAGTGGAGACGCCCCCTACAATGCAGAGCCCCCCCCTTTAGTACAGACCCCCCCTACAATGCAGACCCCCCCTACTACAATGCAGACCCCCCCTTCAGTACAGAGTGACCCCCCCCTTCAGTACAAACCCCCCCTTCAGTACAGACCCCCCCCCTACTACAATGCAGACCCCCCCTTCAGTACAAACCCCCCCCTTCAGTACAGACCCCCCCCTACTACAATGCAGACCCCCGTGCAGTACAGAGTGACCCCCCCCCTTCAGTACAAACCCCCCCTCAGTACAGACCCCCTACTACAATGCAGACCCCCGTGCAGTACAGAGTGACCCCATCCTTCAGTACAGAATGACCCCCCCCCCTTCAGTAGAACCCCCCCCCCCCCTTTAGTACAGACCCCCCCTACAACCCATAATGTACCTACCTCCTCCCTCAGGTCAGGAGTGTCAGCGCGGGACACACAGCACTACAAGGAGGAGGGGGAGGCGGAGCCGGCGGCATCACTCTGCTCGGCTGAGATCAGAGCCACGGAGAGCCGCGGAGCGCGCCGAACACCCTCCCCCTCCTCTCACCTCACCTGCGCAGCCTGTCACTCACCGCGCCGCTGCGCCGCTGATGTGTTATATCAGCGCTCGGCGGCGGCGCGCTGTCACCGCTTCCATCGCGGAGGGGGGCGCCGGCCTGGCACCCCCCCCAGTGTGTGGCACCCGGTGCGGCCCGCCCCCCCCCCGCACCCCCCTTAGTACGCCACTGGTCTTGCGTACACACGATCACACAAAAGTCCGACCGTGAGGAATGCGGTGACGTACAACACGTACAACGGGACTAGAAAAAGGAAGTGCAATAGCCAGTAGCCAATAGCTGCCGTCTCATACTTGCTTCAGAGCATGCGTCGTTTTTGGTCCATCGGAACAGCAAAGAGACGAGCGGTTTTCCCGATAGGAATTGGTTCAGTCGGAAAT
The DNA here is from genome assembly GCA_028564925.1 of Lithobates sylvaticus. Lineage (NCBI taxonomy): Eukaryota > Metazoa > Chordata > Amphibia > Anura > Ranidae > Lithobates > Lithobates sylvaticus. Next base: position 292,107,502 of record CM053027.1, on the reverse strand, counting down.
ATTTAGAACATGTTCTCTTTCTAGGTCCGTCAGAATTTTCAAAAAAAAAAAAGTCAGATGAGGCATACACACGATCGGAATATAAGATGAAAATATTCCGTCTGACTTTTTCTGTTGGACATTCCGCTCGTGTGTACGCGGCATTAGAGGTTCTTAACCTTCCCTAATCTATTCAAAACTAAATTCTGTCTGTAGTTCCATATTATGAGCTTACACCACTCATGGTAGTATATTTCTAATTAAAAAAAAAAAAAGATCCTTGTGTGCTATATCATCAATGTAACAGGTGTAATACGCTTTATATGAAACCCGTGCTGCCCGTGCTGCCAACATGATCAGAGTTTGTGGCAGCTGCTCCAGTACGTTAGCTGGGTCAGCACATTATTCTGTTAACTACAGAATAGACACTCACAATAGTGCCAGGATATTTATTATCCTCCTGCTGGCAGTTTCTGACTGATCATTACTAGCTGTCATTCAAAGATAGACTGAGTTATTGTAGCTATTGTCATTGAAGCTGGTATATCATTCCCATGGAAGAGCTCATTCTTGCTGTGTCATATTTGCGTTATGTTTTATGTACAAAGATGTAAATTCTTCCTCCCGTTTTTTAATAAATGACTGGAAAAACAGTGCCTGTTCATTAAACAGTGGATTTACACTATGATACCTAATCATCACCGCAATATGAAGTTGTTGGACACCTCACTATTAAATCATGGGCATTAAAGTGTTACTAAACCCAGGACCCTGCTTTCACTATCTGTACACAGAACATGGAAATTATTTTAGTAAATAATACCTTTTCACCAGTATACAGCAGTCTTCTGACTTCTACCAGTGTCTGGCTGAGCACTGGTTAAAGCTCATAGGAGGAGTTTCCATTCACCTCTGACTGTTCTATAAACCTGCAGGACCCCTGACCCTCTGTCTGGACAGTGCCGATTGGCCCTGTACTGATCACATGCACTCCCAAGAAGAAAAAAAATCTCTCTAGCAATATACACCAAACTGAGCATGTGAAGCTTGTCCCCTAGACTCTGTTTTATCAGGAGATAGATTGGGGATGTTGGAAGAAGGGGAGGAACAGAGAAGACAGGATCAAACAGCCTATTTATACAATGCAGAAGATTAACCCATTAGGTTCTACAGTGAGTACAACAAGCATGCTTTACTGCATATACAGACTGATTTTACTGTTGTGGATTTAGTAACACTTTAATAATACATTTCTCTATCTCCCCTTTGAAGTTATAACAGTTTCCTCTTTTCTGGGTAGGCTTCCCATAAGATTTTGGAGTGTGTCTGTAGGAATTTGTGCAGAGAGAGCAGTTTTAGGTCTGGGCTGTGTTTGCCGTAACAGAGGAAAAGAATGTCTGGTCTCTTGCTGCGGAACGGAAATTGTTTATCAGATAATAGCCATGATGTGCTTTTATATAGTGTGCTGTAAGAACAGCCCTTGCATGATGTACAGCATCATACGTTTGTGAACTGTGATGGCTAAAGGCATGTAGCATTCAACTACACCACAGGCCCATAACCTGTTAGAAATTCTGTATATAGCCTTACAGAACAGACAGTGCACAGTCCACATGAGCTTTGTTGATGTTGTTGCACAAAATACAGTTCTGTATTCCAACACCCCCACTCCTCAGCAACTACTCCTTATATTAAGCAATACAATAGAATCTGTGGGAATACTAGACCAACTGATTAAAAATTGAACAAATCTTTATTTAAAGAGGAGCTCCACCCTAAAGTGAAACTTCCGCTTATCGGATTCCTCCCCCCCCTCCGGTGCCACAATTGGCACCTTTCAGGGGGGAGGGGGGTGCAGGTATCTGCACCCACTTCCGGAACTAGCTAGCCGCAGCTGCCCCGCCCCTATCCGCAGATGCCCGCCCCCCTCCCCGTTGTGTCCTGGGAAACACACAGTTCCCAGGACACAACGGGGACCAGTAAAGACGCACAGAGCGACTCGCGCATGCGCAGTAGGGAACCGGCAGTGAAGCCGCAACGCTTCACTTCCTGATTCCCTGACAGAGGATGGCGGTGGGGGCAGCCGAGAGACGAGCGATTGCTCGTCATCTTCTGCCAACATCGCTGGAACAGGTAAGTGTCCATTTATTAAAAGTCAGCAGCTGCAGTATTTGTAGATGCTGACTTTTAATATTTTTTGTTAAGGTGGACTCCCTCTTTAAGTTTACACATACATTCTTAAAGGACACAATTTGTTTAAAAACAATGTTACAAACTGGTTGTCCAGGGTATTGATATCCTGGCTAAAAAGGTCCGGTTAGAGTGACCACTCTGACCAGACGTTTTTAGTCAGGATATCAATACGCTGGACAACCAGTTTGTAACATTGTTTTTAAACAAAAAGAACAAACGTAGTCAAAACATATCCAAAATTCAGTAACCGGAATGCATAGTCAGCCAAGCCATAAGTCAAGGATCAATGTAGTGGAACAGCAAGCAGGACCTGGAGCCAGAAGGGATGTCAGCAAAGCAAGTCTTGAACAGGATCGCAGGAGATAGCTTCTGTGATGTGACCAAGGCGAAGGCAGCGCTCCTCTGGACTGGACGGCTTAAGTAGGCAGGACTGACGAGCAGGATATCATCAACAGCTGAGTTCCTGTGGAAAGATAGGAGCTGGCAATTAGCCAACAGCTGAGCGGCCAATTCAGAGAAAGAAGGGCTGAGCCCAGCCCTGACAATGTGTCTCTTATGGGATGGTACCTTATAAGGGTTATATTTATTTCACACTCATCCCCCCACACCCCTAATATTAGTCCCATTTCCGATATGTTTCAGTTCACTAACAGATGTCATCTCTTCATCAGCAGCTCTGATCCACTTTGGTTTCTCATGAGTTGGAAGTCTTTGCATCTCATCCCAAGAAATTGGCTTTGGTTTTAATGCTACGTGAGCAACATAGGACATATGTTTGGCTGGGATGCCTTTATTGCTTCTGGTGGATTTCCTGATTGAAACCTCTTGTGGCCTGGTTCCTTCTTTTTTTTCCTTTTTGTAAATTATTCTTATTGAATTAAAAAATGAAGGTATGCAAAACAAAGCCTATTGGGCATATCCAGGCTTAAAGCGGAGTTCCGCCTGAAAAAAATTAAAGTCAGCAGGTAGAAATACTGCAGCTGTTGACTTTTAAAATAAGGACACTTACCTGTCCAGGGTGCCCGCAATGTCCTTACCTGAAGCCGACCCGTCCCTTTGGCTCCAGGGGATCTGCTTGTACCGGGGAATGCAAACAAGGCAGAGCTCTGTTCTGACAGGGAGGAAGTGATAGATTTTCTGAGGCTCAAGTCGCGCTGCGCGTTCTGAGCGGCCCCTGTTTTCTTCTGGGTCCTGTGTGTCTCCCAGGAGACAGCGGGGGGACGGAGGAGGGGCCAGACATGGCGTAGATCGCCCCACTTCTGTGAAAAAGTCATCACTGCGCCAATTTGTGCCCTCGCCAACCTAAACCTGATCTTATTCCAATGTTATCCAACAGTTTATACAAATCGTTTTTTCCCCTGTGTTTTTTAATGTATAATCAACATACCTCAAGCTTTACCATTCTGTTACGCACCACAAAAATCACACATATGTGATAATATTTTAATCACCAGACTTTGATGGTCATATTTTATGGTAAATATCAGGGGTATGGGAAAAATCACAGAAAATTTTTTCACTTTTTCTTTCCAAAAAGCCCCAAGCATTAAAAAATACATTTATACAATTCTGCAAACAAATAGAAACCCTTTCTGTTCCAAAAAAAAATAATCTTTATATAATATGTTAGGGAGGGCTACACATGCTAAAATGTATATTATTTTTATTATAATACAGGATTTATATAGCGCCAACATTTTGCACACAGTTTTACAATGATAAGGAAGACAGTGCAGTAACAATACAATTCAATACAAGAGGGCTAGGAGGGCCCTGCTCCTGAGAGCTTACAATTTAATAGGGAGGGTGTGAAACAAAAGGTAATAACTGTGAGGGATGAGTTAATGGGGGAAATAAAATATTTAGTTGTTCACCTGAAGGCAAAAAAATATAAACCTAAAATTGGACAGTGTAAGAGAAAGCTGTACTGATTGGGGTAGAGAGTTCCAGAGGATGGGAGCAGCTCTGTAGATGTCCTGGTGACAAGCATGAGAGAAGGAGACAAGGGAGCTAAAGAGCAGAAAGTCTTTGGAGGAGCAGAGAGAACAGCTTGGGTGATATATTAAGACAAGTTTGGTGATGTACCTTGGGGCAGAGTTGTACTGTAAATAGCTTTGTAAAATGTTAGTATTTTGAATTTTATTCCCTGGACAATTGGAAGCCAGTGGAGGGATTGGCAGAGAGGGGGCTAGGGTGACACTGAAGATAGCCTGCATAGAGGTAGGCCTATGAGGAGGGCATTGCAATAGTAAGGACGAAAGATAATGAGAGGGTGAATGAGTTGCTTAGTGGTTTCATTGGTTAAAAAAGGGGTGCGTTTTGGAGATGTTATAGAGGTGAAGTCTAGAAGATTTGGACAATGGTTAGAGGACAGGTTAGAGTATAGGAATACACCTAGCACCCTGGCATGAGGGGAGAGACTGATAGTTATATTATTTATCTTGATGGAGAAGTCAGCAGAGGGGGCACTGGCGGGGTGGGGGTGTGGATGGGATAGCGAGTTGCCTACTCATTGACTTTTTTTCCGATCCTGTTATTTTACTGTACTTTGACCAGAGAGTCCTTTGCACAGTTACCAACATTTGGAAATAATTTGGAGGGACACCCTAAAAGAGAAGTATGGGTTTGGGGGTTATTGCAGTTTATACTTACCTAGGTGGATGCATCATCGGTCCGATGCTGCATCTGTCCCCCGGCGTCTCTGCACTGAGAACTGAGCCATTGAACACCGCAGATGGCTCAGTTCTCTCAGCTCTCTGAGCAGAGCTGCTGCCTGTCAATCAGCAGCTCTCCTGCTCTGCTCCTCCATGCTCACTGGAGCGCTGAGGGGAGCGGCCGTCTCAGTGGCTCGCTGAGAGGCTCAGACGGCTATCAGTCCAGGCACCCGGTGGATCCAGACTCCCAGAGTTGGGATGATGCCGTGCCTGGACTGATATTGGTGACGTCAGTAGAGAGCGGAAAATGGGTCACTAGAGTGCAAAACGAATTGCACTTCTGTGACCCATAGGTGAAGCCCAGCCAAACGAGCTCAGGCTGGACTTCTTTTAAAAGGATCAAGAAGAAAATTACCTGCCAACAGTATGTGGGTGTGATCAAAAACTGGGCAAGATCAATTAAGTGGGCATCACTTTACAGTGCTTGGCTTGTGGTGTGGCATCTTCCCCCGCCTAAGCGCAGGAGGTGGTTTCCCAGGGCTAGAAATTAGAGTTTCGATCCCTGCAACCTCCTCGGTTTCTCACCTCTTACCGTTCTGTGTCACCTCACAGATTAACAGGACTTCTTCGAGCCCTCTTGGGTCTTCTGGTCCAAGGTGTCATTGCCCCAGTTTCTGTGGCAGAATGATTTTAAGGACTTTACTCCAACCTGTTCACCTTTCCCAAAGGGGACATGTTCTCCATCTTGTCCCTGGCTTGGTGTCTCAGGAATCCAGCTCCAGATTTGGAGTAATCCTTTCCTGTCTTTTGGAAAATCCTCCCGATCAACATTCTGGTACTTCAGGCGACTTTGCTTTGCAGAGTTGGACCATCCCCCTGGAGGGTCATCCAATCCAAATTGAGTCAGACAATGCCATGGCGATGCATACATCATCTATGAGGGAAGTCTTGCCATAATAAGAGAGGCAGATTGGATCCTATTCAGGACAGAGCTTTATGTTTCAACCTTGTCTGCCGTGTACATCCCTGCTTTGTAGACAATTGGCAGGCAGATTCTTTACCTGCCGGTCCCTGGCAGTGGCACCTGCACCTGGAGGTTTTCTACGACCTATGACACAGGTAAAGGATAATAAAAAACAAACTGAGTGCTATTGTTTCCATGTACAGGGAACCTCTAGCGCAGTGGTTCTTAACCTTGGGGTCAAATGACGATTTGCCAGGGGTCACTAAATCCTGGGCTGTTCCTGAAGCCCGCACCACTCTCCCAACTTTTTTGCGGTCGCCCAGCTGGGCTGTTCCTGTAGCCCGCGGCCGCCCACTCAGCCTCTTCACAGAGACTAGAGGTCAGCTGACTGGTGGGGAATGTGAAGTGGGAGAGGCTGGAGGAGACCCTATCTCCTGATTTTGGCATAGGTGTCACTGCTGTGAGACACCACAGATCTGGAGACACGGTGAAGCCGGAGACACAGTGAGTAATACTACCTGTGATTAGAGTTGCCATTAAAAGTGTTCACTACAGTTTTCAGATCAGCAAATGACCTTGATCAAGAGCACCCAAGTTGGTTGATCAGAACTTGATCAGAACAACAAGAAAGATGGCTAGAGAGAGGGATGGGGAAAAAAAACTAGAAATTAGGATAGAGTGAGATAAAAGGGAAAGAAAGGAGAACAAAGCAAAATCCTAAAATGTACCATGAGGAGTTTTAAAACTGTATGAGTGGAAAGGACTCAGAGAGCGCTAAATGTCCATGGGTTAGGGGTGCAAATGACTTGTCTTGCCTTGGATGTTGACAACCCACGCTATGAAAATAATTTTACTGTTAGGGGTCCCCACAACTTGGGAAATTTTATCTAGGGGTCACGGCACTAGAAAGGTTGAGAACCACTGCTCTAGCGGAAGCAAGGTATTCTCTGTTGGCTCTGTGGGATCAGCACACTCTAATTTATTCCTTTCCTCATTTATCTGCTTCTCAGGATTGAAATGGAGAGTATTCTGTAGATCCTCATTGCTCTAGACTGGCCCAGGTGGATGGGGTATGCTGACCTGTTACTGGCAGGTGTTCCATGGGCTTTTCCAGATTGCCAGGATATTTTGTCTCAAGGACTGATTTCCCATCCTGGGGGAGAGAAAAGAGGGAAGCACCACCTAGGTGCAGAGATTAAAAAGCTTTTAATACAATATTGAATCCTACTGACTAAGACTGGGATGCCCTTTAACCACTTCCTGACCGGCGCACGACGATGTATGTCGGCAGAATGGCACGGACAGGCATAAGGGCGTACAGGTACGTCCCTTTAAGAATGCCGCCGTGCCATCGTGTGCGCGCCGCCCGGGACCCCCGTGAGTCCTGTCGCGGGTCCCGCGAACCCGTGGGGATACCCGCGATTGTCTCACGGGAAGGCTGAACGGGGAGATGCGGAAGTAAACAGCATATCCCCGTTCTGCCTAGCAACAAGTGACACTGATCTCTGCTCCCTGTGATTGGAGCAGAGATCAGTGTTCACTAAAACACAGCCACGCCCCCCACAGTAACATGCCCCTAGGAACACTTAACCCCTACACTGCCACCCCCTGGTTAACCCCTTCAATGCCAGTGTCATTTACACAGGAATCAGTTCATTTAAATAGCACTGATTGCTGTATAAATGACAATGGTCCCAAAAATGTGTCAAAAATGTCTGATGTGTCCGCCATAATGTCGCCGTTCACAATAAAAATCGCTGATCGCTGCCATTATTAGTAAAAAAAAAAATGATTAATAAAAATGCTATAACACTATCCCCTATTTTGTAAACGCTATAACTTTTGCGCAAACCAATCAATAATCCCTTATTGTGATTTTTTTAACCAAAATAATGTAGAAGAATACGTATCGGCCTAAACTGAGAAAAAAACATGTTTTTAGAAATTTTTGGGGGATATTTATTATAGCAAAAACTAAAAAATAATGCGTTTTTTTAAATTGTCGCTCTTTGTTTGTTTATAGCGCAAAAAATAAAAACCGCAGGGGCGATCAAATACCACCAAAAGAAAGCTCTATTTGTGGGAAAAAAGGACGTCAATTTTATTTGTGAGCCACGTTGCACGACTGCGCAATAGTCAGTTAAAGCGACACAGTGCCGAATCGCAAAAAGTGGTCGGCTCTTAAGCCAGCAAAATGGTTTGGTCTGAAAGTGGTTACGTTCATGTGCGTGTAAAGGCAGGCATCCCAATACTTTTGTCAATATAGTGTATGTGCCTGCTGTACCATGTACTTGTATGAAAGAGCATCCTGTTCTCTTTGTATTGCTTCTTTTGTGTGAAATACCTGGTTTTCCTGCCAGTTCCTCTGCTTTCCCATCAAAAACTGACCACACTAGGCATGAAAGCACAGCATGGTCAGCTTTCTAGTGGTGCAGAAAACTCAGCCTGCTCTCATCCAATGATCAGGCTTGTCCTGACATGCCCCCTTTCCCCGTTCTGCACAGCCATTCCCTGGGAAGTTCAGTGTGCTGCTGTTTCTCCTCCCATAGCTCTCTGAGCTGCTTATGCAGCTGAGAACAGAGGGTGTGTGACCACTTTAAAAAAAAGCGTAAAAAAAGGTATTTATGTTTTTTTTATATCTATACACAAATGTTTTTTCTTTCAGTTTTATTTTAAACTGAATAAATTGTTTTGCAATGTAAGAGTTCACATATACTTTAAAGCGGGAGTTCCGCCGTTTTTTTTAAGTCAGCAGCTACAAATACTGCAGCTGCTGACTTTTAAAATATGGACACTTACCCATCCAGCACGCCTGCAATGTCGGCACCCGAAAGCCGATCGGCTCTCGGGTGCTGCCGCCGCCATCTTCGATATGGTAATCAGGAAGTTCCCGGTTCCCTACTGTGCATGCGCGAGTCGCGCTGCGCAATAAGGACGCTCCCTGCTTTCTCTGGGATCCGTGTGTTTCCCAGCAGACAGCGGGGGATGACAGGAAGTGGCGTAAATACCCGCAGATTCTGCGGCTATCTATGCCCAGAAGTGGGTGCAGATACCTGTATTATACAGGTATCTGTACCCCCCTCCCCCTGAAAGGTGCCAATTGTGGCACCGGAGGGGGGGAGGGTTCCAATGAGCTTTAGGGTGGAGCTCCGCTTTAAGTCCCTTATAAAGCTGAGAACAGAGGTCATATGATCGCTTATAAACAGGGTTAAAGGAGAAGTACAGCCAAAGCTCGTTTGGCTGTACTTCTTCTATGGATCCCAGGAGTGAAATTCGTTTTGCACTCCTGTGACCCGTTTTCAGCAGAGAGTGGGCTGAAGTCCGCTCTCTGCTGACATCACAGAAATATGTCCAGGCACTGCGTCATCACGGCCACGGAGCTGGGATCCGCCATATCCCTGGACCGACACCTGGCTCAGGCTCTTAGCGAGCCGCTGAGAGCCTGAGCTGATCGCCCCCTCCACAGCTCAGTGCTCTAATGACGGAGGAGGGGGCAAAGCAGAGAGCTGTGACTGACTCGGGGAGCTGTGAGAACTGAGTGATCGCCGGCGTTCAATTGCTCGGTTCTCAGTGCAGAGGCGCCAGGGGACCGATGCTGCACCCACCTAGGTAAGTATGAATCTGCAAAAAAGCTCTACCCCATACTTCTCTTTTAGGCTGGGTTCACACTATCTTCGCACGTGGCTCACAGCAGGGGTCCGGTGCGTCCCCGTTCACCATTTTAGGTCTGATTTCTGCCTAAATTTTGTGTATATATATTTATATATATATATATATATATATTCACACAAACAATTTGCTTTGCATTTCTATTTTAAAATGAATAGGTTTCACATATACTTTAATAATACTTAGTCTTTCCTGTGTGTATTGCGATTATGCAATATTCTTCAGGAAGAAAAGTACTGTGTTCACTCTAGAGATGAAGGTAATGGTAATCCACCGCCATGCAGAGCAACCATTAGAGGAAATTGCTCCCATGAGATGGCTGTTCATTAGGCATCTCCCACCATGTTTAACAGTTGGCAACACACATCAAAGGTAGAAGTCATTGGCTAAGGTGAAATATGACTCATCAGACAGCTGTTTAGAGTCCAAGCTTTTCACTCCCTATAATAGGCAGTCTGCTAGCCCTGGATACAAGTGGCTTCTGAATGGAGGACCAGCCGAAAATTCCATGTTTCGGAAGTTCCTAACTTCTTTTTCAACAGAGGTTCTGATTCATATTTGTGATAAATGTGGTGGCTGTAATTTTGTGGCAAATATGATCTAATTATTTCAAACCATTTTTTTCTTGATGGGCTTTTGCTCACCCTAGAACAGTGGTCCAAACTGTGGCCCGGGGGATGGATGCGGCCCTTTGCTTGCTTTTATCTGGCCGTTGGGGCACCATTTCATTCACTGTGGGTCACCATTTCATTCACTGACACCAACAAAGGGGCACAGTTTCTCCCAATGACACCAAAGATGGGGCACAATTCATTCCAATGACACAAACAATGGGGCAATATTCCTCCCAATGACATCAACAGTGGTTAAACTAGATGGCCATGTGCCTTTTTTCAACCAGATTAACTATGTAATGGGGCCCAATGACACCAATGATGGGGCACTATTCCTTTCATTGACATGGGGCATTGTTTACTCCGACTGATGCTGGGACTTTTTCTACTCCCAATGGCCACAGTCCGGTCCCCCTAAAATCTAAAGGACAGTAAACTGGCCCTCTGTATAGAAAGTTTGGAGACCCCCCCTGCCCTAGAACACAATGCAATGAACATATTTTATTATATCATCTCAGGCTTTTCTTACAGGGATAAAGCCTATTTGATCCTTGGTCTTCATGAGTATTATACCACACAGTAATGTGACCACCCGGGACATTCTCAGCTGCAACGTGAAGGCAGTTACTGTGGACAGGTGTCGAAAACATGCTGGGTCAAAGGGCAAGGGTTAGGAATTTGGGGAGAAAGAACTTAAATTATTTTATGAGAACAAAGTATGTATATTTAGGTACAAAGTACAGTATACATAGAAGATGAATGCTTTGGTCTCAAAGAGATTTAAACTATGACATGTTTTCTGCCATTAATCTGAAATGACAGACAACTGATACAGATTGATCATAGATCTTCCAGGGCAGCTAAATTAAGAAAGTGTTACTTTCTGGATTAGATCTTAAAATATGACACATACCCTGGCCTGCTCTGCAACTTTGGAATTATGGGATGATACATTTATATTTATAAAAGAAAGCAACTCATTTACAAAATGGCCTCCTTACTGAATTCATTGCCTCCTTACTGAATTCAATCTACTAAGCAGTTTAGCATTTACGATGAGATGATATTTAAAGCAACAGCAGGTGCAAAGGATGTTAATCTTTAACTGTTTTTCCTATATTTTAAATGATACTGGTAAACATTAATCTTTATGGTCCTCAATTTATTAGCAAATGTTATCATATAATAAAACAGAAACATTTTGTTTTTTAAGTGTAGGTAAAGCCAAAAGGTTTTTCTGTTTTTAGTTTTGATAAAGTAGGAATGTATTAAAATCTAAAAACTTGTTACTGTGCTTCTTTGGGAAGATTTCCCTTTCCTTCTTGCCCCAGACATGCAACCGTGAGTGAGAAGAAATCTCCACAAAGTAAAATTCTTCTTTAAGATCAGGTGTTGCCCTTGGAAGATTTGCCATTACTTCTTGTTCTGGTGACAATGCTAAAATGTCACTTTTTGTCTCAGTTACAATAGTCACCAGAACAAACACAAAGAACAAGTCTACCTAGCAAAGCCACAGGCGACAATAAAAAATTGACAGGGGCTCTAACCTCTTCCTACACTATTTAAAAAAGCCGCAAGTAATTAAAGAGGTGTTCCCCTAGAAAAAAAAAATAATTTAAAGTCAGCAGCTACAAATACTGCAGCTGCTGACTTAATAATCGGACACTTACCTGTTCCAGGGTCCAGCGATGCAGGGGGTCGAAGCTCCGCTTGCCCCCCCGATCCGCTCAGCGGCGCCGGCATTGCAACTGTGGGCACCTGGCTGTGGCTTCACAGCCGAGCACCCACTGCGCATGCGCGAGCGGCGCCACGCGCCGTGATTGGCCGCACAGTCATCTGGGACCTGTCATGTGTCCCAGATGACTGACAGGAGGGAGGGAGCCCTTCCTGCGCCGAGGGGAAGTGATGTCACCAGCCCAGGCACCGAAGGAGGCAGACTACGAGGGACCCCCCTAGCAGGCATTTAGAGGTGGGTAAAAAAAAAAAAATGTTTCCAATACATTTTTTTTTTTTTTAGGAATTTTAAGCATTTTTTTTTTTTTTTTTTTTTTTTTAGGGGGAAACACCACTTTAACTGTTAATTAACTAATCTGTATTAAATAAGTCTCAGGTATTACCCTACCTTTTTTAGTGCGTTTTGCATTAATGCACTACAGTCCATTTAACATGGTTTCCTATGGATGTAGTTTACTTCTGTGCGTTTTGCGGCGCTGCATTTTTTGGAAAGGGTCAGGGACTTTTTTTTCCACAGCAGATTGCGTTTTGTGCGTAATAGACTTCAATGTAGTCTCACAACTTTCAATGTTTTGTTTTGCATTTTTTTTTCTCCTTAACACACTGAGAATAGCTGGTTGCGAAGGAGCAGGCTGCTGCGTCCTTAACCAATAAGTTATTAGCTGTCAGCGGGGTTCCACACTGACAGCTAAATGTAAAAAAGAAAAATTGCTGACAAGAAAAAAAAGACTTAGTTAGACTTACCGGTGACGGTATTTCTAAGAGCCTTTCAGGACAACCCTGGAGAGAGCGCAGCTCCGCCCACTTTTCAGGAAACACATGCTTGACCTTTAAAACCCCTCCTCTTCCACCATGGCTTCAGTTATTGGGGACCTCCGGCATACTGGAAAACAAAGCACAGAGAACCACACAAAAAAACCATGACAGATACTTGTATCCTTTTTATGCATTCAGAAACACAAGGGAGGGAACTAGGGGTTGTCCTGAAAGGCTCTTAGAAATACAGTCACCGGTAAGTCTAACTAAGTCTTTCTCAAATCGCCTTTCAGGACAACCCTGGAGAGGATAACCGAGAAGCTTACCTAGGGTGGGACTACTGCTTGCAGTACCTTCCTGCCAAAGGCCTGATCTGCAGCTGACAGCAAGTCCAGCCTATAGTGCCAAAGGAAGGTCGAGTAGCTTGACCACGTGGCCGCCTTACAGATCTGATCAGGCGTAGCACCGGCCCTTTCAGCCCAAGATACTGCTGTTGCCCTTGTGGAGTGGGCAGCGATCCCTGCTGGGGGCACTTCCTCTTTGGCCTTGTAGGCCTCTGCAATAGCCCCCCTAAGCCACCTGCCCAAGGTGCTCTTCAAAGCTTTTTCCCCTTTGCGGGGTCCTGAGAAGATCACAAAGAGGGCATTAGACTTCCTGAACTCCTTAGTGACCAAAAGGAACTGCAGAAGACATCTCCTTACATCTAGCGTGTGGAACGCCTCCTCACCTGCGTTGGCAGGAGCTGTAGAGAAGGTAAGCAAAACAATTTGCTGGGAGCGATGAAACTTCGAGGAGACCTTGGGCAGGAAAGCTGGGTCTGTTTGAAGAACCACTCTGTCTGGGAAGATTCTAAGGAAAGGTTCCGTAACTGCTAGAGCTTGCAGCTCACTAATACGTCTTGCTGATGTAATAGCCACCAAAAAAATAGTTTTCAAGACTAAATCTTTTAAACAAGACCCCTGTAGGGGTTCAAAAGGTGCCTCCATAAGCCCCTGAAGGACAATGGATAGATCCCAACTAGGGAAAAAGGCAGGAGCCACTGGCCTATTTCGAACCAGAGCTCTAAAAAATCTGGAAATTAAAGTCTCCCTGGACAGAGTTTTTTCAAAATAAACAGATAAAGCTGCTACCTGCGTTTTCAGGGTGCTAGCTGCTAATCCTTTTTCCATCCCCTCTTGGAGAAATTCCAGAACGGACACTACACTTTTGACCTGGAATCCCTTAGAGGTACAGTATGAATTAAATTTTTTCCAAACTTTAAAGTATATTGCCCTAGTCACCTCCTTTCTACTGGACAGAAGAGTCCTGACTACTCTATCGGACAGGCCTCTAGCTTTTAGGAGGTCTTTTTCAGAAGCCAGGCCGTTAGCTGAAGTCTGCCTACTTCTGGGTGAACCACCGTTCCCTGCAACAGCAGGTCCTCCCTGACTGGCAGCCTCCACGGAGGCTCCACTGCTAAGCCTAGGAGAGCTGAAAACCAGGGCCTTTTGGGCCAGTAGGGTGTGATCAGGATCATACCGATCCCCTCTTCCCTGAACTTCCTCAGTACTAACGGAATTAAAGGGAAGGGGGGAAAGGCATAGCACAGGTGGTAGTGCCATGGGTGAGCCAGGGCATCCAGACCCACGGCTCCGTCCTCCCTGTGCAGGGAAAAGAAACTGCGGACCTTGCAGTTCTGCCGATTGGCAAAAAGGTCTATTTGAGGAGACCCCCACACTTTGGTGATCATAAGAAAGACGTCTTGATTCAGAGCCCATTCTGCCTCCAACAGCCTTTTCCTGCTGAGCATGTCCGCAAAAAGGTTTAAGGAACCTTTCATGTGAAAGAAAAGAAACCCCACTCAGTTTTTCATAGGGGATACCAAGAGAGGGCAGTCCCATATGGAAATGAGTGAGAAAGAAGCTACTGCAGACATCATAGAGAAAAAGGGGGGGAGTTGAGAGTTAATGCTCAATGGTTAACAGAAAAACTAATTTATTAATTACAGATTATAACATTGCTGTTGAAAACGACAAAATGTCATATCACATACATGGAATATTTCCTAAGGTTAAAAATACCCGTCCTCCGGGGCTAAACATAAAACACGCAACAAATAAAGACAAACAAAGAGTATACAAACATACAACAATAACGGTTGGAGGCACCTCCTAAATCACAAATGTGTCAATATTTCTGTTGGGATATCCAAGTATTGGACCACTGTATGGTCGTGTTTGTACATTGACACATGTGTGATAGATGGGGTGTGGAGAAGACTATGCTACCTAGGCAACTAATAAAAAACGGACTGTAATCCCCTAATTGCTGCTAATGACATCATATGATAATTGTAGATAAGTTGGAAATCGGTGGCAAAAAGCAGTCCATAGAGATGCAACTATTAATGCAAAGTAAGTACTGATTAGGCAACTGGTAGTAAATTGAGATATATTTTCTCTATTGGCTGTAGAGTTGCATACCTCTACAATTAGAGTTTAATTACAGTCCAGTGATAGTTTAGGAAGCAGTCCGCAGGATGCAATTATTATTGCAAGTATTGGGGTTGGTTTCCTGAGTGAGAGAATATTAATCTATCACTTTAATTTAAGCGGAAAAAAGCACATTTTGAAGGTTGCAGGAAAAAAGGTAGTTTGAAAAACAGGAGCCGAAAAACATGTAGCTGGAATGTTCTCTTAGAACCAGTTGAAAAGGTGTATATAATGACACACAGATACGTGCTGTTTGCCAACATAAATGTCTAAATAAAGTTCTTTCTTTATTTGTGCAGATGTAGCAGGTTATATGTTGCAATATTATTCCTAAACAGGACACAATTCTGAGGCAATTTAACCTGTGCCGGCATCTATTGAATCAATCAAAAGTCATTGAGCAAACATGATGTTGATATCGATTCCGGCAAGCCGTATTTTGTTTGGCATATAGCAGAAATATAAACTTGGCATATAGCAGATTAAATAAAGATCACAGCAGGAAGAAAGAAAAGGGAGGTTACGTTACCACTTCTTTTGCAGGTGGGTTGAGTTGATCCAAATGATTGCTTACTGCAGTATCCTAGAAGGGTATCCTCCGTTCACTCTGCTGATTAGGATCTCATCAGATATTTATTGCCAAGTATTCCTTTATTTCCTTTATTTCAAGGCTTGCGCTAGTTTTAATCCATAGATATTGGTTGCATAAGCTTATGCGAGGTGATATAGGCTTGAAAAGATATTTTGCAACTACTCGCCCAGTCGAAGCTACGCAGCGCTGCGTTGCGAAACGCGTTGGCGTAGGAGCGGTGAGCGGGCCCACCATGGGGTAATGATCGACAGCAAAGGAGAAGACCTATAACTGCCTATGACTACCAGCGTTTGCTGAGAATAAACGGCGGACTATCAGCACAATTTGAGTAGTTGCAAAATATCTTTTCAAGCCTATATCACCTCGCATAAGCTTATGCAACCAATATCTATGGATTAAAACTAGCGCAAGCCTTGAAATAAAGGAAATAAAGGAATACTTGGCAATAAATATCTGATGAGATCCTAATCAGCAGAGTGAACGGAGGATACCCTTCTAGGATACTGCAGTAAGCAATCATTTGGATCAACTCAACCCACCTGCAAAAGAAGTGGTAACGTAACCTCCCTTTTCTTTCTTCCTGCTGTGATCTTTATTTAATCTGCTATATGCCAAGTTTATATTTCTGCTATATGCCAAACAAAATACGGCTTGCCGGAATCGATATCAACATCATGTTTGCTCAATGACTTTTGTTTTTTTCACACATATACCTCCCTTCACTGCATAAGGACATAAGTGGAGCTGCTTTGAAAACATTGATTCAATAGATGCCGGCACAGGTTAAATTGCCTCAGAATTGTGTCCTGTTTAGGAATAATATTGCAACATATAACCTGCTACATCTGCACAAATAAAGAAAGAACTTTATTTAGACATTTATGTTGGCAAACAGCACGTATCTGTGTGTCATTATATACACCTTTTCAACTGGTTCTAAGAGAACATTCCAGCTACATGTTTTTCGGCTCCTGTTTTTCAAACTACCTTTTTTCCTGCAACCTTCAAAATGTGCTTTTTTCCGCTTAAATTAAAGTGATAGATTAATATTCTCTCACTCAGGAAACCAACCCCAATACTTGCAATAATAATTGCATCCTGCGGACTGCTTCCTAAACTATCACTGGACTGTAATTAAACTCTAATTGTAGAGGTATGCAACTCTACAGCCAATAGAGAAAATATATCTCAATTTACTACCAGTTGCCTAATCAGTACTTACTTTGCATTAATAGTTGCATCTCTATGGACTGCTTTTTGCCACCGATTTCCAACTTATCTACAATTATCATATGATGTCATTAGCAGCAATTAGGGGATTACAGTCCGTTTTTTATTAGTTGCCTAGGTAGCATAGTCTTCTCCACACCCCATCTATCACACATGTGTCAATGTACAAACACGACCATACAGTGGTCCAATACTTGGATATCCCAACAGAAATATTGACACATTTGTGATTTAGGAGGTGCCTCCAACCGTTATTGTTGTATGTTTGTATACTCTTTGTTTGTCTTTATTTGTTGCGTGTTTTATGTTTAGCCCCGGAGGACGGGTATTTTTAACCTTAGGAAATATTCCATGTATGTGATATGACATTTTGTCGTTTTCAACAGCAATGTTATAATCTGTAATTAATAAATTAGTTTTTCTGTTAACCATTGAGCATTAACTCTCAACTCCCCCCCTTTTTCTCTATGATGTCTGCAGTAGCTTCTTTCTCACTCATTTCCATATGGGACTGCCCTCTCTTGGTATCCCCTATGAAAAACTGAGTGGGGTTTCTTTTCTTTTATGCGACTTTGGCTACGATATCAACCCTTAAACAAATATACTGGGTATGACATAAAGGGCTGACAGGAAACATATTATCCCTCTGCCCCTTATACTCTGGGACAGAAACACTAGCACGGTCAACAAAAAACACTTTTCTCTGAACCTTTCAGGTGGACAGCCGAGAGGGAGGCTACCCATGGTTCCGCCCAACTGAAAAGTTGCTCGGCTAGGTCCATAAGAGCACTGCTCCTGGTTCCTCCCTGTTGCTGTACATAAGCCACCGCGGTCGTATTGTCCGAGAGGATCTGGACATGATGACCCCTCACTTCCTCTCGAAAAACTCGAAGGGCTAAGAGAATGGCCCTGAGCTCCCGCCAGTTTGACGATCTTCGCGACTCTGTTTTGGTCCAGGTCCCTTGTGTCGTCAAACCGTCCAGATGAGCCCCCCAACCCCAAGCACTCGCGTCTGTTGTGAGGCGCTTGTCCAACGGGAAGACCCACGGGAGACCTCTGGAAAGGTTGGTCGGACACCTCCACCACCATAGAGCCCTTTTTACTCTTACCGTGAGCCTGATTTGTTTCTCTAGAGAAACCTGATGCGACCAGGACTTCAGGATATTTGCCTGAAGAGGCCTGGCGTGAAAACCGAGCCCAAGGTACTGCCGGTATTGCGGCTGTGAGAAGCCCCAGAACCTTCATGGCAGAACGAACTGAGATTGCACAGTTCGTTTGGACCTGCTTCACTGCCGCCTGGACCTTCTCCAGCTTTGCCTGCGGGAGAAAAACTCTTTGGAGGACTGAGTTGATTACATAACCCAGGAAAGTTATTTCCTGACTTGGTACCAGGCTTGACTTCTCTAAGTTGAGGAGCCAACCCAGGCTTCTGAGGTGGATTTGAGCAACCTGCAAATTCACAGCTACCTGCTCCTTGGAGTCTGCAAAATAGAAGGTCGTCTAGATAGGGTACTACGGGGATACCCTTCAACCTCAGGGGCTCCAGAGCTTCCGCCAAAATCTTCGTGAAGATCCTGGGGGAGGATGAGAGTCCGAAGGGCAGAGCCCTGAATTGCAGGTGCCAAACGGACTCCCCAAGATTGACTGCCAGCCGCAAAAATTGCTGGGAGGTCTGGGCAATTGGAATGTGTAGGTAAGCATCCCTTAGATCTAGGGATGCCAGGAAACAATTCGGCATTAACAATTTCGTTATCGAGTGGATGGTGTCCATACGAAAATGTTTGTACCGGATCGATCGGTTTAGGATCTTTAGATTTAAGATCAAC
The DNA here is from genome assembly GCA_028564925.1 of Lithobates sylvaticus. Taxonomy (NCBI): domain Eukaryota; kingdom Metazoa; phylum Chordata; class Amphibia; order Anura; family Ranidae; genus Lithobates; species Lithobates sylvaticus. The sequence goes on along the minus strand of CM053027.1, from coordinate 292,088,820 downwards.
CGAAATTTTCCTGAGGGTTTTCTGACTAGGAAAATGTGGGAGTAAAACCCCTGCCCTTGTTGATGTTTTGGGACCTCGACAACCACCTCTTGCTGTATCAGATCCTGCAGCAGGTTCGTCATGGCAGAGGCCTTGTCTTGATCCCTTGGGAGGGTCGTGACATAGAACCTGTTCGGAGGAGGTTCTAGAAACTCTAGGTTGTAGCCCTGGGCGACAATACTCCTCACGAACGGGCTCGGAGTCATCCTGTTCCATTGCGGAAGGAAAGCTGACAGCCTTCCTCCTACTGGGACCAGACCGTCATTTGCTTTTGGGTGTATGGTCGGAGGGAGCTCTAAACAGGACTCCTCCCCTACCTCTACCCCTCTGGGGAGCCCAACGGCTTCTGTTATCTTCCCTACTTTTTTGGGGCTGCTGAACAGCACGAAAATTTTTCTTCGGTGCCTGTTTCTTCTTAGTAGGGAAGGCCTTCTTTTTATCAGCAGTTCTGTCCAAGATGGTTTCCAGATCTGGCCCAAAAAGTAGGTCCCCAGAAAAGGGAAGGCCACATAGCCTAATCTTTGAGGCCGTGTCACCCGACCATGTCTTTAGCCAGACAGCACGACGGGCTGAATTAACTAAAGCAGAAGACCTAGCTGCCAACTTGATAGACTCGGCAGAGGCGTCGGCCATGTATTTTACTGCCTTCAGGATCAAAGGGAAAGATTCCAAGAGGTCCTTCCGAGATGTCCCTGCCTCAATATGACTCTTTAGTTTCTCCACCCAGCATTCTAGGTTCCTCGCTACTACCGTGGAAGCCATGGCTGGTTTGAGGCTAGCTGCCGCAGAATCCCATGCCTTTTTAAGGAGGCCATCAGCCCTCTTATCCATCGTGTCTTTGAGGACCCCCATGTCCTCAAATGCCAAATCAGTGCGGCGTGAGACCTGGGAGAAAGCGGCATCCACCCGCGGCTTTTTATTCCAAACCTCCGACTCTTTGTCGTCGAATGGGAAGCGCCGTTTGAGGGTTTTGGAGAGAAAAGGACCTCTCTCAGGGTCCTTCCACTCCCTTTTGACTGTGTCTGATAGTACCCGATGGACCGGAAAAACCCTGGTTTTGGTGTCATCCAGGCCCTGATACATTCTGTCATGGACTGACAGTTGGACCTTTTCTTCCTGAATGTCTAAGGTAGTATATATACCTTTAAGTAGGTCAGCTACTTCTTCTAGGGAAAGTTTGTACCTAGACCTACGGTCCTCATCCTCCTCTTCCCCCTCATCCTCTGAATCCCTGAGGGAAGGAAGAGTGCTTGTCCCCTCGTCCTCGGAATCCAGGATCTCCAGCTGTCTGGAGGTGGATTGTCTAGGACTTAGTGGTGGCTGCTGGCTAGTGCTCTGTCCTGCTGGGTTCTGAGCCAACATGGTTTTTACAGAACTCAGGGAACTAGCAATCTCCTTAACAGAGGAGAAGAGGTCCCTGTACTGCTGGGAGGACTCTTCCTCCACCAGCTCCCTAATGCAAGCTTTGCAAAGGGCTTTTTGCCAAGATTCCCGCAATGGTACTTTGCACGAGGGGCATTTCTTCTGGCCTGGAGGGTTAGATCGTTTAGTTTTCCCCAAGACAGTCTCCTAAAAGAAACCAAAAAAAGGAATGTCTTACTGCTACTGCAGAGGGCCCACTAAAACAAACAGTGCTCACACCGACCACCAACAGGGAGAAGGACAACACCCCACTGTGACAAACAAAGGGGAAAAAACACAGCCACCATAAACCCACAGGTCTGAGTGACAGTAACCTCAGAAACCTGAAGGGGCAGGCTCCCTTGAGGGAGGGAAATACAGTTCACAAGGAAAAAACATAAGCCCATAAGGGTAAGAATCAAGAGCACCGTTGTGCCCCTCTTACCTGGGCTTGACCGGTGCTCGTGGTGCCTGCCTCCACCGACGCTGACGATCTCTCTTCCATCATGCAGAGAGCGCAGCGGGGACTGAATCTGACACAGCTGATTTTAAAACTCCCGGGCGTTGCGTCATTACGCTGGCCGGAAGCTTGCACACGGTCTATGGACCCGCCCCCTAGCCCCTGCGTTGTCAGGCGACCGGAACCACTCGTCGCCCCGCCCAAACAGGAAGCCGCGTCACTGGCCGCCGCGTCATCCGCCCTCCAGAGGGGACCCGGAAGCCAACTCAGCGCCAGCGCGCGAGATTCAAACTCTGGCTCCCGGGTCCAAGACGCCTCGACCTCCTGCTCGGCCATTGCTCCCCTAAGCTGGACAAGGCTGGGGACTCCGGAACACCCTCCGAACGTACCAAGAAGGTGCTGGGATGGTCGTTTAGCCGCGAACCGCACCTCACCGAGGTAAGGCCTTTCAGCTCCCCCTGGAGAGATCGCAGCCCTGCTGGTTCCCACAAGTGCTTCCATATGGCGGAGGAAACACAAATAACTGAAGCCATGGTGGAAGAGGAGGGGTTTTAAAGGTCAAGCATGTGTTTCCTGAAAAGTGGGCGGAGCTGCGCTCTCTCCAGGGTTGTCCTGAAAGGCGATTTGAGAAAAAATTGGGAAAAGAATTGGTGTGCCCGCCCCCTAAATCCATACCAGGCCCTTTGGATCGTGGGCCACCCCTCCTCCTGAACCATGCCAGGCCACAAGCCCTCAACATGGGGGGGTGCTTTGAGGCAGGGGTTGCTCTGCCCCCCCACCCCACAGCACCTTGTCCCTATGTTGATGGGGACAAGGGTCTCTTCCCCACAACCCCAGATCCCACCCCCCCCATGTGAATGAGTATTGGGTATGCCGAGTCTGTGATGCCACAATGGGGCGGGGCCATCAGGTGACATCACCAGGTGGCCCCACCCTTTAACTAGTTAAGAACGGGCAGCTGCCAGTTAGCCTTTGACTAGTGCAGAGCTTTTTTTTTCTTTGTTGGAGGTCCGGTAGTGCAGTGGGCTGCGTGATAGACAATGGATCTACATGGGGGGACATTATTAAAAATCAAAAATCAAATGAATTATAAAAAAATGTTTTTTTTTTGTTATTGACACTTTTTTGGGTGAATGAGTACAATGTACCCCATATTCATTCACATGGGGGGGGGGGGGGTGGACAGGATCGGGGGGCTTGGCTTCCAGATTCCGATAAGCCCCTCTCGCCCACAAACCCCCATCAAATGGGACAAGGTGCTTTGGGGGGGGGGGGGGGGGCAGAGCTGTGAATCTATGAATGCTAGCAGCATAAGAATTAAAAAATAGGATTTTTATAAAAATCCTTTTCTTTTGAAGTACATCACAAGACACAGAGCCATTGTAATTACTATGTGGATTGTAGGCCAACTGGACACTGGCACACCCTAAACAGGAAGTTGCCGCCCTATATAACCCCTCCCATACCAGGAGTATCTCAGTTTTCTAGCAAAGCAATACATGTGTATACTATAAAAAGGGGTGGGACTTCTGTGTCCCGTGATGTATTTCAAAAGAAAAGGATTTTACAGGTAAGCTGTTAAAAAAAAAACTTTTTTCTTAAAACGTACATCATGGGACACAGAGCCATAGTAATTACTATGTGGGATGTCCTAGAGCAATGCCAACTGAGGGGAGGGATACACAACAAAAGTAGGGCATCATGAGACCAGAGGACTTATACTGCGCCCAAAGGTGACATCCTCATGTCTTTTTACATCCACCTGATAGAATCTGGTAAATGTATGGGATTGAAGACCAAGTTGCAGCCTTGCAGATTTGAGCCATGGAGGCTTGGGGAAGCACTGCCCACGAAGCACTAACAGCCCTATAGGAGTGCGCTTGATTTGAGAGGGTGGAATCTACCCCTTCAAACCATAAGCTTGAACGATTACTTGCCAAATCCATTTAGAAATAGTAGATTTCATAGCTGCCTGTCCTCTTTTAGGACCTTCAGGCAACACAAATCAAAACATCTGTTTTCCGAATCTGAGCAGTCGCCTTTAAGTATACTTTGACTACTCTCACCACATCAAGAGAATGTAGTGATTGTTCTTCCATAGAACAGGGTTCTGGAAAAAAAATGAAGATAGAACAATATCCTGGTTTAGATAAAAACCTAATACTACCTTCGGTAAAAAGTTAGGATGAGGACGCAATACTACCTTATCCTTGTGAATAATAAAAATATGTCTCTACCAGGCAATTAGTATCTTAAAATGGGATCACAATTACAGCCTTTTTAATAGGCTTTGGGAGTAGAATTTGCTTGTAATGCATACTGTTTGACTTGAAAATGTAATGCAGCTGGATGGTAAAATAAAGTATGAAGTTTGATATTTAAAACATGAATTGTTTTCTTTATTTTTGTGCAGACACAAAGCTCTGCACGCTCTTTGGGACCTTCTAGTTTAGAGAACTCCGCTAGTCCTCGTCCATCAGGTTGGTCAGACCCAAACTCTCCTCAAGCTCTCGCTTCTATGCTTCTTCCAAAAGATAGGAACAGGTATGTACTAATAAAATGCAGTCACCTTATCAGCCTTTCATTTGCTGAGTTGCCTATTTTCCTTGTCTAATATATAACAGATTGATAGTAGGGTGGCAAGATACTAAAAATGAATGGGTAACTTTTGCCTGTTTTACGTTTTACAGTATGCTTCACTGTTTACTTTATATTGGCAATGCATAGTTTAAAATGCAAGTGTAATATTCTTCTTTTTAGGGAAGGATTTAAGCATGCCATAGATGAGAATCTGTTCTACCAGAAACAGCTGAGTACCCTGATTATGGAAAGCACAAAAGAAAAGGAGTACAGTTTAGTGGTGAGTTTTTTTGGGGGCTTTTTGTTACTAAAAGTAGTAATTCAACCTTTGTATCAGTCTCTGGTTTCTCTTTCTTTGCATTAAAGTGTACATTCACCTTTTTTAACCTGTTACACCCATATTTAGGGTGTAATATGTTGCAAATATACCATCCCCTGTGCCCCCATCACATATTTTGGCAGCTGCCACAAGCTAAAGAAAATGCTCTGCCCCCTCGGCCGCCTCATTTATTCCCAGTGTTCTGTGAATGAATGGACTACAACTACCGAAAGCCTTTGTGGCTGTCTGCTTTTAGTTCTCAATGAACTACCACAGCGCTGTTAAGCACTTTGGTAGTTCATTGAGTCTTCCTGTCAATGTTAATCTGCTTGCCCATATGATGTATGGGGCAGACAGCTCACAATGACAGTCTGCAGGAGACCTGCATGGTGTAATGCTTTCCAAGCTCCTAAAACACAAACTAGTAAATGCAAATGTTTTTTTGTTAAAAGGTGAACTTAGACTTTCATGGATAACTCCGAAATCTACCCCCACCCTCCAGGATCATTACTTTTTTTTTTTTTTCCCTGATGTCCTGTTTGGTCACATGCTGTGCTCCTCGGGCTTCTCCCAGTCTTAGGTGACCCTGGATGATGCAGCGAGTAATGCTGGTGTGATGACAAGGCCCTGACTCCTCGCACTCAGACTTGTTTTAGTATTCTGGGTTGAGTGACACTGCATGTCATTCAGTCTAAAAGACTCGGGACATCTTGCAGGGAACCATTTTGAATTTAACAGTATTTTTTTGCTGGGCTTGGAATCTAGGCTTTAAAATGGAATTCCTGTGTAATTCTAAGTAAAGCTAAATCTACTCCCACCCCCATTCTAAGACTATTCTATCGACCCTGTAAAAGAAAAGATGTCTGTTTCCTATTCTGAAGGCGCTCCGGTTCGGTCACATTGTCGGGTCCCAGCGCTGGCTTCAATGTAGTGGAGAGTAGGAGAGTGGCTGCAGAGCCTGGGCAATGATGTCACTCATAGGCTTACTATGCGGCAGCCGTTGTCAGCTGTCTTTCCTTTACTCTGAAGCCGATCATGTGACCAGACCGGAGCTGCTTAAGAATAGGCAAGTATAGGCATCTTTTCTTTTACAGGGTAGCTAGAATTGTCTTAGAATGGGGGTGGGAGTAGATTTAGCCCTAGTTAGAATATGTCTAGAATAACACTTTAACATTGTTATTAAATGGCAAGTTCATAGTCTACAAATTCATTCTATTCCTTGCACTAGCCATAGTATTTTATTTGTGTAATTTTGCTGTACTTTACTAAAATATGGTGAAATCGGCTAACGTCTTTTTTTTTTTTTCTGCTTAGAGCCTGGATTGGAGCTGGCTCCAACAGTAAGTGTTGAGCTGTACCCCAAAGACAACCATTCACTCCTCCTTTACACGCTGCAGCATCTGTTATAACAAGACTGGTAATGCAGTAATATGTAATTGTGGAATGTCGCCATGAAAAATCCTTACTATGATTTCAGAAATAAGTAGTGCACACACAGCATTGCTTGTATCACCACAATTATATCAGTTTTCCTAAAAAAAAAATGTTTTATCTAACATATATCTAGGTTAAAAATGGTGGTATATCTTATGTCTTGACCCTGATGTGCAGTGCATCCGGAAAGTATTCACAGCGCTTCGCTTTTTTCACATTTTGTTATGTTACAACCTCATTCCAAAATGGATTAAATTCATTATTTTCCTCAATGTTCTACAAACAATACCCCATAATTACAATGTGAAAGAAGTTTGTTTGAAATCGTTGCAAATATATTAAAAATAAAAAAACAAAAAAATACACATGTACATAAGTATTCACAGCCTTTGCTCAATACAGTCTGAGGTCCAGAGCGCTCTGGAGCAGGTTTTCATCAAGAATGTCTCTGTACATTGCTGCATCTTTCCCTCGATCCTGACTAGTCTCCCAGTTCCTGAAAAACATCCCCACAGCATGATGCTGCCACCACCATGCTTCAATTTATTGATAGTATTGGCCAGGTGATGAGCAGTGTCTGGTTTCCTCCAGACATGACGGTTGCCATTCAGACCAAAGAGTTCTTCAGGTGCCTTTTGGCAGAGTGACCATTGGGTACTTGGTCATCTCCTTGACTAAAGTTTTTCTCCCCTGCTCAGTTTTGTTGGGCGGCCCGCTCTAGTCCTGGTGGTTTCAAATTTCTTCTATTTACGGATGATGGAGGCCAATGTTTTTATTGTGACCTGCAATGCTGCAGAAATGTGTCTGTAGCCTTTCCCAGATCTTTTCCTCAATACAATCCTGTCTCGGAGGTCTACAGACAATTCCTTGGACTTCATGGCTTGGTTTGTGCTCTGACATGCACTGTTAACTGTGGAACATTATATAGACAGGTGCGTGCCTTTCCAAATCATGTCCAATCAACTGAATTTACCACAGGTAGACTCCAATCAAGTTGTTGAAACCTCTTAGACCCCTTTCACACTGAGGCAGTTTTCAGGCATTTTAGCAATAGAAACAGCACCTGAAAACTGCCGCCCAATTGTGAAAGCCAGAGTGCTTTCACACTGGGGAGGTGCACTTGCGGGACATTAGAAAAAGTCCTGCAAGCAGCATCTTTGGAGTGGTTTGGGAGCGCTGCCCCCCCCCCAAACGCTCTGCCCATTGCAATGAATGGGCAGTGCTTCTGAATCGCCTGAAAAGTGCTTCGGAACCACAGCAACATGGGTGTTTTTAACCCCTTCGGCCACTAGCGGGGGTTAAAAGCGCTTCGCTGGTGGCTGAAAAACGCAGCACAAACAGTGGTAAAGCGCTACTAAAATGAGCGGGGCTTTACCGCTAATGCACGGGCGGCCCCAGTGTGAAAGGGCTCTTAAGGATAATCGGTGGAAACAGGATGCACCTGAACTCAATTTTGAGTGTCGTGGCAAAGGCTGTGAATACTTATGTACATGGGATTTTTAATAAATTTGCAACGATTTCAAAGAAACTTCTTTCACGTTGTCATTATGGGGTATTGTTTGTAGAATTTAGAGGAAAATAATGAATTTAATCCATTTTGGAATAAGGCTGTAACATAACAAAATTTTTAAAGTGAAGCACTGTGAATACTTTCCGGGTGCACTGTACATCACAGTGTATGTTAAATGTTTATAGATTCGCTGCTCCTTGGACAAAGGGCAGGAATAAAACATTTAAGTGAACTTGTCATGAGAGAAAGATAGGGGCTGCCATTGCTGACTTACTTAAACATAGTTGCCTGCTTCCTATTCTGACCTTCTTGGTTTAGTAATTTGAGTTACTGACCTGGAGCAAATCTAGAGATCTGTAGAGTATAGTGAAGTCATAAATCTGTATCAGAATACGTTTTTCTGGGTCATAGTCAAAGTAATAATGCAAAAATGTCAGCATGACAGCCAGGCACCTAGGATTGTCATAAGGAGGGCAGTGGCAGCTTCCATAGGTTTCTTATGATTGTTTTTCTTTACCCTCCTTATTTGATTATCTGAGGACTGTAACTAGCAGGTTGTAATTTTAAGTTTCTAAAGTTTCAATTTTATGGAAGACTGTTCTTATAAGTGCAATATTTTTACTTCCTCTAAGAGGAAACCCAGGACACATGGCTTCCGAATCACCTGTAGGCTTGTAGATTTATCTTTCCAATCTCGTGAATGTCTGTATATTTAAGTTTTAATATATTTTCAGTTCTTTCAAAACTATTTCTGTAACTGAGAAATGATTCATGTCCTTTAACTTCACTCTTGTACAATATCATTATATTTAAATAAATAACCAGGAAAATTTTACTTTTTGTATTGCTTGTTTCATTTGACTAAAGAAGAACCCTGTAAATATTGTAGGGGTTTTTATTCTTATAAGGTTTTTCACTTTTACTTTGAAATCCAATCTCAAAATAAGTTCTGGTGTGCTCGGTTGCCAGAAGTTGCATAATTAGTTGAACGTTTTCCACCTGTAAAACCGTCAGTAAAATTTTGTTCTGAAACTAAATTCCATCATAAAGACCAGGTCGATATCGAAATACAGTGGATATAAAAAGTTTACACACCCCTGTTAAAATTTCCGGTTTCTGTGATGTAAAAAAAATGAGACAGATAAATCATATCAGAACTTTTTCCACCTTTTAATGTGACCTATAAACTCTACAACTCAGTTGAACAACAAACTGAAATATTTTAGGTTGAAGTAAAAATAAAAAAATAAAATAATATGGTTGCATAAGTGTGCACACCCTTAAACTATCACTTTGTTGAAGCCCCTTTTGATTTTTATTACATCACTCAGTCTTTTTGGTTACGAGTCTATCAGCATGGCACATCTTTACTTGGCAATAACTGCCCCACTCTTCTTTGCAAAAACACTCCAAATCTGTCAGATTGTGAGGGCATCGCCTGTGCACAGCCCTATTCAGAGCACCCCACAGATTTTTAATCGGATTCAGATCTGGGCTCTGGCTGGGCCAATCCAAAACTTTAATCTTCTTGTGTTTAATCCATTCCTTTGTTGATTTGGATGTATGCTTTGGGTCGCTGTCAAGCTAAAATATGAAGTTTCTCTTCATGTTCAACTTTCTAGCAGAAGCCTGAAGGTTTTGTGCCAATATTGACTGGTATTGGTAACTGATCATAATTCCCTCTACCTTGACTAAGGCCCCTGTCCCAGCTGAAGAAAAACAGCCCCAAACCATGATGCTGCCACCACCATGCTTCACTGTAGGTATGGTGTTCTTTTGGTGATGTATTGTTTTTGCGCCAAATATACCTTTTGGAATTATGGCCAAAAAGTTCAACCTTTGTTTCATCAGACCATAACAAATTTGTTTTTTTTATATATATTTTTTGGGGGATATTTATTATAGCAAAAAGTAAAAAATATTGCTTTTTTTTTTTCAAAATTGTCTGTCTTTTTTTTGTTGATAGCGTAAAAAAAAAAAAAAATGCAGACGTGATCAAATACCACCAAAAGAAAGCTCTATTTGTGGGGAAAAAAAGACCTAAATTTTGCTTGGGTACAACGTTGCACGATTGCTCAATTGTCAGCCAAAGCGATGCAGTGCCGAATCGCAAAAAAATGCTCTGGTCAGGAAGGGGGTAAATCCTTCCGGGCTGAAGTTGTTAATTGATGGCAGATGTGTACTGACTCCTACTTAACATGAGTTGGAATGTGATTACTCAATTCAGAACACAGCTACATCCCCAGTTATAAGAGGGTGTGTGTACACACTTATGCAACCATATTATTTTCGTTTTTTTGTTTTACTCACACCACCCCCTCCCCCCCAAAAGATTTCAGTTTGTTTTTCAACTGAGTTATACAGTTTATATGCCACATTAAAGGTGGAAAAAGTTCTGAAATGATTTATCTTTGTCACATTTTGAATGACAATTCATGCAACACAGTACCCAGGTGATTTTTTTTCCTTTTTTCACACAAATAGAGCTTTTTCTTTTGGTGGTATTTAATCACAGCTGGATTTTTTTATTTTTTTGCGCTATAAAAAAAAAAAAAAGACTGAAAATTCTGTAAAAACAAATGCAATTTTCTTTTGTTTCTGTTATAAAATTAAGCAAATTTAGTAATTTTTCTTTATAAATTTTGGCCAAAATTTATACTGCTACATATCTTTGGTAAAAATAACCCAAATCGGTGTATATTAACAAGCTATGGTGCCAATCTCCGAAAACTGATCACACCTGATGTACTGACGACTGATCTCATTTCTTGAGACCCTAACAAGCCAGAAAAGTACAAATACCCCCTTTTTCGAAAGTAGACATTCCAAGGTATTTATTAAGAGGCATGGTAAGTTTTTTGAAGTTGTATTTTTTTCCCACAATTCTTTGCAAAATCAAGATTTTTTTTTTTAGTTTTTCACAAAATTGTCATATTAGCAGGTTATTTCTCACACACAGCATATGCATACCACAAATTACACCCCAAAACACATTCTACTACTCCTCCTGAGTATGGCGAATACCACATGTGTGTGACTTTTACACAGCCTGGCCACATACAGAGGCAGATGCAGGGAGCACCATCAGGCCTTCTAGGGACATATATTACACATATCATTTCTTGACTACCTCTTTTGAAGGCCCTGGAGCATCAGGACAATGGAAACGCCCCAAAAACGACCCCATTTTGGAAAGAAATCACCCCAACGTATAATCTAAAAGGCACAATGAGTCTTTTGAACATGTCATTTTTTTCTACAAGTTTTTGGAAAATGTGGAAAGGAAATGAACTCATTTTTTTTTTTTTTTTTTTAGCAAAGTTGTCCATTTATACAATATTTCTAACACATAGCATGTGCATACCAAAAATGACACCCCAAAATAGATTCTCCTACTCCTCCTGAGTACGGTGATACCACATGTGGGATACTTTTCCACAGCCTGGCCACATACAGATGCCCAACATTATGGTAGCACCATCAGATGTTCTAGGGGCTTAAATGTCAAATCTAATTTGACTACCTGTTACACTTTTGTGAGACACGGATGGGCACTGTAGTGGCATGGATGAGTATTGCTGGATATGGCTGAGTATAGATGGAGGTGGATGGGATGGCTGAGTATGGATGGCTGTGAGTATGGAAGGGGCTGAGCATGGATGGGTGGGATGAGTCCTGCAATGGGCACAGAGCAGCGCTGTGGGCACTACAGATCTAGGAGAGAGGAATCATGACGCCGGGTTGTTTACAGGTGATCGCTCCTTCATTTGATGGAGCGATCACGTGGTAAACAGCCGCTGTCAGAGGCCATTTACTGTGATCCGTGATGCGCTGTGTTCTCAGGGTCCGGCGGTCACGGATACTCCCGTGTGTGCGCCCCAGGGAGCGCCCGGAAGCGCGAGTCTAGGAGGACGTCATAGTACGCCCTATCAGAGCTATCGAGCCACGCTGTAGCCGTCATTCTTACCATAAATGACAGGTGATGCCTGATATCTGATTTTTATCTTAGTGCAGATTTCTGGGAAAATCAGTAAGCCAATCACAGAAGCAGAAAATTACATTGCTAGGGGGCATACTGTATACCATTTGTATACAGTACACCCCCCAGATAGCCATATTGCCTTGCATTTTACAGAAAATTACAGAGCTGCAGATTGAAAAGGAAAGATAATTTTTAATAGCATTCAATTACAATACGACTTATGTTACAATTGTATATGCTCTATTTTTTTATTTGCTATTTTTTTCTCACAAAAGTAAAGTTACACTTTTAAAGCACTGTACTTACCAGTAGTTTATCTGAATTGAGCGCTACTGCACCTAGGGAGCCTCTCAATGCCAGACACATGTATATAAATAGTTGCTGTTACTTTCCATTCAATTTCCATTGAAGGTCAACTCAGACCAAAATATTTTTTGGTTGGAATATTGTTTGGGTTTTAAAAGCCACCTGTTAATCCTTTGAGAGCATACCCTTCATGTTCTGTCTTCTTTGTCACCTAGACAGGAATTGAAAGGAATTTCCCAATGGGAATAAGAAGTGAATAAAAAAAACTCAACAAATACAAACATTTTAGCTGGTTTTGGGGCATAAGGGACTAGTTATCAAAGCAAATTGTGTGTTTGAATAGGCTCTTGTGGAATCGGCCTTTCCCACACGTAGGTGTTTATAGTGGAACTTCACTCTCCCAATCAACACTGATTATTTCTTTAATTGTAAATCATGGGACACAGAGCCATAGTAATTACTATGTGGTTTATAGGCCACCTTCAGGTGCTGGACACTGACATACCCTAAACAGGAAGTTGCCTCCCTATATAACCCCTCCCATACCGGGAGTATCTCAGATTTTTCGCCAGTGTCTAAGGTGTTGGTCACGAGTAAAGATGTGCTGAGCTCCATTGAAGCAATCCTTGCCTGGGGCTAGCTATGAAGCCGGATTCATTCAAAGTGTCTTTTCAGGCCGAATTGAATGGTACCCGGGCCTCGTGGCGGAAGAAACTAGGTTTAGCCCATACCGCTTTTCTTTTTAGATTGCTGGACCCCGGGATCCAGTACTCCAGTCATAACGTTTTTACTGGCAGGGTGCTTTACGGGTCCAGGAGTGTGGGTTCCCCCAAGGGTCCCCGATTCCTGAAGGTTTGTAACGGAACCCACCGTGAAGGGTGAAGATTGGGTCTGTTGGTTTTACCACAGAAAACCCTGCGGCGGGAAAGGTAAGTGGAGTTTTTTTTCTAAGGAATTTTTCAATTTTCTTATGAAATGTCTCCTTTAAAAAAATAAGTAAATGTTGTCATGCCTAAGAGTCACCACTGGGGGCTGTATAGGGCTGCATGACGTACCTTGTCATGCTTTCCTCAGAGATCACGCTGTTTCAGAATCAGCAGGCTTTTCCAGAATCAGCAGGCTTGTCCAGGTGGGGGGTGTTTGGAGGAAGAAATGGGGGGGGCATTTTCTTCCACCAAACACCCCCCACCTGGACAAATCTCTCCCCCTCCAAGCCAAAACGATCGGCGATGCCACAGCGTTTTTTTCACCGCCCCTGCACGGCGGCTGGTCACCAGGTCTCCTCCTCGCCTCCCCCCCCCCCCCACACGCACACACACACACCGATCCCGTCGGGTCGGAGGCCCGGGCTATGGCCAGAAGGGGAGGTAGAAACTCATCAAAAAAGGGCTGAAAGGGTCTCCCTCAAGCTCTGAAAGCTTAAAAACTCATCTCTGCAATAGCATCCTCCTCTGAGAGGGGGTGGCTGGTTAGAGGGAGCCATCAGGGGCCATAAAATGTTTGCAACTGTTTACAACACTGCAGCCCCTGTCTATATTACTAAAAAAATTGTTTTTTTTTTCAGCCATGATAGGATTGGAAAAAGGTTAGCGGCTTTAATCGCATCCCAGAATGGGATACAATTTGACAGGTTCCCTTCCATTACCCAGGACCCTCAAACTGAGGATCTGGGGGCAGGAGAAAGGGATTTCTCTCAGGATCGTGAAGAGGCTCTTCTCAGGGGTCAAATGCAGAACGATCAGCTTCACAATCTGAGATTGTGGGTGCAATTTCTTACTGAATTGGTCCGCTCCACATTTATGCTACCCTTAACTGAGTGTCCACTTCTTGTTTGGGTTCGCTATAAAGCCTCCTCAAGCTGCTCATACCTTTTATGTCCATTCATTGCTGGAAAGACATGTATTCTGAGTGGGATCACCCAGATAAGCATTTTTTCCCTCCTAAAAAGTTTTTCACACTTTATCCTATGGAGGAAAAAATGTACTAAAGGTGGGAGATACCAGCAATTGATGCTGCTATATCTTCTGAATAAAAGTTTGACTTGTCAGGCAGACAATGCTCAAATGCTTAGGGATCCAATGGATAAAAAGTTGGAAATCCTATTTAAAAAAAAAAATATTGTTTTCTCTGGCAGGTTGAGTGTCTCAACCTGTGCTGACAGTAATTGGTATATGTCAATCCTTGAGAGACCAGTTTAAACGGGTGCTCAAGGTTATCCCTGTACAGCAGGCCCAGGATCTGGCAAGCTCCTAGTAGCTTTATGTTTGCAATAGACGCTATGAGAGATTCTATCTTTCAGGCCTCGCACCTTTCATTGGGCTGGTACATATGTATAGACTACTTTGGTTGAAAAATTGGTCAGCCGAAGCGTCATGCAAAAAAACTCCTGGCTGGGTTTCCTTTCTGCAGTGAAATGGCTGTTTGGGATATCTTGAGATAATTTAAGAAAAGGAGTAAATGTATTTCATTTAAACAAGCTCCTTCTTCAGTGCCAGCGGCATCAGCCTCCAGGCAGTCACGACAGCTTCCGCCGTCAAGTTCAAGAGGTAATCCCCAGAGTCACCCCAGGGACAAAAGAAGTCTTGAGGGAGGAAACCTACAAAACAAAATACTAAAGCCTCCTTATGAGGGGGCGCCCCTGCTCGCTTGAGTGGGGGGAAGACTTCTGCAGTTCTCAAAGTCAACTACCTGGGATACCTAGGTTGGATTCTCAACCTAGTGAAAGATCAGCGCCATAAAGGAACTGATTCAGGTGGTCAAAGCAAAAAATAATCCTTTGATTCGGCTTTGCATGAGGTTGTTGGGAAAGATGGTGGCTTCAATCAAGGCCGTTCCTTATGCTCGCTTTCATTTGAGACGAGAAGGTCCATGCTTTAGATTTCCCAATGTGTCTGACTCCAAAGGTGCACCAGAGCCTCAGATTATGGTTGATAACCAAAAATTTGCAAAGGGAAAACCCTTCCTACCAGTTACCTGGAAAGTGAAAACAACATAAGCCAACCTTTTTTAGGTTGGGGAGCAGTCCTGGAAGAGGCAACTGTCCAAGAGAAGTGGTCCAGTTCAGAAATGACCTTGCCCATTAACATTCTAGAGATTCGGGCAGAGCGCTTGGCCCTGAGGGCCTGGACATTTAGTTTACAGAGCTGTCCTGTCAGGATCCAATCCAACAAGGCCACAGCAGTGGCTTATATCAATCACCCAGTTGGCACAAAAAGTTGTGCCGCCCAGAGAGAAGTGAATCATATCCTATCTTGGGCAGAAAACAATGTACCTTGCCTATCGACAGTTTTTCATTCTAGGAATAGAAAATTGGCAGGTGGTCTATTTGAGTCGCCAGCAGTTGTTCCTGGGAGAATGGTTCCTTCACCCCGATATCTTTCTGACAATAGGTCAAAGATGGGGGAATCCCAGAAATAGATCTGTGTGCGTCCAGGTTTAACAAAGAGATCGACAACTTTGTGTTAAGAGCAAAGGATCTGCTAGCATGCGGAACAGGTGCCTTGGTGTTCCTGTGGAATCAGTTTTACTGATTTATGCATTCCCTCCTTTTCTGCCTGCATCCACGACTTCTTCGCAGGATCAAGCAGGAAGGGAAGTTGGTGATTCTTGTGGTCCTGGCATGGTCCAGAAGATCTTGGTATGCAGAGATCATAGTATGGCAGTAGGTGTCCCATGGACCCTACCACTACGTCCAGACCTTCTCTTGCAAGGTCCCGGTATTCCATCTTACCTTCAAACGCTAAATTTAACGGTTTGGCTTTCTTTTTTCCAACATTCTGAAGAAGCGTGGGCTGTCAGGTTCAGTGATATCTACCTTGGTTAATGCAAGGAAGCCGGCCTCCATAATCATATATTATGGAGTCTGGAAAGCATTTGTCTACTGGTATGAAACTAGGGGCTGGCACCCCAGGAAGTAGGTCATAGGTAGAATCCTTGACTTTCTGCAGATGGGGTAAGAAATAAAGCTGGCCTTGAGTACTGGGACAGGTCTCGACCTTATTGGTATTATTTCAATGACCACTTGCTTCGCATTCTCTGGTTCGTAGCTTTATTCAGGGGGTAACGGCTCAATCCTCCAGTTAGGTCACCCCTGAACCCTTGGGACTTGAATTTAGTTCTGTCGGCATTACAAAAACAGCCTTTTTTGAGCCGATACGACATATTCCCTTGGTCCTTTTTTACAAGGAAACTAGTTTTTCTGGTAACCATATCAAGGAGGGTGTCAGAGTTGGCTGCTCTTTCTTGTATAGAGACATATTTTTATTATTCACAAGGATAAGGTAGTATTGCGTCCTCATCCTAACTTTTTACCGAAGGTAGTATCAGGTTTTTATCTAAATCAGGATATTGTTCTATCTTCATTTTTTTCCAGAACCCTGTTCTATGGAAGAAAAATCACTACATTCTCTTGATGTGGTGAGAGTAGTCAAAGTCCACTTAAAGGCGACTGCTCAGATTCGGAAAACGGATGTTTTGATTTGTGTTGCCTGAAGGTCCTAAAAGAGGACAGGCAGCTATGAAATCTACTATTTCTAAATGGATTCGGCAAGTAATCGTTCAAGCTTATGGTTTGAAGGGGTAGATTCCACCCTCTCAAATCAAGCGCACTCCTCTAGGGCTGTTAGTGCTTCGTGAGCAGTGCTTCCCCAAGCCTCCATGGCTCAAATCTGCAAGGCTGCAACTTGGTCTTCAATCCATACATTTACCAGATTCTATCAGGTGGATGTAAAAAGACATGAGGATGTCGCCTTTGGGCGCAGTATAAGTCCTCTGGTCTCATGATGCCCTACTTTTGTTGTGTCTCCCTCCCCTCAGTTGGCATAGGATTTTTATAACAGCTTACCTGTAAAACCCTTTTCTTTTGAAATACATCACGGGACACAGAAGTCCCACCCCTTTTTATAGTATACACATGTATTGCTTTGCTAGAAAACTGAGATACTCCCGGTATGGGATGGGTATGGGAGGGGTTATATAGGGCGGCAACTTCCTGTTTAGGGTGTGCCAGTGTCCAGTTGGCCTACAACCCACATAGTAATTACTATGGCTCTGTGTCTCGTCATGTACTTCAAAAGAAAAGGATTTTACAGGTAAGCTGTTATTAAAAGTCAGCAGCTGCAGTATTTGTAGCTGCTGACTTTACATTTTTTTTTTTTTTCTAGGGGAGCACCTCTTTAATTACTTGCGGCTTTTTTAAATAGTGTAGGAAGAGGTTAGAGCCCCTGTCAATTTTTTATTGTCGCCTGTGGCTTTGCTAGGTAGACTTGTTCTTTGTGTTTGTTCTGGTGACTATTGTAACTGAGACAAAAAGTGACATTTTAGCATTGTCACCAGAACAAGAAGTAATGGCAAATCTTCCAAGGGCAACACCTGATCTTAAAGAAGAATTTTACTTTGTGGAGATTTCTTCTCACTCACGGTTGCATGTCTGGGGCAAGAAGGAAAGGGAAATCTTCCCAAAGAAGCACAGTAACAAGTTTTTAGATTTTAATCCATTCCTACTCTATCAAAACTAAAAACAGAAAAACCTTTTGGCTTTACCTACACTTAAAAAACAAAATGTTTCCGTTTTATTATATGATAACATTTGCTAATAAATTGAGGACCATAAAGATTAATGTTTACCAGTATCATTTAAAATATAGGAAAAACAGTTAAAGATTAACATCCTTTGCACCTGCTGTTGCTTTAAATATCATCTCATCGTAAATGCTAAACTGCTTAGTAGTTTGAATTCAGTAAGGAGGCCATTTTGTAAATGAGTTGCTTTCTTTTATAAATATAAATGTATCATCCCATAATTCCAAAGTTGCAGAGCAGGCCAGGGTATGTGTCATATTTTAAGATCTAATCCAGAAAGTAACACTTTCTTAATTTAGCTGCCCTGGAAGATCTATGATCAATCTGTATCAGTTGCCTGTCATTTCAGATTCATGGCAGAAAACATGTCATAGTTTAAATCTCTTTGAGACCAAAGCATTCATCTTCTATGTATACTGTACTTTGTACCTAAATATACATACTTTGTTCTCATAAAATAATTTAAGTTCTTTCTCCCCAAATTCCTAACCCTTGCCCTTTGACCCAGCATGTTTTCTACACCTGTCCACAGTAACTGCCTTCACGTTGCAGCTGAGAATGTCCCGGGTGGTCACATTACTGTGTGGTATAATACTCATGAAGACCAAGGATCAAATAGGCTTTATCCCTGTAAGAAAAGCCTGAGATGATATAATAAAATATGTTCATTGCATTGTGTTCTAGGGCAGGGGGGTCTCCAAACTTTCTATACAGAGGGCCAGTTTACTGTCCTTTAGATTTTAGGGGGACCGGACTGTGGCCATTGGGAGTAGAAAAAGTCCCAGCATCAGTCGGAGTAAACAATGCCCCATGTCAATGAAAGGAATAGTGCCCCATCATTGGTGTCATCATTGGTGTCATTGGGCCCCATTACATAGTTAATCTGGTTGAAAAAAGGCACATGACCATCTAGTTTAACCACTTTTGATGTCATTGGGAGGAATATTGCCCCATTGTTTGTGTCATTGGAATGAATTGTGCCCCATCTTTGGTGTCATTGGGAGAAACTGTGCCCCTTTGTTGGTGTCAGTGAATGAAATGGTGACCCACAGTGAATGAAATGGTGCCCCAACGGCCAGATAAAAGCAAGCAAAGGGCCGCATCCATCCCCCGGGCCACAGTTTGGACCACTGTTCTAGGGTGAGCAAAAGCCCATCAAGAAAATAATGGTTTGAAATAATTAGATCATATTTGCCACAAAATTACAGCCACCACATTTATCACAAATATGAATCAGAACCTCTGTTGAAAAAGAAGTTAGGAACTTCCGAAACATGGAATTTTCGGCTGGTCCTCCATTCAGAAGCCACTTGTATCCAGGGCTAGCAGACGGCCTATTATAGGGAGTGAAAAGCTTGGACTCTAAACAGCTGTCTGATGAGTCATATTTCACCTTAGCCAATGACTTCTACCTTTGATGTGTGTTGCCAACTGTTAAACATGGTGGGAGATGCCTAATGAACAGCCATCTCATGGGAGCAATTTCCTCTAATGGTTGCTCTGCATGGCGGTGGATTACCATTACCTTCATCTCTAGAGTGAACACAGTACTTTTCTTCCTGAAGAATATTGCATAATCGCAATACACACAGGAAAGACTGAAGCTGTTCTTAACGTTCAAGTATTATTAAAGTATATGTGAAACCTATTCATTTTAAAATAGAAATGCAAAGCAAATTGTTTGTGTGAATATATATATATATATAAATATATATACACAAAATTTAGGCAGAAATCAGACCTAAAATGGTGAACGGGGACGCACCGGACCCCTGCTGTGAGCCACGTGCGAAGATAGTGTGAACCCAGCCTAAAAGAGAAGTATGGGGTAGAGCTTTTTTGCAGATTCATACTTACCTAGGTGGGTGCAGCATTGGTCCCCTGGCGCCTCTGCACTGAGAACCGAGCAATTGAACGCCGGCGATCACTCAGTTCTCACAGCTCCCCGAGTCAGTCACAGCTCTCTGCTTTGCCCCCTCCTCCGTCATTAGAGCACTGAGCTGTGGAGGGGGCGATCAGCTCAGGCTCTCAGCGGCTCGCTAAGAGCCTGAGCCAGGTGTCGGTCCAGGGATATGGCGGATCCCAGCTCCGTGGCCGTGATGACGCAGTGCCTGGACATATTTCTGTGATGTCAGCAGAGAGCGGACTTCAGCCCACTCTCTGCTGAAAACGGGTCACAGGAGTGCAAAACGAATTTCACTCCTGGGATCCATAGAAGAAGTACAGCCAAACGAGCTTTGGCTGTACTTCTCCTTTAACCCTGTTTATAAGCGATCATATGACCTCTGTTCTCAGCTTTATAAGGGACTTAAAGCGGAGCTCCACCCTAAAGCTCATTGGAACCCCCCCCCCCCCCTCCGGTGCCACAATTGGCACCTTTTAGGGGGATAGGGGTACAGATACCTGTATAATACAGGTATCTGCACCCACTTCCGGGCATAGATAGCCGCAGAATCTGCGGGTATTTATGCCACTTCCTGTCATCCCCCACTGTCTGCTGGGAAACACACGGATCCCAGAGAAAGCAGGGAGCGTCCTTATTGCGCAGCGCGACTCGCGCATGCACAGTAGGGAACCGGGAACTTCCTGATTACCAAATCGAAGATGGCGGCGGCAGCACCCGAGAGCCGATCGGCTTTCGGGTGCCGACATTGCAGACGTGCTGGATGGGTAAGTGTCCATATTTTAAAAGTCAGCAGCTGCAGTATTTGTAGCTGCTGACTTTAACAAAAAAAAAACGGCGGAACTCCCACTTTAAAGTATATGTGAACTCTCACATTGCAAAACAATTTATTCAGTTTAAAATAAAACTGAAAGAAAAAACATTTGTGTATAGATATAAAAAAAACATAAATACCTTTTTTTTTTACGCTTTTTTTTTAAGTGGTCACACACCCTCTGTTCTCAGCTGCATAAGCAGCTCAGAGAGCTATGGGAGGAGAAACAGCAGCACACTGAACTTCCCAGGGAATGGCTGTGCAGAAGGGGGAAAGGGGGCATGTCAGGACAAGCCTGATCATTGGATGAGAGCAGGCTGAGTTTTCTGCACCACTAGAAAGCTGACCATGCTGTGCTATCATGCCTAGTGTGGTCAGTTTTTGATGGGAAAGCAGAGGAACTGGCAGGAAAACCAGGTATTTCACACAAAAGAAGCAATACAAAGAGAACAGGATGCTCTTTCATACAAGTACATGGTACAGCAGGCACATACACTATATTGACAAAAGTATTGGGACGCCTGCCTTTACACGCACATGAACGTAACCACTTTCAGACCGAACCATTTTGCTGGCTTAAGAGCCGACCACTTTTTGCGATTCGGCACTGTGTCGCTTTAACTGACAATTGCGCAGTCGTGCAACGTGGCTCACAAACAAAATTTACGTCCTTTTTTCCCACAAATAGAGCTTTCTTTTGGTGGTATTTGATCGCCCCTGCGATTTTTATTTTTTGCGCTATAAACAAACAAAAAGCGACAATTTAAAAAAACACATTATTTTTTAGTTTTTGCTATAATAAATATCCCCCAAAATTTCTAAAAACATGTTTTTTTCTCAGTTTAGGCCGATACGTATTCTTCTACATTATTTTGGTTAAAAAAATCACAATAAGGGATTATTGATTGGTTTGCGCAAAAGTTATAGCGTTTACAAAATAGGGGATAGTGTTATAGCATTTTTATTAATCATTTTTTTTTTTTTACTGATAATGGCGGCGATCAGCGATTTTTATTGTGAACGGCGACATTATGGCGGACACATCAGACATTTTTGACACATTTTTGGGACCATTGTCATTTATACAGCAATCAGTGCTATTTAAATGCACTGATTCCTGTGTAAATGACACTGGCATTGAAGGGGTTAACCAGGGGTGGCAGTGTAGGGGTTAAGTGTTCCTAGGGGCATGTTACTGTGGGGGGCATGGCTGTGTTTTAGTGAACACTGATCTCTGCTCCAATCACAGGGAGCAGAGATCAGTGTCACTTGTTGCTAGGCAGAACGGGGATATGCTGTTTACTTCCGCATCTCCCCGTTCAGCCTTCCCGTGAGACAATCGCGGGTATCCCCACGGGTTCGCGGGACCCGCGACAGGACTCACGGGGGTCCCGGGCGGCGCGCACATGATGGCACGGCGGCATTCTTAAAGGGACGTACCTGTACGCCCTTATGCCTGTCCGTGCCATTCTGCCGACGTACATTGTCGTGCGCCGGTCGGGAAGTGGTTAAAGGGCATCCCAGTCTTAAGCCCCATACACACGGTCGGACTTTTTCATGGATTCTGTCCGATCGGACAATGTTGTTGAAAAATCAGACCGTGTGTATGCACCATCGGACAGTATACGTCGGATTGTCTGACGGACAAAGTCTTATCTCCTGCTGGAAAGATTTGCCGACAACACGGTCCGATCACACCAAATCCGATCGTGTGTACGGTTGTCCAACCGGACAAAGTGCTACGCATGCTCAGATCACATTACAAGACCAAAGCTATTGGCTACTAGCCTCTACGTAGTCCCGTCGTAGGCAACAAACGTCACCACGTTCAGAATGATCGGATTTTCCGACAACTTTGTCTGACCGTGTGTACGCAAAACCAACATCAGACAAAGTATGACGGACATGGTCCGACGGACCTGGTCCTCGGATAATCCGCGCGTGTGTATGGGGCTTTAGTCAGTAGGATTCAATATTGTATTAAAAGCTTTTTAATCTCTGCACCTAGGTGGTGCTTCCCTCTTTTCTCTCCCCCAGGATGGGAAATCAGTCCTTGAGACAAAATATCCTGGCAATCTGGAAAAGCCCATGGAACACCTGCCAGTAGTCTTAACAGGTCAGCATACCCCATCCACCTGGGCCAGTCCAGAGCAATGAGGATCTACAGAATACTCTCCATTTCAATCCTGAGAAGCAGATAAATGAGGAAAGGAATAAATTAGAGTGTGCTGATCCCACAGAGCCACCAGAGAAAACCTTGCTTCCGCTAGAGCAGTGGTTCTCAACCTTTCTAGTGCCGTGACCCCTAGATAAAATTTCCCAAGTTGTGGGGACCCCTAACAGTAAAATTATTTCTCTTATATTCACCGACCGACACAGCTCCTCTCTGTAACAAATGGGTTGTTAGCCTTATCACTAGGAGAATACTAGGCATAGTTGTAATACAACACTCAGAACTCTTAGTTCCGCCCAGGGGGCGGTCCCTTGGGTAACAACCCTCCTGTCTGCAGACAGACCTCAGTTTCTTTTTGCCTAGTAAAGGAGAAAGACCTAGGAACCCTGCGGGCCCATCGGTCCGTGTTTTTTTATGCAGAAGTTTGGCTTTTTGCGCAAGATGACTGATCCTGTGATCTACTATCAACAGCCGGCTGGGTGACAGGCTGGATACCCTTATCCTTGTAGTCTCCCCAGTCCGGCCATCGAGCGTGTGCAGGTCGCAGCTACGGCTCGGCAGGCCACGACGAAACCTCAGCTCCAGAGGTGGTCGGTGAGCTTTTATGCTCCGGGGCGTACATATGACCGGGCTACTGATGTCTGCGTCACAGTACGCCGAGGCCGGCAGCTACGTCTGTACCGATCAGAGTGTAGATCTGCAATGGAATGTCTCCCAGCTTTTCAGGATGGTAAGTACAGCTCTCCCTGCCTCGGTGGGGCTGAGCAGCTGGGCATTCCCTGGGTCGATTCGGGGGTTCCTCTCCTCCCTCTCTAACCTCTCCAGTCCCTATCTTCCCTCCCCCCCCTCCCTGGTGGGGTGCTGCATGTGGCTGCTGAGCGGTGTATGTCTGTATATACAGGGATCTTTGTGGGCTCTCACCTGAGATGCTGGCTGGCTGGGGGTGTCCTGGGTCCTGTGGGTTTTGCTCCCGGAAGGTGCCTGTGAGGATCTGCTGTGGTCTGGTGCGGTGCTGTGTTTCTGCTATCATCTTTGCTTTCTGTACCTCATGGAGCTGCTGGCGGCCATTTTAGGTGTGGGCGAGGGCAGATTGCCTTCCTGGACTCCAGCGGCCATTTTCCAAGTGATCTCCTATTCAGGACACTGGCGGCCATTTTCTGGAAGTCTGAACACGTTCTCAGTGTTCTCTAGCAGCAGCATGACTCGTGTGTTCTCACAGCCATTTTCCCTGTGTTTCCTGTCTGTGTACTGGACGCTGGGCAGCCATTTTATTGAAGCAAGAGCACATTTCTAGAACTTTTTAGCACTCATTCTAGCGGCTGACACAGACAGTTTTTGTTTCCTCTGCACTTGGGAGCACTCAGGGACTGCAGGCACTACTTGTGGACAGCGCAGAACTCCTCAGGGTGGTGAGTCCGGCAGAAAGAGCCCCTCAGTCAGCGGCGGCAAGGAGGGTGGGACTGTCACTGTCCTAAGTCCACTTCGGGTGGCAGACAGGATAGGGTCAGCATGGCTTCAGAAACTGGTGTTTCTTCCCCCGGAATCCAGGCAATTGTAACCGGGTCACCTGCGGATTGCGCAGTACCCATGGACACCCTGACGGCGGTCCTCAATTTACTCCTTGCCAAGATGGAGGCGGTGCGTGGGAAGAAGGTGCACTAAAGAGGCCTCGGCCCCCCCCCCCCCCCCCCCCCCCGTCCTCGGGTCCTGCTGAGGCTGGTGACCCCTGCTCTGTCTTGTCAGATGACGCTGACCAGGGCCATTGCGGACCGGAGGATGAGTCCCTGTCCAGGCGCGACAAAGCGCTTGTTGGAGCACTTATCACAGCTGTGCGTGATTCCCTGAAGATTCAGGAGCCAGCAGATTCCTCTGCTGATGTACCGGTCCCTTTTGGGTCCCGCAAGCCAGCATGTTCACCTAAGGTGTTCCCGTATCTGACTTATTTTGACAAGTTTATTTACAGGGAATGGGGTCGCCCGCAACGGACCTTCGGTCCCCAAATACATGACGGTGCGTTACCCTTTTGAGGAGAGCCTTCTCAAAAGATGGTCGGCTCCTCCGGTCATGGACCCCCAGTATCCAGGTTAAATAAAGTAACCACGATCACGGTTGAGGGGACTCCTGCATTCAAGGATCCCACGAACAGGAAGGCCGAGGCAGTGGCTCGTTCCTCATTTACGGTGGTGGGGTCAGCCGTGCGACCAGTACTGGCATCCGCACTTGTGTCGCAGACACTGACTGAGTGGGCAAAACTTTTGCACCGCAAATTGGGAGAGCAACAGGCTTCTCCCGTCTGCGTGGAACTAGCTGACTAACTAGTGCAAGGCCTTAAATACATCTGTGACGCGGCCCTGGATACTCTCCCTCTGTTATCCAGGGCTTCAGTGTCAGCTGTGGTGCTGAGGCGCCTGATTTGGCTAAAATGCTGGTCTGCTGACCAGGCATCCAAAGAAGCCCGGACGGGTCTTCCCTTCCTTGGCAACCGGCTCTTTGGAGCCTCATTAGATGACATTGTTAAAAAAGCCACCGGTGGTAAGAGTACACGACTCTCACAGGCCAGGAAGGCTAGGGAGCCACGCCGTAGGCAAGGGCCCTCCTTTTCCGCTCACAAACGGCTTTTTCGTCCGCCCGGAGCTTCGACAAAGCGGCCAAGCCCGACAGGACGTCCACGGATGATCAAAGACGTCCCTGGAACCGCAAGCCTGCGAATAAAAGCGCTACCGCATGAAGATTTGCCCCCACCCATACCTTCGGGAGTTTGCAGCACGGTGGTCCTCACGGTTGTCCGACCAATGGGTCTGCGATCTGATTTCCACAGGCTACAAGATAGCTTCTCTCTTGGCCGCCAAACAGTTTCTTCCCCTCCAGCATGCCCGTATCCCCGGCTCGCCGGGAGGCCCTCTTGGGGGCGGTAAGGGATTTGCTGAAGTGCGGGGTGATTGTACAGGTTCCGGAATCGGAAGCTTCCAGGGATTCTACTCAAATCTGTTTGTGGTTCCCAAGAAGGAAGGGGTACGGCCTATCTTGGACCTAAAAGCCTCAATCACTTTGTAAAAGTGTAGAGGTTCCGAATGGAATCGGTGCGCTCAGTAGTCGCTGCACTCTATCAAGGGGACTCCCTGGCGTCCTTAGACATCCAGGATGCGTACCTGCACATACCCATATGCCTTCGGCTTTAAAAGTTGCTGCGGTTTACAGTCGGGGAAGCCCACTACCAGTTTGTGGCTCGTCCCTTTGGTCTGGCTTCAGCCCCCCGAGTCTTTATCAGGGTATTGGATCCAGTGTTGGCGTTGCTACGGCAACATGGGATCGCGATCATGCGATACCTAGACGATCTTCCGCCTCAGTATTAGACGAGGATGTGGCGATCACCATGCAGACCCTGCAAGAATTTGAGTGGCTGTTGAACCTAATGAATTCAGTGATTGTGCCGACCCAGCGTCTGGAGTACCTAGGCTTGCGGCTGGACTCCAGGGAAGCGAGAGTGTTTCTCCCTTCATGCAAATTGCAGACTCTCAGATCTGTGGTAAAACAGCAGATGAACCACAAGTGGTCGTCGCTCAGCTTTTACATGCAAGTACTGGGACTCATAGTAGCCTCCTTCAAGGCAGTACCTTATGCCCAGTTCCACACCAGAGTCCTGCAGAAGAAGATTTTGACAAAATGGGACAAATCTCAGTTGTCCCTGGATCGACAGATCCAGGTGAGCCAGTCAGTCAGATACTCACTGATCTGGTGGTTGAGGTCCCTGTGATTCAGTCTGGGAAATCGGTCTCTCTACATGGTCGATGAGACTGCAATGGGGTGTCCGATCGGGATCCAGTCAGACAACGCCACGGCCGTGGCATTCGTCAATCACCAAGGGGGGACAAGAAGCTCAACCGCTGCACGGGAGGTCGCTCACATACTTCGGTGGGCACAGCGACACGTACTGACCCTGTCAGCCATTTACATCCCGGGAGTGGAGAACTGGCAGGCGGACTATTTGAGTCGACAGGTTCTGGACCCTGGGGAATGGTCATTGCATCCGGAGACTTTCAGGTTACTGTGCCTGAGGTGTGCCACCAGGCGTGGATCTGCTGGCCTCCCGTATCAATCGGAAGGTGCCAAGATTCGTGTCCAGGACAAGAGATCCGTGGGCCGACGCGTCAGATGCGCTGGTGGCTCCGTGGGATCAGTACCAGCTGATCTACGCCTTTTCCTCCACTGAAACTGTTACCACGTCTGCTTTGCAGAGTCGAAGCTGTGTGGATCCCAGTGATACTGGTTGCCCCAGATTGTCCGCAGCGTCCCTGGTACGCAGACCTGGTGCGTCTGGTGGCAGACGCTCCCTGACGACTGCCGCTGCGAGAGGACCTTCTGTCTCAAGGTCTGATTCTCCATCCTGCTTTACCATCGCTGACTTTAACGGCATGGCTTTTGAGAGCCAGGTGTTGAGGAACCGGGGTCTGTCGGACTCGGTGATCCCAATTGTGTTGAGAGCACAGAAATCTTCTCGGAAGATGTACCATCGTACCTGGAAGGCTTACATCTCCATGTGTGAGGAGAAAGGATGGCATCCGTGCTCCTTTTCCATATCCAGGATCCTGCTGTTTCTTCGGCAAGGAGTAGACCAGAAATTGGCATTAAGTACCATTAAAGGGCAAATTTCAGCATTAGCTGTCTTTTTTCAGCAACCCCCCTGGCATCTCACTCCTCAGTGAGTACCTTCGTTCAGGGGGTACGACATGTAGTCCCTCCGGTGTGTCCACCGCTACCCCCTTGGGATCTGAACCGGGTGTTGGCGCTACCAAAACTGCCATTTGAAAATATCAGGGAGATTCCCCTGTTGACCCTTTCCCTGAAAGTGACCTTCCTAGTGGCCATCACATCGGCCAGGAGGGTTTTGGAACTGGCGGTCTTGTCTTGCAAGTCGTCCTATCTGGTTATCCAGGGATAAGGTGGTGTTGTGTCCGCAACCGTCTTTTCTACCATAAGTGGTCTCGGCTTTTCATATCAATGAGGACATTGTATTGCCATCTCTGTGTCCTAAGCCGAAGCACCCTAAGGAGGTGGCCCTTCACGCTCTGGATGTGCTTCGGGCTCTTGAGGTGTATTTGTCTGCCACGGCTCCCTTTTGGAAGTTGGACTCACTGTTTGTTTCGTTGGCTGGTCCAATGAAAGGCATGGCGGTCTCGTCGGCCGCCATTTCCAGGTGGATCGGACAGATTGTAGCACCAGCCTACGCCTTGAAGGGGCAGGTGCCCCCCTTTCCGGTCACGGCCCACTCCTTAAGGGCAATCGGAATGTCTTGGGCTTTCCGACACCAAGCGTCTGCCGCTCAGGTGTGTAAAGCGGCCACCTGGTCGTCTGTCCACACGTTTAACAAGTTCTACAATGTAGACGTCGGTGCATCGGTTGATGCCTGTTTTGGCTGCAAAGTTTTGCAGGCAGCCATGTAGTTGCAATTGAATATGCAAAATATATATATTTTTTTTTTTTACTGTTTTTTTCGATAAAAACACAGTACTGTTATGTTAATGCACTGTTGCATTACTTCCGCAGTTTTATGCGGTTTTGGGTGATCACGCCTGTTGAGGATACCCTGATTTTTGTGGTGGTTTTTCCAGCACTGTTGTTTTTTTGTGGGTAAAGTTTCACTAGTTCCCACTTGCCACGGGGGATGAAGTCTTTATGCTGTTTTCCCACCCCTCGTTTGGCACTGCTTGGGGACGTCCCATTTGTTACAGAGAGGAGCTGTGTCGGTCGGTGAATATAAGAGAAAATAGGATTTTTTGTACTCACCGTAAAAATCCTTTTCTCTGTAATTCACCGACCGACACAGCACCCGCCCCTCCTTTTATCTTTGTGTTATACTGCTTGTTGACGTACTGAGGTCTGTCTGCAGATAGGAGGGTTGTTACCCAAGGGACCGCCCCCTGGGCGGAACTAAGAGTTCTGAGTGTTGTATTACAACTATGCCTAGTATTCTCCTAGTGATAAGGCTAACAACCCATTTGTTACAGAGAGGAGCTGTGTCGGTCGGTGAATTACAGAGAAAAGGATTTTACGGTGAGTACAAAAAATCCTATTTTTCGTAGCGTGGGTTGTCAACATCCAAGGCAAGACAAGTCATTTGCACCCCTAACCCATGGACATTTAGCGCTCTCCTTTCCACTCATACAGTTTTAAAACTCCTCATGGTACATTTTAGGATTTTGCTTTGTTCTCCTTTCTTTCCCTTTTATCTCACTCTATCCTAATTTCTAGTTTTTTTCCCCATCCCTCTCTCTAGCCATCTTTCTTGTTGTTCTGATCAAGTTCTGATCAACCAACTTGGGTGCTCTTGATCAAGGTCATTTGCTGATCTGAAAACTGTAGTGAACACTTTTAATGGCAACTCTAATCACAGGTAGTATTACTCACTGTGTCTCCGGCTTCACCGTGTCTCCAGCTCTGTGGTGTCTCACAGCAGTGACACCTATGCCAAAATCAGGAGATAGGGTCTCCTCCAGCCTCTCCCACTTCACATTCCCCACCAGTCAGCTGACCTCTAGTCTCTGTGAAGAGGCTGAGTGGGCGGCCGCGGGCTACAGGAACAGCCCAGCTGGGCGACCGCAAAAAAGTTGGGAGGGTGGTGCGGGCTTCAGGAACAGCCCAGGATTTAGTGACCCCTGGCAAATCGTCATTTGACCCCAAGGTTAAGAACCACTGCGCTAGAGGTTCCCTGTACATGGAAACAATAGCACTCAGTTTGTTTTTTATCATCCTTTACCTGTGTCATAGGTCGTAGAAAACCTCCAGGTGCAGGTGCCACTGCCAGGGACCGGCAGGTAAAGAATCTGCCTGCCAATTGTCTACAAAGCAGGGATGTACACGGCAGACAAGGTTGAAACATAAAGCTCTGTCCTGAAAAGGATCCAATCTGCCTCTCTTATTATGGCAAGACTTCCCTCATAGATGATGTATGCATCGCCATGGCATTGTCTGACTCAATTTGGATTGGATGACCCTCCAGGGGGATGGTCCAACTCTGCAAAGCAAAGTCGCCTGAAGTACCAGAATGTTGATCGGGAGGATTTTCCAAAAGACAGGAAAGGATTACTCCAAATCTGGAGCTGGATTCCTGAGACACCAAGCCAGGGACAAGATGGAGATCATGTCCCCTTTGGGAAAGGTGAACAGGTTGGAGTAAAGTCCTTAAAATCATTCTGCCACAGAAACTGGGGCAATGACACCTTGGACCAGAAGACCCACGAGGGCTCGAAGAAGTCCTGTTAATCTGTGAGGTGACACAGAACGGTAAGAGGTGAGAAACCGAGGAGGTTGCAGGTATCGAAACTCTAATTTCTAGCCCTGGGAAACCACCTCCTGCACTTAGGCGGGGGAAGATGCCACACCACAAGCCAAGTACTGTAAAGTGATGCCCACTTAATTGATCTTGCCCAGTTTTTGATCACACCCACATACTGTTGGCAGGTAATTTTCTTCTTGATCCTTTTAAAAGAAGTCCAGCCTGAGCTCGTTTGGCTGGGCTTCACCTATGGGTCACAGAAGTGCAATTCGTTTTGCACTCTAGTGACCCATTTTCCGCTCTCTACTGACGTCACCAATATCAGTCCAGGCACGGCATCATCCCAACTCTGGGAGTCTGGATCCACCAGGTGCCTGGACTGATAGCCGTCTGAGCCTCTCAGCGAGCCACTGAGACGGCCGCTCCCCTCAGCGCTCCAGTGAGCATGGAGGAGGAGAGCTGCTGATTGACAGGCAGCAGCTCTGCTCAGAGAGCTGAGAGAACTGAGCCATCTGCGGTGTTCAATGGCTCAGTTCTCAGTGCAGAGACGCCGGGGGACAGATGCAGCATCGGACCGATGATGCATCCACCTAGGTAAGTATAAACTGCAATAACCCCCAAACCCATACTTCTCTTTTAGGGTGTCCCTCCAAATTATTTCCAAATGTTGGTAACTGTGCAAAGGACTCTCTGGTCAAAGTACAGTAAAATAACAGGATCGGAAAAAAAGTCAATGAGTAGGCAACTCGCTATCCCCCCCACCCCCCCCCCCCGCCAGTGCCCCCTCTGCTGACTTCTCCATCAAGATAAATAATATAACTAATCAGTCTCTCCCCTCATGCCAGGGTGCTAGGTGTATTCCTATACTCTAACCTGTCCTCTAACCATTGTCCAAATCTTCTAGACTACACCTCTGTAACATCTCCAAAACGCGCCCCTTTTTTAACCAATGAAACCACTAAGCAACTCATTCACTCCCTCATTATCTTTCGTCCTGACTATTGCAATGCCCTCCTCATAGGCCTACCTCTATGCAGGTTATCTTCAGTGTCACCCTAGCCCCCTCTCTGCCAATCCCTCCACTGGCTTCCAATTGTCCAGGGAATAAAATTCAAAATACTAACATTTTACAAAGCTATTTACAGTACAACTCTGCCCCAAGGTACATCACCAAACTTGTCTTAATATATCACCCAAGCTGTTCTCTCTGCTCCTCCAAAGACTTTCTGCTCTTTAGCTCCCTTGTCTCCTTCTCTCATGCTTGTCACCAGGACATCTACAGAGATGCTCCCATCCTCTGGAACTCTCTACCCCAATCAGTACAGCTTTCTCTTACACTGTCTAGTTTTAGGTTTATATTTTTTTGCCTTCAGGTAACAACTAAATCTTTTATTTCCCCCATTAACTCATCCCTCACAGTTATTACCTTTTGTTTCACACCCTCCCTATTAAATTGTAAGCTCTCAGGAGCAGGGCCCTCCTAGTCCTCTTGTATTGAATTGTATTGTTACTGCACTGTCTTCCTTATCATTGTAAAGCGGTGTGCAAAATGTTGGCGCTATATAAATTCTGTATTATAATAAAAATAATATACAATTTAGCATGTGAAGCCTTCCCTAACATATTATATAAAGATTTTTTTTTTTGGAACATAAAGGGTTTCAATTTGTTTGCAGAATTGTATAAATTTATTTTTTTAATGCTTGGGGCTTTTTGGAAAGAAAAAGTGAAAAATTTGCTGTGATTTTTCTCAAAATAACATTTACGTAGTTTTCATACCCCAGATATTTACCATAAAATATGACCATCAAAGTCTGGTGAATAAAATATTATCACATATGTGTGATTTTTGTGGTGCGTAACAGAATGGTAAAGCTTTAGGTATGTTGATTATACATTAAAAAACACAGGGGAAAAAACAATTTGTATAAACTGTTGGATAACATTGGAACAAGATCAGGTTTAGGTTGGCGAGGGCACAAATTGGCACGGTGATGACTTTTTCACAGAAGTGGGGCGATCTACGCCAAATCCGGCCCCTCCTCCGTCCCCCCGCTGTCTTCTGGGAGACACACAGGACCCAGAAGAAAACGGGCCACTCAGAACGCGCAGCGCGACTTGTGCATGCGCAGTGGAGAACCAGGCTGTGAAGCCGCAAGGCTTCACTTCCTGATTCCCTTACTGAAGATGCCGGCGCCTCAGAAAATCTATCACTTCCTCCCTGTCAGAACAGAGCTCTGCCTTGTTTGCATTGCCCGGTACAAGCAGATCCCCTGGAGCCAAAGGGACGGGTCGGCTTCAGGTAAGGACATTGCGGGCACCCTGGACAGGTAAGTGTCCTTATTTTAAAAGTCAACAGCTGCAGTATTTCTACCTGCTGACTTTAATTTTTTTTCAGGCGGAACTCCGCTTTAAGCCTGGATATGCCCAATAGGCTTTGTTTTGCATACCTTCATTTTTTAATTCAATAAGAATAATTTACAAAAAGGAAAAAAAAGAAGGAACCAGGCCACAAGAGGTTTCAATCAGGAAATCCACCAGAAGCAATAAAGGCATCCCAGCCAAACATATGTCCTATGTTGCTCACGTAGCATTAAAACCAAAGCCAATTTCTTGGGATGAGATGCAAAGACTTCCAACTCATGAGAAACCAAAGTGGATCAGAGCTGCTGATGAAGAGATGACATCTGTTAGTGAACTGAAACATATCGGAAATGGGACTAATATTAGGGGTGTGGGGGGATGAGTGTGAGATAAATATAACCCTTATAAGGTACCATCCCATAAGAGACACATTGTCAGGGCTGGGCTCAGCCCTTCTTTCTCTGAATTGGCCGCTCAGCTGTCGGCTAATTGCCAGCTCCTATCTTTCCACAGGAACTCAGCTGTTGATGATATCCTGCTCGTCAGTCCTGCCTACTTAAGCCGTCCAGTCCAGAGGAGCGCTGCCTTCGCCTTGGTCACATCACAGAAGCTATCTCCTGCGATCCTGTTCAAGACTTGCTTTGCTGACATCCCTTCTGGCTCCAGGTCCTGCTTGCTGTTCCACTACATTGATCCTTGACTTATGGCTTGGCTGACTATGCATTCCGGTTACTGAATTTTGGATATGTTTTGACTACGTTTGTTCTTTTTGTTTAAAAACAATGTTACAAACTGGTTGTCCAGCGTATTGATATCCTGACTAAAAACGTCTGGTCAGAGTGGTCACTCTAACCGGACCTTTTTAGCCAGGATATCAATACCCTGGACAACCAGTTTGTAACATTGTTTTTAAACAAATTGTGTCCTTTAAGAATGTATGTGTAAACTTAAAGAGGGAGTCCACCTTAACAAAAAATATTAAAAGTCAGCATCTACAAATACTGCAGCTGCTGACTTTTAATAAATGGACACTTACCTGTTCCAGCGATGTTGGCAGAAGATGACGAGCAATCGCTCGTCTCTCGGCTGCCCCCACCGCCATCCTCTGTCAGGGAATCAGGAAGTGAAGCGTTGCGGCTTCACTGCCGGGTACCTACTGCGCATGCGCGAGTCGCTCTGTGCGTCTTTACTGGTCCCCGTTGTGTCCTGGGAACTGTGTGTTTCCCAGGACACAACGGGGGGGGGGGCGGGCATCTGCGGATAGGGGCGGGGGCAGCTGCGGCTAGCTAGTTCCGGAAGTGGGTGCAGATACCTGCACCCCCCTCCCCCCTGAAAGGTGCCAATTGTGGCACCGGAGGGGGGGGGGGAATCCGATAAGCGGAAGTTTCACTTTAGGGTGGAGCTCCTCTTTAAATAAAGATTTGTTCAATTTTTAATCAGTTGGTCTAGTATTCCCACAAATTCTATTGTATTGCTTAATATAAGGAGTAGTTGCTGAGGAGTGGGGGTGTTGGAATACAGAACTGTATTTTGTGCAACAACATCAACAAAGCTCATGTGGACTGTGCACTGTCTGTTCTGTAGGGCTATATACAGAATTTCTAACAGGTTATGGGCCTGTGGTGTAGTTGAATGCTACATGCCTTTAGCCATCACAGTTCACAGATGTATGATGCTGTACATCATGCAAGGGCTGTTCTTACAGCACACTATATAAAGCACATCATGGCTATTATCTGATAAACAATTTCCGTTCCGCAGCAAGAGACCAGACATTCTTTTCCTCTGTTACGGCAAGCACAGCCCAGACCTAAAACTGCTCTCTCGGCACAAATTCCTACAGACACACTCCAAAATCTTATGGGAAGCCTACCCAGAAAAGAGGAAACTGTTATAACTTCAAAGGGGAGATAGAGCAATGTATTATTAAAGTGTTACTAAATCCACAACAGTAAAATCAGTCTGTATATGCAGTAAAGCATGCTTGTTGTACTCACTGTAGAACCTAATGGGTTAATCTTCTGCATTGTATAAATAGGCTGTTTGATCCTGTCTTCTCTGTTCCTCCCCTTCTTCCAACATCCCCAATCTATCTCCTGATAAAACAGAGTCTAGGGGACAAGCTTCACATACTCAGTTTGGTGTATATTGCTAGAGAGTTTTTTTTTCTTCTTGGGAGTGCATGTGATCAGTACAGGGCCAATCGGCACTGTCCAGACAGAGGGTCAGGGGTCCTGCAGGTTTATAGAACAGTCAGAGGTGAATGGAAACTCCTCCTATGAGCTTTATCCAGTGCTCAGCCAGACACTGGTAGAAGTCAGAAGACTGCTGTATACTGGTGAAAAGGTATTTAACAGTTTATATTTACTAAAATAATTTCCATGTTCTGTGTACAGATATAGTGAAAGCAGGGTCCTGGGTTTAGTAACACTTTAATGCCCATGATTTAATAGTGAGGTGTCCAACAACTTCATATTGCGGTGATGATTAGGTATCATAGTGTAAATCCACTGTTTAATGAACAGGCACTGTTTTTCCAGTCATTTATTAAAAAACGGGAGGAAGAATTTACATCTTTGTACATAAAACATAACGCAAATATGACACAGCAAGAATGAGCTCTTCCATGGGAATGATCTCTCTGCTGATCCCCGCTGAGAAGGCCGATGACAGGTCCAGAGCAGATACAGCCTCGCTGTTCTCTATGGGGCGGTCGGATAGAAACGGACCGCCTGTCCGTTTCTATCCAATTGTCATACGATTCGATCTGCCGGACGGATGGGGAATGAATCCTCCATTCGTCTGTTTTTGGCGGACAGGATCAGATCAGATGCTAGTGGGTGTCAGTGGACACTGACACCCACCGCTCCCTAGAGAACAATGGCTGGTCCGATCAGGTCCACCTGAAAAACTGACAGGCAGAACTGATCGGACCGCTCATGTGAAACCAGCCTAAGGGTTCTAATGCAGCAAAGTAACTCAATTGAGTTTACTACCACTTAAGGATCTGTGTAAAAAAATAAAAATAAATTGGAGCTTAATTTTGCTTTAATCCTTTTTCTACCAGGCCCTGCACTCCATTTTGACCTTGGATCGCCAGATCATTTTTGCAATTTTTCCATTTTTAGAATGTTTTTCTGATAGCTTTCAGAGTTTGTAAGCACAGGACTGGTAGAATAAAACAATGATACAAAGTTGCACTAGTGTTTATTAAACAAATGACACAAATGCAACAAAATTCCTACTAAATCTAAAAGACGAGAGATGAGGAGGTTTAATTCTAGGTGCACACCCATGCGCTGCGGTAACGGACAGGCTGTGGTGAATGTTTTTATCCACATTAATGTGTGTTGCGCTGGGGTAACCCATTTATTTAAACAGATATCACCCTGAAAGGGAGTATGCACCTTTTTTTAATATAATAAGCAGCTAACATACACTATGGTGCGCTGTGATGCACATGCATTAGCAAGGTCCACTGAGTTGCCATTAACAATCAGTGGCAAAGCAGTGCACAAAAAAGATCTCATGTTTTCTTGCGCTGTGGCAATATATGCAATGTCATGCACATTTTTCTCCTCGCATGGATGGAATGGGGAATTAGGTCTTTGGTGAAATATCAGGGGTCTGCATTACCCTTTTTGAATGAGTATATACTCTGCCCCTGAACTCAGAGATTTCTATTTTATATAAATAGTAACCTGAATGTGTGAATTATACTATTCAAAATCAGTAACTTATAAATGTTCTATAAAACACAAATAAATGCATGTATGTCATCATCAGTGTAAATGAGGCCTTAGAACCTCAGATTTTCATTTTTTAATTGTTTGTATCCCTACTGAGGCAATTTCCACTCACCCTCTACCAGGCCAGGAAGGGATTGGAAATCTCTCTGAAGCCATTCATAGATGGTTCCTGTTGAACCGGTGAGATTCAAACCATGTATGGGCAGGCTGTATTTACCCAAGTTGATCGATCAATCAACTTGGGTACAGCCAGTCTGCCGGATTTACGTGCAATTAATCCTAGTGGCTGTTATAGCCGCTTGCATTAAACACTGTGTTCTCCCAGCGGGGATGGCTTCCCATGCCCCCCTGCTGGGAGAATACAATGGTTTTGCTGAAGGGATTCTCCTGTCAATACTGCCGTGGTTGCAGTAAAGAAGTTTTCTCCTTCTATAGATGGCCTTAGATGCAGACAAAAAACAAAACAAAAACACACTAGATAGAGAGATATATATAGTCTGACTTAAGCAACATTAACCACTTGCTGGCTGCCCCATAGCAGTTTTACTGCTACAGAGCGGCAGCTGTGTGCCAGATCACGTATATATCTGGCTCTTCCGGGTAGCGGGTGCGAATGCGTGCTGACTCGCTCATGCTGCGATTATACACAGCGGGTACTGCGGACTTGATGTCCACTGGCACTCGCCGATCATTCGGTACAGAGGCAGAACGGCAGTCTGCCTATATAAAACAAGGCAGATTGCCGTTGCCAGTAGGGATGGCATGGATCCTGTTTTCCTGGGACAAGGATCCATGTCTTCCCCTAGTAAAAGCACCTCCCACACAGTAAAAAAAAACACTGGCTAGGCACACAGTTAATCCTTTGATCCCCCTGATGTTAACTCCTTCCCAACCAGTGTCATTAGTACAGTGCCAGTGCATATTTTTAGCACCGATCACTGTATTGGAGTCACTGGTTCTCAAAAAAGTGTCAGTGTCTGATTTGCCCACCGCAATATCGCAGTCTTGCTATAAGTTGCTGATTGCCACCATTACTGGTAAAAAAAAATTCCATATATATATCCCATAGTTTGTCGAAGATTTTTTGCAAACCAATCAATATACACTTTTTGTGATTTTTTACCAAACATATGTAGCAGAATACATATTGGCCTAAATTGATGAAGAAATTTGATTTTTTACATTTTTTTTATTGCATATGTTTTATAGCAGAAAATTGTGTTTTTTTTTTTTGTTTATAGCGCAAAAAAGAAGAACCACAGTGGTGATCAAATACCACCAAAAGAAAACTCTATTTGTGGGGAGGGAAAAAAAAAAAGGACAAAAATGTTATTTGGGTACAGCATTGCACAACCACGCAATGCAGTGCCATATCGCAAAAAAATGGCCTGGTCATGAAGGTGTGTAAATCTTCCAGAGTGGTTAAGCTTACCTCAAATGTCCAAATAGCTCCTTTAAAACTTTATCCTGGCCCTGTACGGTCAACACAATGGTTCTCACCATTTCGGTACTATCGCTGTAAGCATTATCTTAAAAGAAATGGATTGCCAGCATTAGATAAAATATCAACATCTTGTTAAAAAAAAAAAATGTATCTACACAGATATCACAATCACACACCTGGAGGCCGAGGCTTTAACTGCTTGTATAAGTCTATAGCCTTCTGTTCCCTGGGAGAAAATATATTAATTATACATCACAATCTACACCGACACTTAAGAGTTAGAAAAGCATGAGAGCACAGGTATAGTACAGCAATGATAACATTTCTAGAAGTCGATTTCCTGTGTAACATGCAGCTAGTGGAGGGGATAACAAAGAAGTAGTAACAATTGCACTTCAAAGAGTTCAAGACAGACTGTAGATTAGAGTCAGACTACTGAAATCTACTCTCTGTGTAACCTGCAGCCACTGAAGGGGCAATTGGAGAGAATTAGTAACTAAGAAGTAAGAGGAAAAGTGTTTGGCCTGTTTCATACTGGCTTCAGCTTGTATAAGAGCAGCATGAACGGTGAGCATTTGGCAAGCTTCAAGCAGCTTTTTCTAAGCCTTTAAATAGCCCTTCAACTCCTGTATGGAAATTTTATACACAGATCTTAATGGGAGTGCTGACTGTCACTTTAAACAAGCTGCTAGTAGTCTTCAGCAGGCTTTCATAACATGCTTCAAGTAGTGCTGGAGCCTGCTAGCAGCCTGTTTAAAGTGACAATCGGCACTCCCATTAAGACTGATCAGTGTACCGCCCCCTGCTGGTAACATGTAATTGCTGTGACCAATCACAGCAGACCACGTGACAATTGTAAACAATGAATTGCTTCAATTCATGCCATTCATTGTGTACAATTGTGTTGCTAGCTGTGATTGTTCACAGTGATCACATGGTACAGATGTGCTGTGATTGACCATGTCAATAGATGTGGCCAATTACAGCTAATCACAACAATACACACTGAATGAATCAATTTCATTCAGTAAAAATGCTTGCTTGTAACAGTGAAATTCACTGCTATAAGCAATCATCGTGTGAAAAAATAAAATGAAAGCATGATTGCTTCCCCAGTGTAGTACAGTGATACTATGGTATTGTATTGCTCTGGTCAACAGCAAGGTTTTTTTTTTTTTGTTACATACCATCACCAGTCAGCATCCCTGATCACTGCCACACCCGTTATAGGATGACGCTGTACTGCACTGGTGACAGTATGTTATAAAAAAAAAAAATAAAAAACTTGCCATGCCTCTTACTAAATACCTTCCAAAATGGGGTCAATAGGGTATTACTGTACTGTTCTAGCATTTTCGGGCCTCAAGAAATGAGGCTGTCCGTACATCAGGATTGAGCAATTTTCAGATATAATTCCATAGTTTGTGAACTTTCCTACAGACTAAATAATATACACCGATTTGTGTTATTTTCACCAAAGATATGTGGCAGAATACATTTTGGCCTAAATTTATGAAGAAAAATTATTTATTTGTAAAATGTTATGACAAACAAAGAAAACTTTTTTTTTTTTCAAATTAGAAACCCAGAAACCACCAAAAGAAAGCTCTTTGTGAAAATAATGGTTCACATTTTATTTAGGCACAGTGTTGCATAAACATGCAATTGCCATTCAAAGTGTGACAGCGCTGAAAGCTGAAAATTGTCCTGGGCAGGAAGGGGGTGAAAGCGTCCAGTACTAAAGTGGTTAAACAAGCTGTTAGCAGGCTTTCAACAAGTAGTGCTGAAGCCTGCTAGCAGCTTATTTAAAGTACCAATCAGCACCCCCATTAAAGGAGTTGTAAAGTCTCTTGGTTTTTCACCTTAATGCATTCTATGCCCCCCAGACCCCCCCCCCCCTTTTATTACCTGAGCCTGAATGTTCCAGAAAAAAAATCACAAGCCCAGCAGCTCCAGCTGCTGCCTTGGATCCTCATTGGATAGATTGATAGCAGGGGAAGCCATTGGCTCCCGCTGCTGTCAATCAAATCCAGTGACACAGGGAGCGGGGCCGAGCCCTGCTGTCTGTGTCAATAGACGCAGAAGCGGGACTCTGGATCGCGACTGCTTGGGTGCCTCCATGGAATGCGTCTCTCTCCGTGGGGGCAGCCAATGAAGAGGAGGAGCCAGGAGCGGCGCCGGGACATCCCAGAAAAGGAGGATCGGGGCTGCTCTGTGCAAATCCCTTGCATAGAGCAGGTAAGTATGACATGTTTGTTATTTAAAAACCAAAAACGAACCTTTACAATCACTTTAAGATCTGTGTCCAACATTTAAAAACTGTAGGGGTGCTTTAAAAGCTTCACCAAAGCTTGCTGAAAGCACTGCAAATGTTTTCTAAAAGTTTACTGTTCACACTGCTCTTATACAAGTTAAAATTCATGTGAAAAAGACCTTAGTGGTGAGTAGCAGGATTCAGGTTGGTTGTATACAGGATGGGGGAAGGTAGAAGAGGGATGTAGGTTACACAGAGCATACACATAGAATATCTAATTGACCAAGCTCTTTTCCCCTTTCCCCTCTAATCCCCACAGTGCAACCACTTCTCTTCTCCCTTCTCATTCGCTACTTTTCTTACTTTGTTCCCCCACAAGTTACACAGATAGCACACTTCTGACAAAAGTGGTAGAAGTATGGGAATTATTATTTTTATTTAAAATTATACTTATCTAGATGGATGCAGCATCGGTCCAATGCTGCATCTGTCCCCCGCCAGCTGTAAGGTTGAGTGATCAAACA
Source organism: Lithobates sylvaticus (assembly GCA_028564925.1). Taxonomy (NCBI): domain Eukaryota; kingdom Metazoa; phylum Chordata; class Amphibia; order Anura; family Ranidae; genus Lithobates; species Lithobates sylvaticus. Next base: position 292,048,711 of record CM053027.1, on the reverse strand, counting down.
CCGCTCTTAGTGCTCCCTAAGCAAAGGGCTGGTAACTGTCCATCTGGCTCTTTGCTCTTAACCCTCAACCACCAGCCCCCCCCCCCCCCCCCCCCCCCCCCCCCCCCCGTGGGCTCATTGGAGCGCTGGGCTCTGGAGGGGCAAGAGCAGCCGGCTCAGGTTCTCAGTTGTACGCTGAATGGCTGAGCTGGGTTCCAGTCCAGGCGGATCCCAACCATATCATCGCAATCTTCCCAGAGCCTGGACCGGCTCTGTGGCATCAGCCCGCTTGTCTGCTGAAAACGAGTCACAGGAGTGCAAAACGATCTGCAAACGAGCTTTGGCCCTAGTGTTATTTTCCCAATACCATGTCTTAATTTACTTCATAATTCTCAGATTTCAATTCACATAACACATTTTAGTCAGCTTTGTAAGTATTGGTATTTTACCCCTACCAGTGCTTTTATATAACGGTTTGTGTTAGCACCCCTCAAAATAACGCCAGCTTCAGGGCGGTGATACTTGAGGAGGGTCAATAACTGTCTATGGGGGAGAAAAGAAAAACTTTTCCAGGTAAGGTGGTGACAAAATAACACTTCTTGGGATAAAATAACATTTTGTGAAAAAACAGGGTTTTAGAACAATGTTCACTTCACTTCTCCTAATTATCAGGAGGTAAAATAAGTTATGTTGTTATAAAAAATCATTACTCTTAGCCAGTCAAGCCTTTTAGGTTAGGGAAGCTTTGCGAGTTAGAAGTTTAAACTCTATTCTCTGTGTAACCTACAGCTAGTAGAGGGAAAAACAGAGAGAAGTGGTTACTCAGAGGAAAAGTGGCTGCACTGAGTAGTGATGCCAGTGGGTTCTGTGGTAAGTCACAAAAAAATAGAGGTGAAATCTAACCAAGCAACAAAAAGGCATACATACAAACATGCAAAAACTGCTCAATGTGAACTTACAGGAGCTCCATGACATCGCCTTGTCTACGTGCATAAGGGCTCCTCTGTAGTTCAACTATCTCAGTGTGGAGTCCCATTATTTGGTCATCCAGAAAGGAAATTTGTCCAGCCTGTGAGTTCAGAGCAATACAATAGAATATTTACAAACTATTTACAAAGAAGAGATATAGACACAAAGTTGAATCTGGCCATTGACATGAAATGATCTGAGGTTTATGCCAGTGGACACTTGCCAGCCAAACTAGACCAGTGTGTCTGGTGAAACATACAGGTTTAGGACCATGTAGTCAGACAGGTGCCTCTGCGTAGTCAAATCATGTCTGCACTACTGAGTTCCTTTGTATGTCTATGGTCAACTTTAAAAGAGAAGTTCAGATTATTATTTTTTTTCAAGAATCAAACTTACCTAGGTGCATGCAGCATCAGTCCGATGCTGCATCTGTCCTCCGCCGGCTCTCAGACTGATAACAAAGACCACTGATCGCTCGGTTCTCACAGCTTCATGAGCGGACAATTGGTGACTGTCTTTTACCACTGTTTGCTCTAACCCCCCAACCCAGGCTGTGGAGGGGGCAGGAGTGGCTGGCTCAGGCTCTCAGCGGCTTGTTGAGAGGCTGAGCCAGGTGCTGGTCTGGGCTCCTGGGAGGATCCCGACCAGATTATCACGATATTTTCCCAGCCCGGACCGGCTCTGTGACTTCAGACCACTGTCTGCTAAAAACAGGTCAACAGGAGTGCAGAACGAACTGCACTCTTGTGATCCACAGAAGTACCGCCATCAGTCTGTATATGCAGTAAAGAATGCTTGTTATACTCACTGTGGAACATAAGGGGTTAATCCTTTGCATTATGTATAAAGGCTGTTTGATCATGTCTTCTCTGATCCTCCTCTTCTTTCACGGGCTCCAAAAAAAAAAAGGATATTTACAGAGCCAGGGGACGGGCTGCACATGCTCAGTTTGGTGTGTATTGCAAGAGAGTTTTTTTTTCTTGGGAGAGTGCACATATCTGATGCGCCACTGCAGATATCGGGAAATGTCTCACTGCCTGTGATTAGCGCAGTGCTGACATCCTGGTGGGCTCTGTACGTGCCGTATGCAAACACACCAGAGCTCATCCTTAACTGTGGGAGACCAGATATAGTGACTGCAGGATCAAAGTTTAGTAACGCTTTAAAGATTCGAGTTGACACTTCTTATGTATAAAAAGACAACAAAAGCTAAAGTTTCATACTCAATCCGTTCTTTAGAATGGAAAAAATAAAAGCTAACACCGCGCTCATCCCTAAATGTGACAAATAGTGAGTGCTATATAGATATACCTGCATAGAAATATATGTATATGCATGTATCAAAATGCGAGTAAAATAATAATAGCAGCAGCTAATAAATGTGAGATAGACACATAAACCAAAAATATACAGTGAGAAAAAGCCGCGCTGAAGTGATAATATGAATCAAATCACATGAAAAACGCTTAAATGATAATTGATGGAAAAATAAAAATATTAAAACCACTTAGATAATAATTAATGAAAAATAAAAATGCTGGAAAAAATCTGTGTGAACAAATTAATCATACAATAAAGTCCAATTCAAAGTAAAAAGTGATGGTGACACAAAAATAATAATCGGAATGAAGATATTGAAAAAAATCTGTGTGAACAAATTATTCATACAATAAAGTCCAATTCAAATTAAAAGTGATCGTGACTCAAAAAAATTTGTGACATGTAATTTCCAAAAACGTGAATATGAAAAATCCACCAAGTGATCTTAATCCACCACCGCTCTAATATTGCGCTTACCAGAAGGCAAGCTTTAGTAAGCCTGTAACTCGAAAGCCATCAAGGTATAGTCAAAAACCACTAGGAGTCGCCTCTAGGACTCGTGCTTAACTGATGATAGCGGCCAAAAATCCTGGATGGGGCAAATCTCCCTTGTGGGGTGTATATGGGATCGAACTCCTCCAAGGATATCAAGCCAGGGAATCATGCACTCTCATCATGTGGATAGAAAAAATGAGGGATGCTCCCATAGTGTAAAACCATATGTAAAATTTATTGCATCAAATAAAAGTTCTACTTACATCAATGGAAAGAAATGCTCGCAGAATACATGTAAGAAAAAACGCCGGCCGGCTAGCAGAACACCCGCTCACAGTGCGGAACGTGATGACGTCAGTGCGTCAGCCTCCCTACGTCCGTTTCGACCAATCGTCGTCATCTGGGGAACGACGATTGGTCGAAACGGACGGATTCCCTGGCTTGATATCCTTGGAGGAGTTCGATCCCATATACACCCCACAAGGGAGATTTGCCCCATCCAGGATTTTTGGCCGCTATCATCAGTTAAGCACGAGTCCTAGAGGCGACACCTAGTGGTTTTTGACTATACCTTGATGGCTTTCGAGTTACAGGCTTACTAAAGCTTGCCTTCTGGTAAGCGCAATATTAGAGCGGTGGTGGATTAAGATCACTTGGTGGATTTTTCATATTCACGTTTTTGGAAATTACACGTTCTTTAGAATGAACAAAATGTGGAGAAGACAAGGGAAAAGCAGAGAGTGGCAGGAAACTGAAAAATATTTTATATACAGCTTTGCCTTGACACCTAGCGGGTTTGCTCCTAAGCCCTTAAGCAGCACTAAACCCAAAAAGCAATGACAGGCAAAACAATCCAGATAATATTCCCTAATTAGGTAAGATTTTTAACATACTGAAATATCAGCTTTTGGTGGATAGGACAAATTGCCATACCTCACCTATATACTATATGCAAATAAACATCTTCAGAAAAATGTTTTTCGTTTATGAGGGACAGCCTAGTTGGTTCAAATATTACCTTCGCACATCCTACCGCTCGATCCTCCATCTCCTTCCAAGCTCTCAGCATCTTCTCTGAAGCTGCCAAGTAGAAAAAAGGTTCATTAGTCTTTTGGCCGAATGGCTAAAAAAAACAATCTGCTCTAAAGTCTGTAATGCTTTTCAGATTACTGCAAGAAGATGTGAGAATCTTTCAGATCAGTCAAGCTGACAGGCAACTTAAAAATATAAGTCACTGAGGCACTGGTAAGGAAAGTATTAACTTGGGTTGGGAGGGCCCTTTACAAACACACTGAGGCTTTTCCTGCAAGTTGACTGTCTGTTTAGGAATGCCCAGCAACAAGTGAAAACTATAGGTGAACTGCTAATGATAGTAAGGAAACACTGCAAACTGGGCAAAATAAAGTCAGAAAGTCCATACGATTTAACCCAATGCGTGTTCTATGCAATCCACTGCAACCAGGTTACAGAAATCTAGTAACATGCATGGAGGGTGTATTTGCTGCCTACAATCCGAGCCATTAGGTCTTCTCTTTCTGACAGATCATCAATCTAAATCAGAATTCCAAAAAAAGGTTTAAAGTGGAATTCCAGCCTATCAATAACTATGCTTTAAAATGCCTGAGGCCTCTTATCTATTGTTAGTCCAGTGCAGTCTGATCACGTGATCCCCCCGTGTCAGTGAGTGGAAACTGCAGGGGAGAGGAGGAAGCGCTTAACAGCTGGGAATTGCGGGAGCCGTGACTTCACCTCATGGGCTTCCATATCCCAGCCATTGTTGGCGCTCCCTCCTCTCCCTTGCAGCTGCCGCTCACTGACAGATTGGAGCTGGAGCTGCAAGGTCACATGACCGAACTGAAATGGACTAAAACTAGGTGAGTATACTGATGTTATTTTACGAAGGTTAGACATGATAGGTAGCAGTGGGGGACGGAACATTTCTTGGCATAGCTAGTGTAATGCCAAATACAAACGGACCAGAAAACGTTTAGTTCAGCAGCAACTGTTCAACATTCGGCCTGTGTGTACAGCTCCCTGTCTGACAGAGTCCGATCAGCGCTGGCAGCCCTGTCAGAACACAATAGCACAGTGGGGGAGATCGTTGTACTAACATTGCTTGTGTAAGTACAGCGATCTGTTAGTTTTTTTTTCATTCAGCCCGCTGGGTTGAACGAAAAACTTCTAGGCTTTGGGCGGGAATTTTACTTTAAAGAGGCAGAGAAGATTTTTAGTACAGACATTTTTCATATTATTAGTCTTTCAGTATAAGAGAGATGGTTTATAGATGGATAAGATAACAAAACATATAATATTTAAACCACTGGGGTATTTTGTGTGGTAAATGGCTTCAAAACAAGATAGCCTATTACAGGAAGCTACAGGTGGCTTTGTAAGAGACAGTGTGTGTGCTGGGAGAGAGCTCTCCAGTCTGTAAGTGTCAAAAGATTGAGGCGCATGTGTACAGCTGAAGAGACTGCCTGTGCTTTTAACAGAAAGAACACAGAGCTGGCACCTCTGTGGATTTGTACTAGATATATCCCCTGCATGAAAAACTTGTGCACTGCCTTTGAGAGAGACCTCCCTGAAACTGAGGTTTGGGAAGGGGTCTATGTTGTATTTTCTGTTTGAAGCTGAACACCCACAATAAATGCATAAAATAAATTAATGATCTTTATTTGCGCTACAATGTTAAAATACTTGTCCTATGTACAGTTTCCAAATAATATGTAAATAGAGGAAGCCATATTTGCTCATAACATACAGTCTCTGCTTCCCAATGCCACACAATTAAAATCCTTTACTACCCCTTCAGAAAATGTAAGTCCAACGTTGGCTGATCCTACTGAAAGCAATCCACTCTGTGTGTCTAATATATTATTTCTTAAAGCGGAGTTCCACCCAAAAACTGAACTTCCGCTTATCGTGTTCCTTCCCCCCTTCGGTGTCACATTTGGCACCTTTAAGGGGGAGGGGGGAGCAGATACCTGTCTAATACAGGTATTTGCTCCCACTTCCGACGATTGATCGCTGCAGAATCTGCGGTGATCTACGCCATGTTCGGGCCCCTCCTCCATCCCCCCCACTGTCTTCTGCGAGACACACAGGTCCCAGAAGACAGCAGGGACCAGTCAGGACAAGCAGTGCGACTCGCGCATGCGGAGTAGGGAACCAGGCTGTGAACTTCCTGATTCCCTTACTGAAGATGGTGGCGCCTCCACCCAGGAGCCCAGGGACGGGTCAGCTTCGGGTGAGGACAACGCGGGCACCCTGGACAGGCAAGTGTCCTTATTTTAAATATCAGCAGCTGCAGTATTTGTAGCTGCTGACTTTTATTTTATTTTTTCGGCGGAACTCCGCTTTAAGCAAATAAGAAGGGAAATATACAGAGCTCCACCTAGTCGTTAAGCTATAAACAGCTCTACATACATAGCAACACGGTTAATGAAGATGCACTCACAGATTCCATAGGCCATTTGGTCACTGTAGCGCTCCAAATCAATCTCAATGCTTTTCTTGAAAAACTGCAGCTTGGCGTCTAATTGTTGAGAGGCTGATACCATTGTATTCTTCATCTTTGTGAGGTTGGTATTGTAGCGGAGTAGACTAAGCCTAAAAAAAAAAAAAAAAAAAAAAAAGAAGAGGTGAGGACAGTTTACAATTAAAGGAATGGTAAAACCAAACTGGTCAGCCATTTTAAACTTTTAAGAGAAAAAATTTGCCTAACAGCAAGTGCCACAGAAAAGCCTAATCTGTGTGCCTCTCTGATCTTGGTTTTACTTTATTACCAATTGTGTGCAAAAACAAAACATTTTTTTTTTTTGTTTTGGATAAAGCAGCGGTCTGTATCTTTGGTTGGGAGATTCACCCCTATATTTAATCTTGTCAATCATATTTTTTGACTACCTGTATAGCCTGCTCTAGATAGAAATGGATGCTGAATACTTACATTGCTGCTCTTTGCCCCTGAAAAAGGCGGCTATAGTCTTCCTTCAGCCCAGACACATAGTGAACAGCCTCTGCCCATACCTTGCGCAGCTGTAGTAAGGGAAGCTGAACTTTGCTGTCCTGTACTATATAAAATAAAAAAACAAAAAACAAATGTTTTTTTTATGTGTGATCAATGTTCATGGTTAAAACAGCCACAAAATAGATTAAATTTTTATTTTTTGCGCAACAAACAAAAAAAGAAAAACAAAAAAACAAGTTTTTCTTTGTCACTGTTAATTTTTTTTGTAAATAAGTGCGTTTTCTTCTTCAATGACGGGCACTGATAAGGCGGCACTAATGGGCACTGATAAGGCGGCACTGATGGGCACCGATGAGGTGGCACCAATTAGGGGGCACCGATGAGGTGGCACTGATGATGGGCCCTGATAGGCGGCACAGGTGGCACTGATGGGCATTGATAGGTGGCACTGGTATGCGGCACTGATGGGCACTCAGGTGGCACTGATGGGCACTCATAGGCGGCACTGACGGGTACTTATGGGTGGCACTGAACACATATAGGTGGCACTGATAGGTGGCATGGATGGGCACTGATAGGTGGCATGCATGGGCACTGATAGGTGGCATGGATGGGCACTGATAGGTGGGCATGGGTGGGCACGGATGGGCACAAAAAGCACTAAAAAAAATAAAATAAAAATAAAAAAAAAAAAAAATCTATGTAAAGATTACAGTATCACCCAAAAAGCTTAAATTGTTAATAAAAATAAAAAAATTAAAAATTACATATATGTTTTAAGTTTCAATTCTGAATCATCTCTTTGCAGCCACCCGTTTAGATACAGTGATTGCAGAGACTACAGGTGTAAGTGGTGAATAATGAGCCCAAGTGAGAGAACACATTCCTGACTCCTTTACATGAGTATGTTCCTCCCTGCTGGCCACTGGATGGTGCAAATCTTTACCTGCGTTGATTAGTTGCTTGATTACTGTTTCAGACGCAGGTCTGATAGTAAGTATGCAATCAAGCAACTACTATGTAAAAAACATAGCTAAAATCTACACCATCCAGTGGCTAGCTCAGCCCCTTAGAACAGGGTTCAACAAGCAAAGTTCCATGAAACCCTACGGTTCCTTCAGAGGTTGCTAGGGGTTCCTTGAGCAATGAGAAATGTCTGCCTCTCAGAAAGTTCCTACTGATGCCAATGAACCTTTTGGATATCTGTAAGGGGGGTAATTCTTCCCAATGACCACAAGTGTAAGGAGCATTCTTCCCACTGACCATCACACTAATAAATCATTTGTAGTTGTAGATATAGGAGTTTTTAGCAGGGGTCCTTTAAGACCAGAAAGTTATTTCAAGGGTCGTGACAAAGCTAATGATTTGAAGTTGAAATCCAGTCCAAATTCTTTTGGATAAAGTTGGAAAGGATTCAAGCCTCTACCAGGATTCCATTGGGCTCTTTCTACGTTGGAGAGTTCCCACCATGTTCCTTTCCAAGTCACAAAACTGTCACCAGCACAGAAGGGGAGAAGAAATCACCCCAATGAAGTACAGAAGTAAAGTATAACCCTGTCTTTCCCTATGCAAAACTAAAAAGACTTTGACTATGGCTGTAAGGCACCATATGTTAACTTACCAATATAATTGACACATTCTGAAAGGTTTCTTGGTTGAAAGGGTCCATCATAAGCAGTCTTGCTCTTATCAAACAAATATACCATGTAACTGTCCCAGCCTCTCTGTGTAGGAAATGAGAAAATAAACAAAACAGGACATAATATGTTTAAAAATTCTTATTCTTCTGCATATAAGATACAAAAAATGATGTCTTCTTTAAAAGTACAGAACGTAGAACACTACTAAGAATAATCTGCAGCTCACAAGAGCCTCATTATCAAACAGGATAGGTCAACATTATCTTCTTACAAAAATAGCCCAGCCTCTCTAAACACCAGACGTGACATTTCAGAAGCTAGTGAAGAAATGTACGTCCTGTGATCCAGTCATACAACATCTGAAGGAAAAATGAATGGTAGCTAAGAGGCAATGTCTGACCTTTACACACACTATTTAGGAAAGGGACAGTTTGCAGCGACAAACCTCCATCTTTCTCTCTGCTGCATCGTGAAACAAGTGGCATTTACTGGATATTTACCGTTACATAACCTTTTAAAATGACAAAACCACTGCTACACTCTAGGAAGTTCAGAAATGATTGCCTAAACAATCAAAAGCATACAGTAAACTAGAATTATACAAAATGAAGCGTTCTGCACAATGAAAATGATAAAAGAAAAGAAGAGTAAGCCATTTTGAAGGAAACCTACTGTAAGTCCAGCCTTGTTAAATAAAGTGTGCAGGAATTCATTTACAGCACTTTAGTTTGTGTCTTTCAAAAGATATTTGCCTTCAGCCTTAAAGTGCAAGTCCACTGTTCATGAGCCTCGATTCTTTCTTCATTACTCCCTACTAGCAACATGCAGTATCTCACAAAAGCGAGTACACCCCTCTCATGTTTGTAAATATTTTATTATATTTTTTCACGTGACAACACTGAAGAAAATACACTTTGCTACAATGTAAAGTAGTGAGTGTACAGCTTGTATAACAGTGTACATTTGCTGTCCCCTCAAAATAACAACACACAGCCATTAATGTCTAAACCGCTGGCAACAAGAGTACACCCCTAAGTGAAAATGTCCAAATTGGGCCCAATTAACCATGGTCCCTCCCCGGTAGGGGTGCAACGGATCAAAAAACTCACGGATCGGATCGGTCCTCGGATCAGAGTCACGGATCGGATCACTTTTCGGATCAGCAAATAATAATTAAATTTGCAAAAACCTGTGAAAATTCCACCACCATATAGTCCCCACTGTAATATCCACGTCATCTCCCCCACTGTAATATTGTCTGAGTATCGCCGAGTATTGGCAGGGTATCGCAGAGTATTGGCAGGGTATCGCAGAGTATTGGCAGGGTACCGCAGAGTATTGGCAGGGTACCGCAGAGTATTGGCAGGGTACCGCAGAGTATTGGCAGGGTACCGCAGAGTATTGGCAGGGTATCGCAGAGTATTGGCAGGGTATTCGCAGAGTATTGGCTGGGTAATGCAGAGTATTGGCTGGGTAATGCAGAGTATTGGCTGGGTAATGCAGAGTATTGGCTGGGTAATGCAGAGTATCGCAGAGTATTGGCTGGGTAATGCAGAGTATCGCAGAGTATATGCTGGGTAATGCAGAGTATATGCTGGGTAATGCAGGGTATTGGCTGGGTAATGCAGAGTATATGCTGGGTAATGCAGAGTATATGCTGGGTAATGCAGGGTATTGGCTGGGTAATGCAGGGTATTGGCTGGGTAATGCAGGGTATTGGCTGGGTAATGCAGGGTATTGGCTGGGTAATGCAGGGTATTGGCTGGGTAATGCAGGGTATTGGCTGGGTAATGCAGGGTATTGGCTGGGTAATGCAGGGTATTGGCTGGGTAATGCAGAGTTTGTTTACAAGTGATCGCTCCGTCATTTGACGGAGCGATCACATTGTAAACAGTGGCCGGGTGTACCAAGATGGCCGCCGCTCCGGAGCTAGGTCGAAGCCGCGGCCTTTCCTAATGCCGCCGGGTGTACCAAGATGGCCGCCGCTCCGGAGCTAGGCCGAAGCCGCGGCCTTTCCTGAGGCCGCGGATCGCGGGGTGTGCCGATCCGAACGGGGTGACCCGTTCGGATCATGGATCGGTGACGATCCGTTGCACCCCTACTCCCCGGTGTCATGTGACTTGTTAGGTCTCAGGTGTGAATGGGGAACAGGTGTATTAAATTTGGTGTTTTTGCTCTCACTCTATCATATTGATCACTGGAAGTTCAACATGGCCCTTCATGGCAAAGAACTCGCTGAGGATCTGAAAAAAAGAATTGTTGCTCTACATAAAAACGGCCTAGGCTAAATTTTCACAATTTTCGGCTCCTCTCGCAGTCCCGCCCCTGACTGCGAGCAGAGCAGAGACTAGCCGAACTCGGATTTTTGTATGTTGTCAGCGCTCGGCTCCGCTCTCAATCAGTGGAGGTGGGCGGGACTGCGAGAGGAGCCGGCCCGAGACTAGCCGAAAATACACGCAGCTTTCGATATGTCACGCGGCGCTCTTCCTCTCCAGTTAGCGCTAATTTTAAATCAAGCTGCACTGGGCAAGGCTGTACAGGCACTGGGCAATGCTGCACTGGGCAAGGCTGCAAAGGCACTGGGCAAGGCTGCACTGGGCAAGGCTGTAAAGGCAGTGGGCAAGGCTGCACTGGGCAAGGCTGCAAAGGCACTGGGCAAGGCTGCAATGATGGACAAGGCTGCAATGATGGACACTGGACAAGGCTGCAATGAGGTGCATTTAAATGTAAGTTTTTTTCCTTAAACTTACCTCCTAAAAGTTTTTTTCCTTAATATTCCCTCCTAAGCTTGGGGTGCGTGTTATACCCTGATAAATACAGTAACTCCCCTGTTAAACGTTGGAAAATGTTACAGTTTTATCATACCCAAAAAGCAGACGTCTTGCTATTACAAGAGACACACTTCCCAGCCTCGTACAGCCCCTCTTCTATTCACAAGAGATTGCCACAATTTTTTCTAGGGGATACAGAAAACCAAAAACGAGAGGGTTGACAATTTGTTTTGCTAAACACCTACATTTTTCTCCCACCAAGATTATTAAAGATCCTGAAGGACGCTACTTACTGGTATCAGGTACATTAGATGTGGAGACCTATACATTTGTTTCATACTATGCACCAAATAAAGGCCAAGGGACATTTTTCGAAGATCTGATGCACACATTAAGACCTTATCTCACAGGCATGGTTGTTCTAGGGGGAAGATACAAATCTGCCATTTGATCTCTCCTTAGATAAGTCCAACCTAGGAACCCCAAAATCCAAACGACCCCCCCAGACAGAGCTCCATAGTTGCACAGTTGTTGCATCTTAATCGCTTGGTAGACATTTGGAGGGAAATTAACCTCCATGTCAAGGACTATACACATTTCTCTGTGCCGCACCGCACCCATTCCAGGATAGATTGCATCTTCCTACAATCCACAGCGATCCCCTCAGTGCTCTCTTCCAAAATTCAGGACACCTCTCTTTCTGATCACTCAACAGTGACGCTAACCTTAAAGGGGTTGTAAAGGTTTGTTTTTTTATTTTCTAAATAGGTTCCTTAAAGCTAGTGCATTGTTGGTTCACTTACCTTTTCCTTTGGATTTCCCTTCTAAATGTTTTTTTACTTTGTCTGAATTTCCCACTTCCTGTTTCTCCTCAGTAAACTTCACACCATCATCCGAGCGGTGTTTAGTCTGTAACATGCGGCTCTGAAGAACACAAATGTGCACTCTTCGCAGATGACATGCTGCTATTTCTCACATCACCTCTGATATCAACCCCAAATGCCTCTTGACTACCCAAGGACTTCGGTACTATTTCAGGACTTACAGCCAACATATCTAAATCTGTAGTGTTAAATGTGTCGGTCCCACCCAGACTATTAGATCAACTTAAAACAACACTTCCCATTTCCTTGGGCCACTGACTTGATTCCTTATTTAGGTATCAAGTTAAACAATCTAGCCAACCTATACTCCGCTAATTACCCTCACATGTATCAAAAGTTAGAAGAGGACGTTAAAGCGTGGGCGCAGTGCGGGCTATCATGGTTGGGCAGTCTAAAATCATTAACTATATATGGGGAAAGGTGGGAATCGCTTCTCCAAAGAAATTATTTTCGGCCTTAAAAAACAGGGAGGTCTAGGTCTTCCCAATTTGTGGTGGTACTACCAGGCTGCACAACTGATCCAATTTTTTATGTTCTATTCCATGGGTCCCAAACCTGATTGGGTTTCCATGGAAAGACAAGCAGTTCCCAATCACACTATGGATTATCTCCTATGAAGATCTTCCAAACAGAGACCAACCGTCTTAGCGTCTTCTCTTTCTCACTCCCTAGCACTATGTGATAAGCTTTACAAACTAAACTGATTTCTACCATGAGACCCCTCTCCCATGCAGAACAATTTGATGCAGTGTGCGGCGTATGTTCTGAGCACTAACAGGCTGACTCCCACCCCTTCAACTTCTGCAGCAATGCTGGTAGCACCCAGACATCTATTTTCCAAAGACAACCTCTGGATATGGTGCTGAGCATGTGCACTCAACTTCTTTGGTCGACAATGGCGAGGCCTGTTCTGAGTGGAACCTGTCCTGTTAAACAGCTGTATGGTCTTGGTCACCATACTGCAGCTCAGTTTCAGGGTCTTGGCAATCTTCTTATAGCCTATGTCATCTTTAGGTAGAGCAACAATTTTTTTTTTCAGATGCTCAGTTCTTTGCCATGAGGTGCCAAGTTAAAAAACTTCCAGTGACCGGTATGAGAGACAAGACCAAGACCTTGTAACACTAATGATTCACATGACACCGGGGAGGGAAAATACCTAATTGGGCCCAATTTGGACATTTTCACTTAGGGGTGTATTCACTTTTGTTGCCAGTGGTTTAGACATTAATGGCTGTGTGTTGAGTTATTTTGAGGGGACAGCAAATTTACACTGTTATACAAGCTGTACACTCACTACTTTGCAAAGTGTAATTTCTTCAGTGTTTTCACATGAAAAGATATAATAAAATATTTACAAAACTGTAAGGGGTGTACTTTTGTGAGATACTGTATATATGCCCCTGCAGAGGCATTTTCGAATTAAATCATCAACCACCAATTTTAGCTCTGCCACACCCCAGGAACAGAAACCTCTGGCAATCCAATGCCTGGATCCTCATTTACACTAACTCGTCAAAGGCTCCCTACCACGATCGGAGATGCGGTTCGTCAAAGTGACACACCACACCACAGAGCGCCGTGCTGTGCGCCCCCCACAGGCGCACGCTGGCTTGTTATCCTGGAAGACGTCATATGACGTCCAGTCAGGATAACGGAACCACCGCCTGGCCGTCATTCTGCTATAGTCTGGGCGGGAAGTGGTTAAAGATCTTTAAAGTTGGGTCCTGCTCTTCCTAAACATGTGCACCAAGATCTCCATTAATTCCAAAGGAATATCTATACACTGGAGGAGTAATACAAATATTCCATTGGACTGAATAGAGAATGCAATGAGCAGGACCTGACGGTAAAGATGCTTAAGACCTGCGGAACAGGGACCGGTAAGTGTGTTGTTTGTGAGGGGTGAGGAGAGAGGGCATCAGAGTGGAGCCCAACAAAGTATTGCGAACTTACCACTCCATCTATCACACACTGGGAGGCAGGCTTTCTGGGGTCAAGAGACACGCCCATTTCAAGCAGCAACTCTTGATTGCAGGTACTAATTCCAGTCTCTTTTTCAATGTTAGACTGAAGAGTGTGCAGACTTTCCTCAGGTTGTAGGCGGAAAGAGATTATCTTAGCAGATGTCATGTTCAAAATGTGTACAATCTGTAGATGGAATATAGAAGAATGAAAATTAAAATACAACACCAGTAGAGTTACAAATAGTTGACTACTGTAGCTAGATTTCACAATTTCAGGTCCGTTACACACAAAAAAACAAGCTCAATGTACCTTTAAGTTCAGAATGTTTTCCATTAACACAAAACAACGAGGGCGACCAGAGTGCTCATCAATTCCACCTCCACGGTGCTGAGGGTCCCAGTTTAGTACAAGCTGTAACCAAGTCTCCATGTGCTCCACCATGATGCTTCCAAAACAAAAGTAAAAAAAAAAAAAGAAAAAAGGTCAAAAAAAAATAAAAAATAATCTATTTCCTCATTAGAACACGCAGAAGATTCACAGAACCTACAGCAATTGTAAAGGTGTTTTTTTAAATAAAAAAACATGTTATACTTACCTGCTCTGAGCAATGTAGAGAGCAGCCCCAAACCTTCTCTTTTGGGGTCCTCTGCTAGCACTCCTGGCTCCTCCTCCCTTTCCAAGTGCCCTCACAGCAAGCCAATTACTATGGGGGCTATCCTGAGCAGAGAAGTGTGTGTCTATTGGCACACATAGCATGGCTCAGCCTTGACCCCTGAGCCTGCCAATGGCTCCCACTGCTACCTCTGAGTCGTTTAAGGAGAGAGAAAGAGAGCAAGAGCAGTGCTGCTGCTCTCGGGCAAAGCATTGGATCAATATCAGGCTCAGGTAAGTATTTGGGGGGGAGCAGATCATGGAAGTTTTTTTTACCTTAAATGCAGAGAATATATGGGTACCTTAACCACTTCCCGACCGCCCCATGTAGATATACGTCGGCAGAATGGCACGTACAGGCAGAATCACGTACCTGTACGTGCCATTCTTCAGGCGGTTGGGGGGTCCGATCGGACCCCCCTCCGCCGGCGGGGACGGTCGGGATCGTGTCAGGAGCGATCCGGGACGAGGGGACGGCCAGTGGTTTCTGGCCACCCCCTCGCGATCGCTCCTGGCCAATGAAAAGCTTCCCCTTCCTGTCTATTGTATAGACAGGAAGGCGGAAGTGATGTCACGCTCGGTGCGCCGGTCTATGTGACCGGAGACGCCGAGCGGCGAACATGTAAAGGTTAGTGCACAACAGTACACTGACACCAGTACAGTTAGGCACATATTCCACCCCCCTGTCACCCCCTGATCACCCCCCAGATCACCCCCTCCCCCCCCCCAGTCACAGTGTCACTAATTGCAGTGATCATTTTTTTACTGATCACTGCATTTAGTGTCAGTGTGACTGTAATAACTGTCAGGGCAGTTAGTTTTAGGTCCAAGGTAGCCCCCTACCCCCCCCTAATAAAGGTTTAACCCCTTGATTGCCCCCCAGGTAACCCTTTCACCCCCTTTTGCCAGTGTCACTAAGCGATCGTTTTTCTGATCGCTGTATTAGTGTCACTGCTGTCGCTAGGTAACCATTTTTTTTTTTTTTAGGTAACCGCCATGTTTATATAGGTTCATAAATAGTTTTATAGGTCAGGTACCCCCATATTACAACCTAAATAAAGGTTTTAACCCCTTGATTGCCCCTAGAGTTAACCCTTTCACCAGTGATCACTGTATAACTGTCACTGGTGACGCTGGTTAGCCAGTTAGTTATTTCGTTATTTAGGTTCCCCGTCAGGTTTTTATATAGCGTCAGGTACCCCCATATATTACCTAATAAAGGTTTTAACCCCCTGATTGCCCCTAGTTAACCCTTTCACCCCCTTTTGCCAGTGTCACTAAGCGATCGTTTTTCTGATCGCTGCATTAGTGTCGCTAGGTAACCATTTTTTTTTTTTAGGTAACCGCCATGTTTATATAGGTTCATAAATAGGTTTATAGGTCAGGTACCCCCATATTACAACCTAAATAAAGGTTTTAACCCCCTGATTGCCCCTAGAGTTAACCCTTTCACCAGTGATCACTGTATAACTGTCACTGGTGACGCTGGTTAGCCAGTTAGTTATTTCGTTATTTAGGTTCCCCGTCAGGTTTTTATATAGCGTCAGGTACCCCCATATATTACCTAATAAAGGTTTAACCCCCTGATTGCCCCTAGTTAACCCTTTCACCCCCTTTTGCCAGTGTCACTAAGCGATCGTTTTTCTGATCGCTGCATTAGTGTCGCTAGGTAACCAGTTTTTTTTTGTATTACTGTTACGGGTGACGCTGGTTAGTTAGCTTGTTTTTTATACTGTCAGGGCACCCGCCATTTATTACCCAATAACGGTTTAACCCCCTGATCGCCCGGCGGGTGATATCAATTAGGTTTTAGGGTCAAATAAGGTCTGCGTCGCCCCAGGTTAGTGCCAGTACCGCAAACACCCACGCACAAAGCATACACCTCCCTTAGTGGCACAGTATCTGAACAGATCAATATCTGATCTGATCAGATCTATACTAGCGTCCCAGCAGTTTAGGGTTCCAAAAAAAAAAACGCATTGTTAGCGGGATCAGCCCAGATACCTGCTAGCACCTGCGTTTTCCCCCTCAGCCCAGCCCAGCCCACCCAAGTGCAGTATCGATCGATCACTGTCACTTACAAAACACTAAGCACACATAACTGCAGCGTTCGCAGAGTCAGGCCTGATCCCTGCGATCGCTAACAGTTTTTTTGTGGTAGCGTTTTGATTCAGTCGCTTCAGTCAGGAGCTTTTTTACCTGTGAATCTCAAAAAAATAAAAAAAAAATAAAATAGTTGTCGTTTTATTGTTCTCTCTCTCACTCTATTCTCTCTCTATTGTTGCTCTTTTTTTACTCCATTCTATTCTGCAATGTTTTATTATGTTTTATCATGTTTTATCATGCTTGCTTTTCAGGTATGTAATTTTGTTTACTGTGTTTTAGTGTTAAGCATTTTTTTGTTTTCAGGTGCGCCATTCAGTTGCAACGCGGATTTATTTATCTTGACAGCAACAGCGTTTGCTCCCACGATACATAAAGACGCGACTCCAACACTGTAGGAGGTGATTTCACCACCACAGTTAAAAAAAAGAGCATATATGCCGAAGCATGGGGGCAGCAGGGGGGGGAGGAGCGATTGGCTCCTAATGCCACGTACATACGGTCGAAATTCCGACCGTGTGTACACGGCATAACTTTTGCGGGAGGATGCCCCCATGCATCGGCATATATAAATGGTGCATGTATGCCCATCATTAGAAGTGGGTGGATGAAGGGAGGTATTCTAATGGTGGGCATACCCACCAATCAATCTCTTTTTTTTCGTTCAGCCAAGAGGCTGCATGAAAAAAAAAAGATTACAATATATGTCCAGTATGTTGCTGGACTTTGAATGGTTATACCAGAATGATGCCTGCAGGTTTAGGTATCATCTTGGTATCATTCTTTTCAGCCAGTGATCGGCTTTCATGTAAAAGCAATTCTAGAGGGTAATTAGCCTCTAGACTGCTTTTACAAGCAGTGGGAGGGAATGTCCCCCCTCCCGGATATAAACCGCGCCATTGGGAAATTGGGAAAGCATTTTATCACACCAATCTTGGTGTGGTCAGATGCTTTGAGGGCAGAGGAAAGATCTAGGGTCTAATAGACCCCAATTTTTTCAAAAAAAGAGTACCTGTCACTGCCTATTGCTATCATAGGGGATATTTACATTCCCTGAGATAACAATAAAAATCATAACAAAGAAAAAAAATGGAAGGAACAGTTTAAAAATAAAATAAAAAAGCTAAATAAATAAAAAAAAAACCAAAAAAAAAAAAAAAAAGCACCCCTGCCCCCCCTTCTCTTGCGCAAAGGCGTACACAAGCGTTGGTCTGGCGTCATATGTAAACAGCAATTGCACCATGCATGTGAGGTATCACCGCGAAGGTCAGATCGAGGGCAGTAATTTTAGCAGTAGACCTCCTCCGTGAATCTAATGTGGTATCATGTAAAGGCTTTTAAAGGCTTTTAAAAATGTATGTAGTTTGTCGCCACTGCGTGTTTGTGCGCAATTTTAAAGCATGTCGTGTTTGGTATCCATGTACTCGGCCTAAGATCATATTTTTTATTTCATCAAAAATTTGAGCAATATAGTGTGTTTTAGTGCATTAAAATAAAAAAAAGTGTATTTTTTCCACAAAAAATGCGTTTGAAAAATCGCTGCGCAAATACTGTGTGGAAAAAAAAAATGCAACACCCACCATTTTAATCTGTAGGGCCTTTGCTTTAACATTATATATAGTGTTTGGGGGTTCAACGTAATTTTCTTGCAAAAAAAAAATATGTTTTCATGTAAACAAAAAGTGTCAGAAAGGGCTTTGTCTACAAGTGGTTAGAAGAGTGGGTGACGTGTGACATAGGCTTCTAAATGTTGTGCATAAAATGCCAGGACAGTTCAAACCCCCCCCAAATGACCCCATTTTGGAAAGTAGACACCCCAAGCTATTTGATGAGAGCAATGTTGAGCCCATTAAATATTTTTTTTTTTTGTCCCAAGAGATTGAATAATGAAAAAAAAAATATATATATATATTTCTTTTACAAAAAGTTGTCACTAAATGATATATTGCTCAAACATGTCATGGGCATATGTAGAAATACACCCCAAAATACATTCTGTTGCTTCTCCTGAGTACGGGGATACCACATGTGTGGGACTTTTTGGGAGCCTAGCTGCGTACGGAACCCCAAAAACCAATCACCGCCTTCAGGCTTTCTAAGGGTGTAATTTTTTTATTTCACTTCTCACTGCCAATCACAGTTTCGGAGGCCATGGAATGCCCAGATGGCATAAAACCCCCCAAAATGACCCCATTTTGGAAAGTAGACACCCCAAGCTATTTGCTGAGAGGTATTGTGAGTATTTTGCAGATGTCGCTTTTTGTCACAAAGTTTTGAAAATTGAAAAAAGAAAAAAAAAAAATTTTTTTTTCTTTACTTTCTTCATTTTCAAAAACAAATGAGAGCTGTAAAATACTCACCATGCCTCTCAACAAATAGCTTGGGGTGTCTACTTTCCAAAATGGGGTCATTTGGGGGGTTTTGTGCTATTTTGGCATTTTATGGCCTTCGAAACTGTGATAGGTAGTGAGGAGTGAAATCAAAAATTTGCACCCTTAGAAATCCTGAAGGCGGTGCTTGGGTTTCGGGGCCCCGTACGCGGCTAGGCTCCCAAAAAGTCCCACACATGTGGTATCCCCATACTCAGGAGAAGCAGCAAAATGTATTTTGGGGTGCAATTCCACATATAACTATGGCATGTGTGAGCAATATATCATTTAGTGACAACTTTTTGAAAAAAAAAAAAATCTTTTTTATTTTTGTCTTTATTCAATCACTTGGGACTAAAAAAAAAAAAATATTCAATGGGCTCAACATGCCTCTCAGCAAATAGCTTGGGGTGTCTACTTTCCAAAATGGGGTCATTTGGGGGGGTTTTGTACTTCTCTGCCATTTTAGCACCTCAAGAAATGAAATAGGCAGTCATAAATTAAAAGCGGTGTAAATTCCAGAAAATGTACTCTAGTTTGTAGACGCTATAACTTTTGCGCAAACCAATAAATATACGCTTATTGGCATTTTTTTTACTAAAGACATGTGGCTGAATACATTTTGGCCCAAATGTTTGACTAAAATTGAGTTTATTAGATTTTTTTTATAACAAAAAGTAGAAAATCTCTTTTTTTTTCAAAATTTTCGCTCTTTTTCCGTTTATATCGCAAAAAATAAAAATCACAGAGGCAATCAAATACCATCAAAAGAAAGCTCTATTTGTGGGAAGAAAAGGACGCAAATTTCGTTTGGTTACAAAATTGCATGACCGCGCAATTACCAGTTAAAGTAGTGCAGTGCGAAATTGAAAAAAGACCTCTGGTCCTTTGGCTGCCAAATGGTCCGGGGCTGAAGTGGTTAAGGTAACAGGCAATGAACAGATAATCTGTGTCTGTTCTTCTTTGCCCCTATAAACCAAACTAATCAAACTATTTGTTCTGTTTTAAAAGTTTTGTGTACCCTATATTTGTAGTGAAGACAGTTCTTCCTGTCTCAGTAGAGCAAAAGGACTGCTGTAAATAACAAACCATAAATTTCAAGCGTCTCTCAATCAATCAATCAATGTGACTGACAATGAAAATTATTTTATTAATGCTTGGGACAAAAAAAAAAATAAAAAAAAAAAAACTAGCTTAGGGTGTGACATTGAAACTGAAGCAAACCTTTATTTTGTCAAATCATGGCAAAGCAACAGGTTTGATGGGAGCCTTCTATGCTCTCCTCTGCCACCATGATTGCCTCCTGGAGCCCCCACACAATTGTGGCGTTAGGCGAAATTAGATTAGAGCTACACAGGGATAAGGACTGTCCCCAGACTCCACGTCACGGCATTCAGGACTTGTAATTGGCTGTATTGTGGATTGACATGGGAAAAACTGGGAGTGTGCCACCATGCTCCAAAGGTATCTCTTTCCAGAGCCTGCATTCAATACGGCAGTGGAGAACAAATAAAAAATAAGTATATGTGACCTTTTTTCTCTAATGTAAACCAGTTACCGGTAGTTTTGAACATAGTATAGGTTCACTTTAAAAAGGAAAGCAGCTCTCAGAACACGGTATGTAGGCAGCAACCAATGTCCTCTTCTTCTCACTTGTAGTCATCCAATGCAGAGCAATGGCTTAAACAACACTCTGAGCCACTGATACAGAGAAAGGATCATTGACTCCCCCTTAACTCACTTGCTGTACTCTTGCCCCAGGGTCAGTAACTAGAGAAGTCAGACACACAGTCATGCAAAGTTGTATTCTTAAAAAAAGTCAAAAACTGCAGCTTGTATATTTTTGTCCATAAATACTTTTTTCAGCCATCTGGCTGCCAATAAAGAGTATTGTGCATCATAGCTTTCCCTCTTCTAGATTGCAAGGTATGAAAGGAGTGGCAATCCAGGTGTAAAAAAGCAAGTTATAACAGCTGCTGATCGCATTACATTTTATAAAAAACCTACTTCAATCCTGCAGTGGATTTAGAAAACTAGGTCAAGTAGAACACAGCAAATGCAGAAAACATGCAGTCATTCACTTAGACCAGATCTCTGATAATAACAAAAAAATAAAAAAAGGACTTTGATTAAAGTGGATTTCTGGGCTTATACTAACTACCGTATATACTCGAGTATAGGCCGACCCGAATATAAGCCGAGGCACCTAATTTTACCACAAACAACTGGGAAAACTTATTGACTCGAGTATAAGCCTAGGGTGAGAAATGCGCAGCTACTGTAAGTGGAAAAGAGGGTCAACGATGCCCATTTGCAGCCTCACTGTGCCCATGCAGATGGACACAGTTGACCGATTTGGGGCCCTGTATCTCAGGGTCACTTAGTGCTAGGAACCCCATCTTTAGATATGTTGTAGTGCTAATTCCACTGGGTTGGAATACAACATTTGGGGTTCCTAGCACCAAGTGTCCCCGAGATATGGGGCCCCAAATTCGGGTCAGAAAATGTAAAGCACTTTTCTGCAGCAGAGAATGACATTTTCTGAACCGACTTTGGGGCCCCGTATCTCGGGGCCACTTAGTGCTAGGAACCCCATCTTTGGATATGTTATAGTGCTAGGACTCCTAGACCCAAGTGGCCCCGAGATATGGGGCCCCAAAGTCGGGTCGGAAATTTTTTTTTTTGCTGCAGAAAAGTGCTTGACTCGAGTATAAGCCGAGGGGGGCACTTTCAGCACAAAAAAATGTGCTGAAAAAACTCGGCTTATACTCGAGTATATACGGTAATCTTTAACCACTGGGCACTTAAACCCCCTTCCTAACCAGACCAATTTTCAGTTTTTGGTGCTCTCACATTTTGAATGACAATTACTCAGTCATGCAACACTGTACCCAAATTAATTTTTTGTCCTTTTTTTCACACAAATAGAGCTTTCTTTTGGTGGCATTTAATCACCGCTGTGTTTTTTTATTTTTTTGCACTATAAATCAAAAAAGACTGAAAATTAGGGTAAAAAAAAAAAAAAAAAAAAATTCTTTGTTTCTATTAAAATTTATTGCAGAGTATTGGCAGAGGTTTTTTAGGGTTACAAACACTTTAACAACCAGCTTTACACAGTTTGTTAGGGTAAAGAAAAAGAAAAACCCATGTAAAAACGCAACACGTTTTTGGTGCATGTCCATTGTCTATTACACGCAGGACGCAATCTGCTAAGGGAAAAAGGCCCTGACCCTTTCCAAAATCCCACAGGCTGAAAAACGTATATATGCAAACGTGTACCATAGGAAACCAAGTTAAATGGACAGTAGTGCATTTCTACAAACTGTAAATTGCACTAAAAACGCATAGGTGTGAACTTAGGGTGAAAGACAAAGCCTGATCCAATTTTATTTTTATAAACTGCAGCTCTATAAAGCTACACTATCTTTCCCCATTTGTACATCTATAGGGACAAAAATGGAGGGTGGGTTTCTCTTTACTTGTGTTTCCAGACTCAAAGCAGAACTCAGTATGGAGTCAATCATGTTGTAAGTCGGCCAAAACTTCTGGCATCTGCTGAACATATGATGTAACATGTTGCCAGTGTTATACCAAAATCTTCGCAGCTGTATGGAGCCAGCTAGGATTCCCACCAGAGACTGAGGATGTTCAACATGAACAGCAAACAAGATCAGGGGCTGCCATAGACAGACAGCAAGGCTCAGCCCCACCTTGCCCCCTTCCTTGTCATAGGCTTTGATTGACAGCAGCAGGAGCCAATGACTCCTACTGCTATCAATCTCCCCTTCTGCCTCTAAAACCACTTTAATAATCATTCTAAACACTAAAGCACTTGTAAAAGGAACAGTTAGGTTTTCCTTTTCTGGGTATGAGCTGATCATCTAATCCATTTTATGTTTCCGTCTTCAATAAAAATATATGTATAGCAGTTGGAAAGGGTTAAAAGTCTCTTTCAGTTTAGCATGTGTGTGTGTGTCACTAGAGAGTTTTCCCTTGAGGTCCTGTCCTGGAGACGCAACAGAAATGAGTCTCCTCTAAGTACAGGGAATTCCCCTCTTACACAGTTTTCCTCTTTGAAAGATTACCCTCACCTCCTAAATTGATTGTAAAGTCAGAAGTTTTTTTATCTTAATGCATTCTATAAAAAAACCTTCTGTGTGTGGCAGCCCCCCTTATACTTACCTGAGGTCCTTCTCTGTCCAGCAATGTCCACAAGTGTCTCAGCCGTCCGAGATTCTCCCCACTGATTGGCTGAGACACAGCAGCAGCGCTATTGGCTCCCGCTGCTGTCAGTCAAAGTCAGCTAGCTAATCAGGAGAGAAAGAGCGGGGCGGGGCCGGGTTCGGGGGTCCATGTCTGAATGGACACAGGGAGCTGTGACTCGGCTAGGGTGCCCCCATAGCAAGCTGCTTGCTGTGGGGGCACTTAACAGGAGGGAGGGGTAAAAAGCACAGATGAGGGACCCAAGAAGAGGGCCAGGCTGCTTTGTGCAAATCCACTGCAACAGAGCAGGTAAGTATAACATGTTTGTTATTTTTATAAGAAAAAAAACCCTGAGACTTTACAATCATTTTAAGCCTGGTACACACTGCAGTTTTTTTTTTTGTGCAACCTCGCGGGGTTAGTCTGGCGATCTCCCCCACGCCAGAACACTCCAATCAGCCATTGGCTCAGAGTGCTGATCGGGAGTCAGTCGGCTGCTGGTTTTCCAGCATGCATGTCCGACAGAAGCCGGCCGAAGGACAGACCAACATACACATGGGCAGAATGTTGGCCGGTAATTTTTGTACCGGCAAATGTCTCCCAACATTCTGCCTGTGTGTACGGGGCTTTACTCTGGTGACAACTCTAAAATTAAGGGGTTTGAATCGATCCTGAGGGTACACAAACAGAAATAACACTTGATAGGGGTTACAAAATAACCTGCACCTCTTTAGCAGCCTACAAGCATTAGAGTCTAGACCATGGCCAGCTGTGCAGACGTGATCTGGCCACTAAATGAGCATTCTTAGAAAACTGTTTACACCGGGCACACTTGCATGTTTAAGCCTAAAGAAGAGGATGGGGTATGGCACTGTGGGAAATGTCTCAAGGCATGAAAAAATAACGATATGCCAGAAAAATCCTTCCATCATTTAAGCAGGCTTGGCCAGAGGCATGCTTTCAGTTGTACAATTATTCCCCGATCCAACCATAAATGATCAGATTTAAAAAAGCTTAACATATAGTTTCAGCCATATATAATGAAAAAGTTAACCAGCATTCCAAAATACCTGCATAAGTTATTGGGCTGTGGCAAATGGATGCTGAACCTAATTTCACCCGACATCTCCTCATAAGCATAGATGTGCTTAGGATCCTTCTTCTTGATCTTTTCGTGCCTAGTATAAGACAAAATGAAGTTGTATATTAGAGAGTGAGATAGTGAGATATACAGTGGATATAAAAAGTCTAGACACCCCTGTTAAAATGTCAGGTTTCTGTGTGTAAAAAAAAAAAAAAAAAAAAGAGACAAAGATAAATCATTTACACCTTTAATGTGACCTATAAACTGTACAATTCAGTTGAACAACAAACTGAAATCTTTTAGGTGGAGGGAAGTAAAAATAAAAAAAATTAAAATAATATGGTTGCATAAGTGTGCACACCCTTAAACTAATACTTTGTTGAAGCACCTTTTGATTTTATTACAGCACTCAGTCTTTTTGAGTATGAGTCTATCAGCATGGCACATCTTGACTTGGCAGTATTTGCCCACTCTTCTTTGCAAACACACTCCAAATCCGTCAGATTGTGAGGGCATCTCCTGTGCACAGCCCTCTTAAGATCACCCCACAGATTTTCAATCGGATTCAGGTCTGGGCTCTGACTGGGCCATTACAAAACTTTAATCTTCTTCTGGTAAAGCCATTCCTTTGTTGATTTGAATGTATGCTTTGGGTCATTGTCATGCTGAAAGATGACGTTCCTCTTCATGTTCAGCTTTCAGAAGCATAAAGGTTTTGTGCCAATATTGACTGGTATTTGGAACTGTTCATCATTCCCTCTACCTTGACTGTTCCCTGTTCCAGCTGAAGAAAAACAGCCCCAAACCATGATGATGCCACCACCATGCTTCACTGTGGGTATGGTGTTCTTTTGGTGATGTGCAGTGTTTTTGCGCCAAACATATCTTCGAGAATTATGGCCAAAAAGTTCAAACTTCGTTTCATCAGACCATAACATATTTTCCCACATGATTTTGGGAGACTTCAGATGTGTTTTTGAAAAATTTAGCAGAGATTGGATGTTTTTCTTCATAAGAAAATGCTTCCGTCTTGCCACTCTACCCCATAGCCCAGACATATTAAGAATACGGGAGATTGTTGTCACATGTACCACACAGCCAGTACTTGCCAGATATTCCTGCAGCTCCTTTATTGTAGCTTTAGGCCTCTTGGCAACCTCCCAGACCAGTTTTCTTCTTGTATTTTCATACATTTTGGAGGGATGTCCAGTTCTTGGTAATGTCACTGTTGTTCCATATTTTCTCCACTTGATGCTGACTGTCTTCACTGTGTTCCATAGTATATATAATGCCTTGGAAATTCTTTTTTACCCTCTCCTGGCTGATAACTTTTTTTTTTTTCCACTCAAAAAAAACTTTTATTGGTAACAGGTAAACATAATAGTACAGCTTTGAGAATGAACAGGTTGTTTGCATGTTGTCATCAGAATAAGCATCCAATAAAGCAAATACATTAGCATCCATGTGTACAAATTGTTGTCATGGTTCTTACAGGGTATACATTTATGGTTGTGTCTTGTGGGTACAGATCTGGCAGATACATTCCACACCCCATTAAGTACATGTCTCAGAGTCCTGAAGCCACCTGTCCCATATCTTGTTATATTTTTCAGGGCATCCTCTATTAATATACACAAACTTCTTGTAGGGGAGAAGGGAGTTCACATCAGCCTTCCATTCTGTAATATCTGGGGGTAGCGGTCTCATCCATTTCCTAGCTATCACTTTCCTGCTGGCAAAAAGGGTCTCCTGGAGAAACGTCTTGGTGTGTCTGTCAAGGGTATCTGGGAATATCCCCAAGAGACATTGCTTGGGGTCTAGAGCCAGAGGGGAGCCCATGTTATCGTGTAGAAACTCCACTATCTGCTCCCAGTAGCCCTGTATCCTGTGACATGCCCAGATGAGATGAAAAAAGGTGCCTTGTGCAGAGGTACACATGGGGCATGTGCTGGGTTGTTCCCGTTTGTATTTAGCCACT
The DNA here is from genome assembly GCA_028564925.1 of Lithobates sylvaticus. Lineage (NCBI taxonomy): Eukaryota > Metazoa > Chordata > Amphibia > Anura > Ranidae > Lithobates > Lithobates sylvaticus. The sequence goes on along the minus strand of CM053027.1, from coordinate 292,022,333 downwards.
CTGAGAGGGGTGAGATATGCACGGTGTAATATATTAATTTGCGTCATTCTGTCTGAGAGCTTGGGGGATACCTGTGTGCATGTTTCCATCGCCTCTTCCCATTCCTCATCTTCCAGGGGGCCTAGGTCTCCCTCCCAGTGTGGTTTCAGGTTGTATGCTATTTTAGCTGCAATAGGTGCTGTAAGCATGTTATAGAAGCATGATGTGAGCTTACTGGGGTCAGTATCTTTAATGATTGCCATGATAGGGTTAGGGGTAGGCTGTGGGATTAATTGAGCTAGTTGTGCCTGAGCTACGTGTCTTAGCTGTATGTACCGGAATTGCATGTGGTCTTGTAGTGTAAATTCTGCTTTGAGTTCCGTGTATGTCTTTATTGCTCCATTTGCCAGCAGGTGATTCAAGTAGAAGACACCTCGCCTGAGCCAAAGATGAGCATCTTGAAAGCTATACATGTCCTGCAGTCTCTTGTTGTGCCACAGTGGGGTGTAGTCATTCAGTAGAGGTATACCCAGTTTGGAGACTGCTAGGTCCCATATACGATTGTAGTGGTATGTCAGGGAGTACCTGTTTCCACCTGTCTCGTTGGCCGCGGCACCCGTTGTAATCGCATAGATTGGGTCGTTTGTCAGTTGTGCCCATTTGGGACATAGTAGTGCAAGGAATCTGTCTCTGTCTACCTTGTCAATATGAAATAATTGAGAGAGCTGAGAGGCGATGTAGTAGAGGTTGAAATCTGGTAATGCTGTACCCCCCCTGTCCGTGGGATTCTTAAGTGCCTGCCATTTTAGCTTGTGCCTATTTTTCCCCCATACAAACGGTTTGAGAAGAGCTTCAATTAGTTTAAAGTATCTAAGGGGTAGGTAGACCGGGGAATGCCAGAGGACATACAAGATCTTAGGGAGTAGGATCATTTTTATGAGGTTGATTCGACCCCAGATACCTAGGGGTAGGCGGGACCATATTTGTACTTTGGTTCTGATTAAAGGGATCAGGGGTTCAATATTCAACTTGACGTAATCAGCCGGGGATTTGGACACATGAACTCCCAGGTATTTAATCACATCTACTCGTTGCAAGGGCAGGTCAGCCTGCGATGCAGGAGGAGGAAAGCAGTCCAGGGGAAGAATCTGGGATTTTCCCCAATTAATTTTAAGGCCTGAAAATCTGCCGAAGCATTCAATCGTTTGGAGGGCGATGGTGAGGGATGGGCCAGAGTCAGCTAGGTATAGAAGGGTGTCGTCCGCATACATGCTTATTTTCTCGCTCAGGGACCCCATCCTCAAACCCTTAATCTCTGCGTTTGCCCGAATAGACATGGCAAGGGGCTCCGCCGCTAGGGCGTATAGGAGGGGAGACAATGGGCAACCCTGTCTCGTGCCCCTGCTGAGGGTGAAAAGTTCAGACGGGTACCCATTTGCCACCACCCTGGCCACTGGCTCATAGTAGAGGAGCTGTACCCATTTAATGAATCGTGGACCAAAACCATATCTCTCCAGGCAGCCCCATAGGTATTTCCACTCTACTGAATCAAATGCCTTGGCCGTGTCTAGGGACACCACCACCCTAGTGCCGACATTGTCATGGGAGGATTGTAGGTTCATAAAGAGCCTCCGGAGGTTGAAGGAGGTGTTGCGGCCAGGCATGAACCCCGCTTGATCAGCGTGGATTAGAGTAAGGATGATTTGATTCAGGCGAGTGGAAAGTGTTTTAGCGAGGATTTTTATATCGACCTGAAGGAGAGAAATAGGGCGGTAAGACTCTGGGAGGCCAGGGTCCTTGCCCGGTTTGGGTATTAGCACTATGGTGGCCTCTCTCATGGATGTCGGTAATGTTTGTGTTTCAATTAGGTCATTATATAGGGCAAGTAGCTTGGGAGTGAGTATCTCTGTGAACTGCGAGTAGAATTCTATGGGGAGGCCATCTGAGCCAGGAGTCTTAGCTCTGGCAAAGCTGGCTATCGCCCCAGCAATCTCTTCTTCAGTGAGAGGTGCTTCTAGTAAGGTGACCTGTTCCTGGGATAATTTGGGGAATGAGATGGATTCAAAAAACTGAGCCATGGGACTAGGGTCCTCTTGGGCTGTGGACGTGTATAAGTCTGTATAAAATTCTTTGAATTTGGAGGAGACAGTCAGGGGATCTGAGACAGGTTGGTTTCCAGAATCTTGGAGTGTAATAACCACTGGGGGTCTATCCTCGTTGTGTACGAGGTAGGCCAGGAGTTTACCCGCCCGTTCCCCCAATTCAAAGTGTTTTTGCTTGCTAAAAAATAACTTTTGCCTGGCTTTTTCGTATTGGATTTGGTTAACTGCTCTGGCTTGTAGTTTTAGTGTGTCTGCATTGTCTCGTGACGGGTCCCCCCTATATTTTTGTTCCGTCAGTGTTAATTCTGAGATTGCCTTGTCATAAGCTGCTGCGGAGTCTCTCTTTATTAGATTTATTCTAGATTGCAGGGTAACACGGGCATGGAGTTTAAAGGTTTCCCAGACTGCTGCGGAAGATGCAGAGCCGGTGTTTTCCAAAAAGTGTCTGCCTAATTCAGTGGATATGCTGTCATCTTCAGGCAGAAGCGACAGCCAGAATGGGTTTAGACGCCAGGTCCGTGGAGGTCTGTCCCGTGGGGTACTGAGTGTAATGATGTATGGGTGGTGGTCTGAAAGGAGTCTGGGGCCAAACGACGCCTCCCGCAGCCGGGGAAGGAGTCTCTTGGAAACAAATATAAAATCAATGCGTGACATAGAGTTGTGTGTGGATGAGAAGCACGAGTATTGACGTGTGAGGGGGTATTTGTATCTCCACGTGTCAGCTAGTTGAAAGGAGGAGACCATTTTAGAAAGTCTAGATTCCCCAATCGTTTTCTGAATGGTTGCCGTAGTCCTGAGCCTGTCCAGGTCCTCGTTAAGTGTGGTATTAAAATCGCCCATCCATACCGTTCGTGCTGTGGGATATTTGGCTATGAACTCAAGGCCCTCCGTAACTGTCGCGGGGGAGAAGGGGGGGGAACATATGAGGCCAATATGAGGAAAGGTTCCCCATGTAATTTAGCAGACAAAAATACATGGCGGCCCTGGGGGTCCAGGCAAAGCTCCGTCAGTTCGAAATGGACTGATTTGGCTATAAGAATTGACACACCCCTGGAGTGGGAGGTGTACGTGGAATGATATGCCCATCCTACCCAGGGTCTACGGAGTGCCCTCTGCATCTGCCCCTCTATGTGCGTCTCAACCACCGCCATGACATCGGCTCTCTGCCTCTTGAGGAATGTGAGGGCTGCCGAGCGCTTAACCTTGTCTCGGAGGCCCCTCACATTCCAGGTCAGGAATTTTAAAGTAGCCATGGCTGTGCTTGTGAACATATTTTAAACCCGGCCTCACAGGCTATCAGCATCATATTTAAAGTGGCCATTGCGCATACCATCCTTACAACATATTCGTTAAGTGGATACCTGCAAAACACTGAATAAGACATAGCATAATACCTGATCAATAGTTTGCCCTCAGCAACATGTATTCTTGAGTGAATAACTTTCCCCGACCCTCCCGCCCCCCACCCCGCCCTGCACCCTCCCCAACCTGTGCGGGCATCATCCCATAACAAAACTTGACCTGTAGCCCACCATGTAAAAGCGGATATGAAAGTAAAGCATATGACATTAAACAGAATACACGAGAGGTAGGTGTTGCACATATGCAATCTTCTGAATTTCACCTTGGTGATGGTCCTAGAACCATCTCGTGCAAGAAATAAAACATTACCATAGGGTTGTTCATAGACAGGTGGGCTGCATATCTTAACTGTGCGTGGGGGTAACTTACGCTGCACTACACACATTTGTGGTAGGACTAACAGAGCTCCTGCTACCTAAGTAGCCACATACGTAATGTACTGAGCCTCCAAGGGAGGACAGTAACGAATATTGCATATAGGTAAAAAGTGATGATTGTTCCACGGCGTTCACCATTGTACTTGTTGGGTAGAGGCCTTAGCAGTTCAAAGAAAAAGTTTTGTCTCTCCAACCTCAGCCCCAAGGGGAATTTAAAGAAGAAAAATAGGGGGGGGGGGAGGGGTCAGGGAACGGTGAGGGGGAGAAGGACAACAGAAGAGGGGGGGCACCGGGGGGGGACTGGGGATAAAAATTAAAGGGAGAAAAATGAAAAATGGAGGAGGAAAGGGGGAAATTCCTCCCATCTTGTGGCCAGGACTGTCCAGGGCCTCCATGTCTCGGCCTGTAAGCAGGAGGTAAAAGAGGTGGGTGAGGATGCCGTCTCGTGGTGCAGGATGGCAGACAATGCCCACGTGTAATGTGCAGGGTCTCAGGCAGAACATGCCTGGGGCAGTAAGTAAACAACAAAGCCCCTTCCTGGGGCAAAAGGAAAAAAGGTTAGAGGAGTATTACCCCCAGGCTCTTCACTCTGCTCCCTCCAGGTAGCTAGGTCCTCCGGATCTTCAAAGAAGGAGACTCTGCCATCATGTTCCACTCTGAGTCTCGCTGGGAATAGCATAGCATACTTGATGTGAAGGGATCTCAGCCGTCTCTTTGCCTCCATGAAGCCCTGTCTGCGCCTCTGGACCTCCGCCGAGAAGTCTGGAAAGATGGCGACTTTTGCATTTCCCAGGGGGATATTACCCCGTTCCCTGGCCATTCTGAGTGCTGCATCCCTGTCCTTGTAGTTCAGGAGTTTGGCTATGAATGTACGTGGGGGGGCCCCGGGAGGTGGTGGTCTGGTCGGCATGCGGTGTGCTCTTTCAACGGCTAGCATAGGGGAAAATGCTTCTCTGCCGTAGGTGTTAATCAGCAGTTGCTCGAGGAATGCGGTCGGATCTTTCCCCTCTGATCCTTCAGGGAGGCCGATCAGTCGGATGTTGCACCTCCTGATCCTATTCTCCATGTCATCTTGCTTTGAGAATAGCTGCTGGATCTGCCTGTGTATGCGTTCTGTACCGGCCTGGAGTGGCGGGAGTGCGTCTTCCACGAGGCCTACCCGTGTCTCTGCCCCGGTAACCCGGTCGCGGAGTTTGTGGAAGTCTTGCCTAATGAGGGATATGTCGACCTTCACCTCCTCCATCTGTGCGGTAAGCGAGGTGCGGCATAACGTTATGGCCTCAAGGAGTTTGTCCGTGTCTCCCGCTGTCCTCTCCCCACTAACCTTCTCGGCGCCATCTTCCTCCACCTCGCCCCTCTCCTGGCGGCGGTATTGCTCGAGTTTGGCGGCGGCGTTTTTCTGGGATTTCGGTGGAGACATGCTGTCCTCGGTCTGGGGCTTCACCCTGGGTAAGTAGGGGATCTTAATTCCACTCGTGGGTTACAGGATGGAATGGATTGCAGGATAAACGAGCGGAGCTGTGTAAAGTGCGTCCTACTCCATGCGCTGTCAGGCCACGCCCCCCTGGCTGATAACTTTTAAAGTGGAGGTCTGCCCACTGCTGAAAAAATGAAAAACCAGCAGCTACACATACTGCAGATGCTGGCTTTTAATAATAGGACACTTACCTGTCCTGGAGTCCAGCAATGTCGGCACTGCAGCTGATGTTTCCATCAGCCATCGGGTGCTGCTGCCGCCATTGCGGTTAAGGGAGTCTGGCAGTGTAGCTTTATGGCTTCACGCCGGGAACCCTACTGTGCATGCGTGAGGCTCCACTCCTCTCTTGTACTGATCATGACGTCAATATCCATGGCTGTGTCTCCCAGAAGCAGAAGTGTGCCCCACTCCCAAAGAAACAAATGAGCGGAAGTTCCACTTTTGGGCGGAACTCCGCTTTAACAATGAGATCCATCTTATACTTTGGAAGCTCTCTGTGGACCATGGCTTTTGCTGTAGGATGTGACTAAGAAAATGACAAAAAATACCTAATAGAACAGCTGAACTTTATCTGGGGTTAATCAGAGGCACTTCAAATGATGGCAGGTATGTACTGACTCCTATACACGAGTTTGAAAGTGATTGCTTATTTCTGAACACAGCTACATCCCCAGTAATAAAAGAATGTGCTCATTTATGCAACCACATTATTTTATTTTTACTTCCCCCCCTAAAAGATTTCAGTTTGTTTTTCAATTGAGTTGTACAGTTTACAGGTCACATTAAAGGTGGAAAAAGTTGTGAAATGATTTATCTTTGTCAAATTTTTTTTACATCACAGAAACCTGACATTTAAACAGGGGTGTGTAGTCTTTTTATATCCACTGTATATGAGAATATGCAGAACATTCAATACAGTGGCAAAGCCAGGCTATAAGACAGCTCTACATCCGGTCACAGTCAGAAGAGAGTATAGCACCTGCACTCTAATTACAAAAGCTAAATATGCAATGAAAATGCTTCTATAACTAAAAGTTTATCTAAAACTATATCGAAAAATCACAGGGACTAGATAATAAAAATGAAATTCCACTTCTGTTAAACATGTGGAGGCCCAAAATGATATGACAACTTTCCAGAAAACAAGCTTCCTCAAGCAGAAAAAAAAAAAATATATTAAACACATATGGGAGCAGTTTTATCTCCCAACGGATTGCGATTTCTGGCCATGGACCATGCTGCACAATCATCTCTGGCAGTCCCTGTACTGCAGCACAACTGAATTTCCACTTGTGCTGTTCTGCCCCCCCACCCTCAAATTATTTTAATGCAAGCTTTGTAAGTACCAATGAAAATGGAGGGGTACTTACACTGCAAAAAAGATGCATTAATGAACACAGAGTCTTCTATATCTGCCAGAAGTTCAGCTTTGATGAGCATTGCTTCTATTGGCGATGGACGTTCTATGCATTAAGGTGAAAAACCTTATGTGCTGCAGAATCCCCCGCTGCCCCCCTTATTCTTACCTGAGCGGGGTGGTGGATAGAAATGTACTGTCTGTCTTTCAAAAGACGGATAGGGAGTGAATCCCTATCCGTCTGTTTTTAGCGGACAGCATTGAATGCCATTGGGTGTCCGCTGACATCTGCCACTCCATTGAGAGCTATGGAAGGTCCGATCGGTCCGTCAGTGTCAAAGGGGCCATAATGTCACTTTAAATTTTCCTTTTGAATGTCCAGGTCAAATTTACTGGCACTGACCCACTGTGACCTTGGCAACCTAAGTTCAGCTCAATTGTAGAAAAACAATAATACCTCTACAGCAAAGAAAATTGCAGCAGAGTACTCACCAAGTGAAAGGCTGCATGTTATGTAGAAATGGCCTGAAACCAGCTATACATTCAAAAACCATTGTACCAAAGCTCCAGTAATCCACTGTGACACTGTACGGCTTGTTTTCAAACAGTTCTGGGGCCTACAGTTAAAGGAAAAGACAAAACAGATATAAAATTACTTAAGGATAAATTACAAGTTTTTCTACCTTTCCTAAATATAATGTCTTGATAAGGGCATCAAAGTGCTGTCTCTCAATATACCACAGACTGAAGACCTGGAACCGCTTATGACATACCCCCTGCCCAATTCAAGATCGGATCAGATTTTTTTTATACATTTTGTATACAAAAATATCCAGCCCTTTCCCAATGAAAGCAGTAGTGCTGCCACTTGTCTGTAGAGAGAGCTGGAGTTTACAAAGTTTCATGCAGACTGGGCTTTTAGTCCCTGTGCCTCAGATTCCGATATTTTTGTTCTGGCGGAAGACACAGGTGAAATGTCTAGCCCCACTGCCAGCAGCCTGTGAAAGTCTATGAGAAGCTGAACAATGAAGCAGCTGGGCGGGGATATACACTGTACAGAGGGGTACTAACGTTTAGGACTTCATAAACACAGGAATCAATGCCCAGAGCTAAATAAATCTGTGATACAGGCATTCCTTCCTGGATGTATAGGGCCCTAAATATTATTTTTACTTGTTTTGTTTTCCAAAGCCAAAGCTGGGGAGAGAATCCTGTGACTGATCAGACTCTCCCCATTCACAGATCGTTTTACAAGCAGTGTGATCTGCACAGGCACTTTTCTCAATGGAGGAGAGTGCAGGAGGGGCATGTCCCTGTCCCAAATCCGGTAAACTTAGCAATGCCAAAAAGTTCAAAAGCAAGAAGAGGACAGGGCAGCTCTGCAGGGAAAATTTCTACATAACCCAACATCCTGAACATCACGGGACATTTAATACAGGTAAGTAATGTAACTAAAGCTGTAGAGCAAATAAAAATGTTTAAAGTGGTTCTAAAGGCTCAAAGTTTTTTACCTTCATGCATTCTATGCATGAAGATAAAAAAAAAACTCTGTGTGGCAGCCCCCCCACCGCCCCCTAATACTTACCTGAGTCCCATTGCGAGCCAGCGATGTGCACGGAGAGCTTTGGCTCTCTGGGGACTCTTCCTCTTGATTGGCCGAGACAGCAGTGGAAGTGATTGGCTCCCGCTTCTGTCAATTATAGCCAGTAAGCCAATAAGGAGAGAGAGGGGGTGGGGCCTAACCTCAGCTCTGTGTGTGAATGAACATGCATAGCAGCGGCTCAGGAGTGAGCCCCAATTGCAAGCTGCTTGCTGTGGGGCAGGAGGGAGGGGACAGGAGTAACGGCGGGGACCCGAAAAGAGGAGGATCGGGGCTGCTCTGTGCAAAACCACTGCACAGGGCAGGTAAGTATAACAGTTTTTTTTTTTTTTTTTTATTGCTTTTAATATCACTTTAACTAAACTTTAGCTTTAATTTATTATCTGTAGAAGACCATATGTACACCTGCTGTTGATCCCTGGTGTGGTGTGTTTTGCCTGTGTTATTCTGTAACTTTTGTGAGTATATCCGCTTTTTTTTATTTTTTATTATGTGGTTTTAGTATACTACTATGGTGTTTTGTTCTTTCTCCTAACCACAATTACTTTGAGGTGCTGGCTTTGAATAACCTGTGAAGGACTGTGGAAGCATTGGAGTCAGTGGTATCCTGAGTGGTGGCCCCCCCAAATGGATGATTTCAGCACTGTTGATCTAATTTGGATATCATTACTCTTTGGTAAAGGAATTGGCACACTTGTCTATAAAGTAGTTTGGGATTTTTACCTGTGGACTTGACATGGACGTTGACATTTGGACTGTTATATATTTCTTTTTAAAGTTCACTTCTTTGTTATGCATACGTGAATTACAGCGCCTTGAAAAAGTATTCATACCCCTTGAAATTTTCCACATTTTGTTACAACCAAAAACGTAAAACTTATTTTATTGGGATTTTATGTGATAGACCAACACAAAAGTGGCACATAGTTGTTAAGTGGAAGGAAAATAATAAATAGTTTTCCAAATTTTTACAAATGAATATCTGAAAAGTGTGGAGTGCATTTGTATTCAGCCCCCCTGAGTCAATACTTTGTAGAACCAACTTTCGCTGCAATTACAGCTGCAAGTCTTTTTGGGGATCTCTCTACCAGCTTCTAGAGAGTGAATTTGCCCATTCTTCTTTGCAAAATAGCCCATGCTCTGTCACATTGGATGGAGTGAGTCCAAACAGCATTTTCAAGTCTTGCCAGTCACAAATTTGATTTAGGTCTGGAATTTGACTTCTAACACATGAATATGCTTTGATCTAAACCATTCCATTGTAGCTCTGGCTGTATGTTTAGGGTCGTTGTCCTGCTGGAAGGTGAACCTCCGCCCCAGTCTCAAGTCTTTTGCAGACTCCAACAGGTTTTCTTCTAAGAATGCCCTGTATTTGGCCTCATCCATCTTCCCATCAAATCTGATCAGCCTCCCTGTCCTTGCTTAAGAAAAGCATCCCCACAACATGATGCTGCCACCACCATGTTTCAGGGTGGGGTTGGTGTGTTCAGGGTGATGTGGAGTGTTAGTTTTCCTCCACACATAGTATTTTGCTTTTAGGCTATAAAGTTCACTTTTGGTCTCATCTGACCAGAGCATCTTCTTCCACACTTGCTGTGTCCCCCAAATGGCTTCTCGCAAACTGCAAACATGATTTATAACTTTCTTTCAACAATGGCTTTCTTCTTGCCACTCTTCCATAAAGGCCAGATGTGGAGTGAAAAACTAATAGTTGTCCTGTGGACAGATTCTCCCACCTGAGCTGTGGATCTCTGCAGCTCCTCCAGAGTTACTATGGGCCCTTTTGGCTGCTCTCCTTGCCCGGCCTGTCAGTTAAGGTGGCCAACCATGTCTTGGTAGGTTTTGAGTTGTGCCATAGTCTTTCTATTTTCAGATGATGGATTGAACAGTGTTACGCGAGATGCTCAAAGGTTGGGATAATTGTTTATAACCCAACCCGGTTTTAAACTTCTCCACAACTTTATCCCTGACCTGTCTGGTGTGTTCCTTAGCCTTTATGATGCCGTTTGTTCACTAAGGTTCTCTAACAAACCTCTGAGGGCTTCACAGAACAGCTGTATTAATACAGAGAATAAATTACACACAGGTGGACTTTAGGTGACTTCTGAAGGCAATTGGTTTCACTAGATTTTAGTTAGGGGTATCAGAGTAAAGAAGGCTGAATACAAATGCACACCACACTTTTCAGATATTTATTTGTAACAATTACGTACCACTTTGTGTTGGTCTATCACATAAAATCCCAATAAAATACATTTACGTTTTTGTTTCTAACATGACAAAATTTGGAAAATTTCAAGGGGTATGAATACTTTTTCAAGGCACTGTATATTATTATACACAATTTATATAGCGCCAACAGTTTATGCAGCTCTTTACAATGTATAGGGGGGACAACACGATTACAGTACAGTTCAATACAAAAGGTACAGGAGGGCCCTGCTCGTAGAGCTTACATGCTAAAAAGGTAGGGGGTGGTGGTACAAAAGGTAATAGCTGCATATGTTATGGGGCTGTTATTTCACCATTTATGTGATGCACATTGTTCATTATGGTTTAATAGGAGTTGACATTATCTCCTCCTGAGAGTGCTTATGACATTTAGCAGCCAGTATGGAAGAGTGAAGTGTGGGACAGAGTGAAACCATCCAAGCTTTGCTCAAAACTGGCATAATGGAAAGCCTCGGCTTTAGGGATGCTGGTCTGGAACTAAACAACTATACAATCCAAGAGCCACTTATCTTTCTAGACACTACAGTTTATCTTTAAAAAAACATGGATGCATAGTTAGAAGTGATGGTTAAAAATGGAGCTTCTAAAAAAAAAAAAAAAAAACAAAGCTTTGGAGAAATGAGAAACTTCATAACAACGCACCTTTAAATCTACATGACAAACTGCAGTCCGCTACATAACAATTATGACAGTTTATGTCCTAGCAAGTAAAAGGGAAATATTACGTTTGTACAGGGCATATTATCTGAACGCCTTCAGAGATCTTAAATTATATAATGGCGCCAAATAATAATTTTTCTATCCCCATCCAACTGTTTTTTGAACAGCTGGGTACCACGCACAGGAATACTTCTGCAGACTAGGATCATTAATGCAAGTTATTAATTAAGCAGAACAAATGTATACATACCAAATACTGTAAGGTCCCAACAAACGATGTACATAGGCTTCCTTGATCTAGATCTTTGGCATATCCCAAGTCTATAATTTTATGCACAGTCTAAAAGCATAAGTAATGAGAGAAATTTATAGATGTTGCAATGTCAACACATTTTTATTGAAATAAAAGCTTAAATGAAATACAATTTAAAAAAAAAAAAAACTAAAATATATAGAAATAGTCCAGAACGCATCACCAGTAAAAAGCTTAGTTATACTCTAAAACTGTGTTTCTCAACCTTTTTACTAGGGGTCGACCGATTATCTGAGTCGATATTCACAATTTTTCAAATAATCAGTATCAGTCAGAAACTTACCAATAATGTTAAGACCTCCCCCTGTTCCCAAGTGGTGCTCGCTGAAGTTTCTGCCAATCTCCTTCTCCAGATACCATTTAAATCGGGGGTCCCCCACCCCCGAGCTGCGACCCCGGCCCGTGGCGCCTCTGCAGCCCGGCCACAAAGGCTGCTCTGTCAGCGGTGGAGAAGGCAGCAGAGAGATGACATCATCTCTTACTGCCCGCCTCGCATCACCGCTGTTCCGCTGCTACAGCAGGGCAGCGAAGACTGCTCTTCACAGAGCTGCAGCTGAGGGCGAGAAGAGAGATAGTTATGTCATCTCTCACCGCCCCCCCCTGCATGTGGAAGTTTACCTGCTCAGACGACCCAGGGAGATGCTACCAGAAGTAGTGACATGCTGCATATGGGTGGCAGGTGACACGCTGCATATGAGTGGCAGCAGGTGACACGCTGCATATGAGTGGCAGCAGGTGACAGTGGCAAGCTGTATCTGGGTGGCAGGTGATAGTGGCAAGCTGCATCTGGGTGGCATGTGAAAAGCTGCATATGGGTCACAGGTGACAGTGGCAAGTATCATCATTCTCTTTATCGAAGTATCATTATTACAAAATACCGGCACCTGTTATCAGCTATTAGCCTAAAAGGCGGCTGATAATCTGTATTGGCCCTGAAGAAACAATATCGGTCTATCCCTACTTTTTACATTTGAGGAACCCCTGGCAAAAAGTCTGAGATCTCGGGGAACCCCTGAAATAATTTTCATATCTACAGCTCAGGGAACATTGATGTGATCAGTGAGCTGTTGACATAACAATCATTTTTAGAAATAGCAATAAATAGAATAAATATTAAAACTGACCTATTTAAATGTGAAACTTGTGCTTGCTTTGCTTTTTTTTTGCACAGATGTTCAATTCTGGGTGCAACTTGAGATAAACAGTGTACAGGGGATCAGGAGGGCATAGTACAATGGGGGGTACACTACGTGGGAGGAGGGAACATTATGTGAGAGCAGGGCACATTGTGGGGTACACAGTTGGACACATTGCCTAACCACAGAACAGTTGGCCATCTAAATAGGCCCGGGCACAGCAAGCCAAATCATAGTTTCCATATATTCTATTCTCATCTCACCTTCCCATTACAGTCCTGTAGCACAATATTTTCTGGTTTCAAGTCTCTGTGTATAATACGATTTGAATGCAGATACTGAATACCAGCACCTAAAAGCAGAAGATATTTAAAAAGAATTTTGAAATATATGTGCAAGAACAATAAACACATCAAAATGTACATAAAAAAAACTAAGAATTATATACATATATTTTTAGTTCATAGTTATTCTGGTTGAACAAAAAGACAAGTTCATCTAGTTCAACCAACCAACATAAAAAAAAAAAACATACACAAAATAGAAAACCTCCATAGATACAAACCTATACTCACAGTTGATCCAGATGAAGTAAAAAAAAACAATAAAGCATGATCCAATTTGCTCCAGCGGGGAATAAAATTCCTTCCTGATCCCTTAATAGGCATGGATCAACTTTACCTATAAATATTAGTATCTAGTTATATTATGTGCATTTAGGAAAGAATCCAGGCCTTTTTTTTTTTTTTAAAACAAATCTACAGAGTTGGCCAGAACCACCTCTTGAGGGAGTGTATTCCACATTTTCACAGCTCTTACTGTGAAGAAGCCTTTCCGTATTTGGAGATTAAATCTTATTTGCTCCAGATGTAAAGAGTGCCCCCTTGTCCTCTGCGATGACATTAATGTGAATAACTCAACTTTAAGTTCACTATATGGACCACTTATGTATTTATACATGTTGATCATATCCCCCCTTAACCACTTCAGACCCGGAAGGATTTACCCCCTTCCTGACCAAGCCCTATTTTGTGATACGGCACTGTGTCCCTTTAACTGACAATTGCGTGGTCGTGCGACGTTGTACCCAAACAAAATTTACATTCTTTTTTCCCCCCACAAATAGAGCTTTGTTTTGGTATTTGATCACCTCTGCGGTTTTTATTTTTTGATATATAAACAAAAAAAGAGACAATTATGAAAAAAAGCATTTTTTTTACATTTTGCTATAATAAATATTCACAAAAATATATGAAAAAAAAAACAAAAGTGGCTAAAGTGGCCCTCGCTCTTCAAAAAAGGTTGGGTACCCCTGCCCTAGATCATTTATAAATATATTAAAAAGTAAGGGTCCCTACACTGTACCTTGGGGTATACCACTAACACAGTATTGTGTGTGTGTAAAAGAAAAAAAATAGCTTAGCAGGTCTAAAAATAAAAATGCAGTTCTGGCTGCAAAACTTTCCACCTTCTCCGATGCTGTCTCAACACACCAACTCCATCCAACCCACTTCCTGTGAGTGCAGGTCATCAGATACCCTCCCTTGGGGGCACAGCACTCCTGGACAGAGAAGTACTGAATGACCAGGAATAGGAACAGCACGTTGCTGCTGCCAAAGAAGAGGAGGGACTTGTGTCATCCCTGGTAAGGCCAGAAGACAGCAGGATTTAAGGCATGCATCAATTGTTTTTTGTATTTTAAAGTGCCAGGAACCGAAGTAAGGGAGGGGGAAATGAAAGCAGCGTTAAACCCAAAAGCCAATATTTCTTGTATTACAGCCTACCAATTCTTACATGTGATGGCTGTATTAGTTTACTTTTAGGCTTTCTTTCTTCTATTTTTATATGGTGATCCAGCCAGTAAGTCTAATGTTCAGAAAAGCTCTCTTGCAGTTACAGAAATGAGACAGACCATTTAAAACTGGCAGGGGTCCTCTTTAACCACTTAAGCTCCAGGTGGTTTTACCCCCTTCATGACCAGGCCATTTTTTGCTTTTCAGCACTGTGCTATTTTAACTGAAAATCGTCATGCAACACTGTACAGAAATAAAATTTATACCAATTTTTTTTTACACAAATACAGCTTTCTTTTGGTGGTATTTGGTCACCACTGGGTTTTTTTCCTTTTGGCTATAAAAATGAAAAAAGGCAGAAAACTGAGAAAAAAAAAAACACAATACTTTCTTTCTGTTCTAAAACATACCCAATAAAAATCAAATTTTGTCATGAATTTAGGCCAAAATGTATTCTGCTACAGGTCTTTGATAAAAAAACAAAAATAAAACATTAGACTTACCGGTAACAGTATTCCCATGAATCTTCCAGGACAGCAACTTGAGAGATGATTGGCTCCACCTTCTACAGGAAACACAAACCAGACACAATTTAAAAGGCCCCTCCCTCTCCTCTGACCCTCAGTTGTTTGAAGATCAAGTAAACCTCCACCAAAAGTGTACTCTGCAGAATAACAGGATCTCACTAAACCACCACCACCACCAGGTTAAATAAGGAGACCAGTGAATAAAGAATTGGGTGGGAATATAGATGCTGTCCTGGAAGATTCATGGAAATACTGTTACCGGTAAGTCTAACAGGGGGTTTCCGCCTTCATCTTCCAGGGCAGCTACTTGAGAGGATAAGCAAGATTCTATACCTTAGGGAGGGACAACAGCCTGAAGCACTTTCCTTCCAAAGGAGAGGTCCTGGCTGGAGAGCATCTGGAGAGGAGAACCAGACAGCAGCTTTGGATATATCTTCCCATGAAGCTCCAGTTCTTTCTGGCCATGATGCGACCAGAGATCTAGTAGAGTGCACTACTGTTTCTGGGCGATACCTCTAACTCCCTGACCAGACTGATGGAACTAATAGGGATCTTTGGATCCTTCTCGGGGTTTACCATAAATTGGGATAAGTCGACGATCCTACCTCTGGACCCATTGACAGATCCCCTTCCACAGACTGCCACCCTAATTAAAATAGTTGAGAAATGTAAGTACCTGGGAATAATTATACACCCTGACTTTACCCAATATATAAAACTAAATATAGACCCCATCCTCAAAAACTTCCAAAACAAAACTGCCAGTTGGGTTAAACTTCCATTGTCAGTGGTTGGCCGTTGTAATTTGATAAAAATGATTTGGAACCCACAAATTCTGTACGCGCTCCACAATGCCCCCTTATGGATACCTATTCATGTGTTCAAGAAATGCAACACTCTGTACCGTGCTTTAATCTGGAGGAAACAGGTCCCGAGAATTAAATTGGAAACCTTACAGGAGGCAAAGGACTCGGGAGGACTAGCGGTTCCGAACCCATTTTTCTACTTTATAGCTGCTCAGTTACAGCAATTAACGGGCTGGCTCCAGCCCGAGTCCTCTGACCCAATTAGAAATATCATCAGCACACAGTTGTCCGGGGGTGGTCTTGTGGAGTGCATAGAGGCAGGTGAACTCGGACAACTAACTCAATACCCAACCCTTATCCTTATAGATAAGACATGGAGTAAGGCCAAACAACATATGCAGTACACGGGATACACTAACTGGTCACGTATATGGAATAATTATAACTATGTAGAGCTACAAAAATTAACAAATTTCTCCAACTGGTCAAGGTATGGACTGAATTATATTCCCCAACTGTACTGTGGAGGTATACTTCGAGACTTCCAATCAATACATGAGGAATTTAATATACCAAACACATCATTTTTTCAATACCTTCAACTCAGACACGCTATAGCAGCACAAGCCACATTATCACACTGGGTACTGACGAGACCCACGATACTTACGCAACTCATCACGTCTTCTTCACGCAAGGGACAGATCTCCTCCATTTACAATGCACTGATTGGACATGTATCTAAAGCAATGTCATTACCCTGCAGGAGCGGGTGGGAAATGGATGTGGGTCAAATTACAGGTGAAGAATGGAATACCATACTTGACAACGTGTTGAAAGTGTCTCTGTCTGCCCCACAAAAGCTTACCCAATTGTTTATTATCCACCGCACATATCGCACACCCGAAAAATTGCATAAATGGCATAGGCGAGATGACCCCCTCTGTCCCCGATGCTCAGTTAACAATGGAACATTAATACATATGCTATGGAGATGCCCAAAATTACAAAGATATTGGGCAGCAGTGATGAACACCATTAATAACATATGGAATCTCAAACTTAGTACTGAACCTAAACTTTGTTTACTAGGCCTGTTAGACGAAGAAGATTACACTCCCTTTACACACACAGCAATTCTTAGAGCACTATTCTTAGCCAGAAAACTCATTGCCAGAAAATGGATATCCACAACCCCTCCTACACACAAGGAATGGTTACAATCTGTAAATGACTCTCTTATCAGAGAACAGCTCACATATAAGCATAGAGGAAGCCCCCATAAATTCGAACGCATATGGGACCCATGGTTGGACACACCGGGACTAGCACCACTTAGCTTGGTTCACAACAGAATCCTGGGTGGGAGGAACGCCTCAAATAATACATAAAGGTAATTTCTGTGTCACACCCTCGAACATGTCAATATGCACAAAATGAAAAGGAGACGAAACAGAAGTAAGAACTCAAAACAAAACTCACGATCCACTTCCCAATCGCTTTATTATTTTTGAGAGACATTAAAATATTAAAACATAAAAGCACTTTAGGCCTGCGGAGGTCTTTTACAAAATAAGTTGTATATAGTTTTCTTCTCTCTCCCTCTTTTTCTTTTCCTCGTGTTGCGCATAGGTAATGCTCCTCTCCTACTGGGTCAGGAGGGGAAGTCCGACCTCACCACTTCCCGGCCCCTTGTTGGACGGGGGAGGCGGGGAAGGCGTATAACTAACATTACACACGTGTGCATAAATACAAAGATCAAATAGGATATGCTCTAGGACATTAAGGACATGATACCTGATAGACAATGCTATATCCTGGATAGACTGATAGCATCTACAGTAATGCGCATGACTAAGCTAAATGTCCACACTATTTGATTTTGAATGTATAGTCAACCACAAGTGCCTTAGACTGAAACACATCTCGGAAACATTAGAAACGTAAAGTGGTCAACAGTTGTTTTCACATGTGTGTATACCTTACATATTGTGTAACTATGTGCACAGGAATGTCTGTGTTTTTCTGTTTTGTTGTATGTTCTTAAAACTTAATAAAAACTATTTGATTTAAAAAAAAAAAAAAGAGATCTAGTAGAGTGAGCTCCAACTATGGTATGAGGGGTCTGACATGACGGCCTGTATGCTTCACAAATAGCTTCTGTAATCTATCTGGCAATGGAACCCCTGGATGCTTTGATCCCTTCTTGGGGCCACTAAGTGAAATTAGGAGTTGGGAGGATTTCCTAAACTCACTAGACAGGTCTATAACGTAGAAGACATCTTTTCACTACCAAAAAACGAAATCTTTCCTCCTCCGAATTCCTGGGGGAGGGACAGAAAATAGGAAGCACTTTTTTACAAGAGAGGGACTAAAAGGTAGCTCTGGTAAGAGCATTCAATACGAATGACAGATCCCAGGGTGGAATCTGTCTAATAACTTTGGGTATAAATCTAGCTCTTGCTGAGAGGAACCTTTTAATCAAAGGATCCTCAGCTAATCTTCTTTCCTTGAACAGAGACAGGGCAGCAACCTGAACCCTAAGGGTGCTGACAGAAAGCCCTTTTTCCACCCCCTTCTGTAAAAAATCCAGTACACGGGGGATAGAAAAGGAGTCCACTCCTGCATTCTTCTGGCAGAAAACCAGTCATCCAAACTTTGAATAGTGTCAGTAACTAACTGAACAACCTCTTAGCTGTAGGTTGCGCCGCTCAGCCTCCAGGCCATCAAACGGTAAGTCTGAGGGTTTGGATGGTGTACTGGCCCTTGACAGAGAAGGTCCCATCGATCCGGCAGGGGCCAGGGGGTATCTATCGACAGTGCTCTCAGTGCGGAGCACCAACTCCTCCTGGACCACCAAGGGGCAATCAGGATTACCTCTGCTTGTTCTTGAACAATCTTCTGGACTACTAGAGGCAACAGTGGAGATGGCAGAACTGCATATGCTAAAGTGAAATTCCAAAGGAAAGAAAGCGCATCTGTCCCTAAAGACCCCGTCTCTTTCCAAGGAGATAAAAGCTGGAAGCTTTCTGTTGACACTGGATGCAAAAAGATCCACTTTGGGAACACCCCATTTTACAATGATCTCTTGGAAAGCCTCTTGGTTCAGAATATCTGCCAGGACATTTGCAGTCCCACTGATGTGAACCGCCCTGATCGAAGAAACATTGTTCTTCGCCCAGGTTAGCATTTGCTGGCTTAATACTAGAAGACTGAGCGAGTGCCCCCCCTGCTTTTTGAGGTATGCCACGGTTGTGGTATTGTCTGAAAAAATCAACAGGTCCTTCGCATAGACCCTCACTTCCAGAGCTACTAAAGCCTTTCCCACTGCTAAAAGCTCTCTGAAATTTGATGACTGGACTGCCTCTTATGACAGCCAGGCTCCCTGGGCTTGCCAGTCCTCTGAGCGTGTTGCCCACCCCCACAGGCTGGCATTTGTGGTAATTTTTATTGGAGAAAGTTGTGCCCAGGCCTTCCCTCCCTACAGAAGTTCGAGTTGCTCCCACAAGGACAGATTGAGGAGATCGTCTCCTGGAAGCTGTATGAGCTGATTCAAGGAGCCTTTTCTGCGATCCCAGTAATTCATTGGAAAACGCCTGAAGAGGCCTAAAATGTAAATGGGCCCAAGGCACTCCCAGGATCGCTGCAGTCATTAAGCCCGGTAACTGTATAATTTGACGAAGGGAGGCCTGCGGGATCAACCCGAATTTCCGCACGGAGAGGAGGATCTTTGAAATTTTTTCCCCCGGCAGAAACATCTTTTGGGCGACTGTGTCTATTAGGTAACCCAAAAAGGGAAGGTTCTGCAGTTTCCACATTTTCTCTTAACAGGCTTGTCAACCTAGGAGAAAGCAAAAAGCAAAAAAGGAATACAAGGACACTTTTCACTAAAAGCGATAAAACATACACAGACCCCCGGCTGTAATGGCTCTTAAAAATTCTTAAGAGAGGCACTTACCTTGGGAGGCAGTTTTGTACCCGAATGCAGCCGCTGGGTCAGCTTGAGAGGGTGCTCCATCCTCAAGGCTGTCCTCAGTATCCATACTCTAATGGGAGATGACTTGAGACAGGCAGGAGAGCGACACTGCACGTGCTGACCGCTGTCCGCTTGCAGAGCTACTTCTATAGCAGCGAATACCCAGCAGCGTGACACACTGAACAGATCCTTTTTAAAAGAATCAACACCCGGAAGTGCGTCACGCCACTTTCAGCACCATCTTGCTGCATCACCAGAAGTGCGTCATCCAATGCCATTTTGGTACACCCAAAGTGGAGCGAAACACGAGAAAGGTGCTCCTCTACTCGCCCTGGCACCCTGTAAGACGCCGGACAAAAAAGCTGGGGAGTGGAAGTCGCCGTAGCCCAGGAAACAAAGGCAAGTAACCACCATGTAAACAGGGGGGGCCTTTTCAGCCTGCACATGCAGAGAATACTGCAGACACAGCCACAACCAGCCTGAGTATAACCAAAAAAGGGGGTCCGCTAACCACAGAAATCAGACCTAAAGAACATAACATTACGATTCCTGGAGGTTCCGTACTCCTGGAGGTCTGGAGAGACAAAACAACTGAGGGTCAGAGGAGAGGGAGGGGCCTTATGAAAATTGTGTCTGGTTTGTGTTTCCTGTAGAAGGCAGAGCCAATTATCTCTCAAGTAGCTGTCCTGGAAGATGAAGGGGGGGAAATTTGTGTATATTAATTGATTTGTGTGAAAGTTATAGCGTCTACAAACTATATACTATATACACACACACACACATATATATACACACACACACACACATATACATACACACACATTACATACACATTTCAAAATGTATCTATCCTGATATACTGATGTGCCTCATTTCTTGACACCCTTAAAATGCCAGGACAGTAAAAACTCCTCCCAAATTACCTCCTTTTGGAAATTAGACAGTCTGGGGTACTTAGTAAGAGGCATAGTGAGTTTTTTTGAAGTTGCAATTTTTGGTCACAATTTTTTGGTAAATGTAGAAATATATATATATTTTTTTTTTACATACTGTCACCAGTGCAGTACTGCGTCATCATGACTGGTGTGATGCTGATCAGGGACAACGACTGGTGGTAGTATGTAAAAAAAATAATGACAATTAAATATTTTTTCTTATTCAATTTTTTAAATTTTTAACATCAGGGATTTTTTGGGTTCATAACGGCTGTGAATACTAGTGATCTGTGACTTGCTACAGCTAATCACTTAGTATAGGGTGCTGTGATTGGCCCAGGTACCATGTGATAGCTGCAGGCCAATCACAGCATCACTATAAGAAACACAGCTGTTATGAATGGAATTCATTCATAACGGCTTTGTTGACATAGCGTTTACATGATCCCACCGGCCAGGATCCACAATGGACACAGAGGTCGCAGGGGCGGTGCACTGCGCTACGCTAACCTGGAACAGGCTGGATGATGTACATGTAAATCATACAGCCTGCCCATGCTGCCCACGCGCCTGCCCACAATAAATGTACTGTGGGCGGGTGGCAAATGGTTAAAATGATCAGCTTTTATTTATGTAAAACCTTTTTCCCCAAAAGGAAAAATACTGTTTGCTGTAACCGATTATAAAGTATGAGCTGTAGTTTGGTTTTAATTTGTTACTGTATTTAAATCTGCTAGCACATCTACCACTCCTCTTTCCCATAGACTGACAATGCTACTGTCCAAATCTGACCCCTGTGCTCCTTCATCCAGAGTGGTGTCTGTATAATACAGGAGGTTTGTTGTTGGCCAAATCACCAGGGAAAAAAAAAAAAATTACTATAGACACTACATATAATGATTGGTAAGCTGCAATATATTACAATTTTGGTTGTGGGCTTAATACCACTTTAAAAACACAGAGTTGGGCTTTAAGAGATTTATGACCAAAAAAAAACAATGTTCTAAAGGAGTTACATACCTATATCACTTATTATATTCAAAACTTGGCTTTCCTTCAACCCACAGCAGTTTTCAGGTTTGCTTAAAAGCTGGAAAAGAACAAACGTAAGCAGAACTGAGTGATGCATTCTTACTCAATTAAACATAACATACTATCAGTCCCCTTTCACAAGGGGTGGATCCTGTTCCGATCAGCAGAGGATCAGCTCATAGATTCCCTGCTGATTGGAGTAGAGTGTGTGGATGACACATCAGTGTCTGCTCACTTTCTGCAAAACGCACATGGACAGTCTGCTCTACTCTATGGGCGGCCCAGAGTAAACGGACTCTGTCTGTTTGCACCTGACTTCCTCCAATCTGGAGGTAGCTCCCGTCCATTCTGTTTAGCGGACCAGGAGCTAGGCGGGTGTAAAACGGACACAAGTCTGTTCACACCCGCCTGCCCATGGGGATGAAAATTGACAGGCAGACCTGATCAAAACGCCCATGTGAAAAGGGCCTCAAATATTATCAGTAACTTTTTTTGTAGAGTGCCCTTCTCCCAGCGCTCTGCATAGCCTTAGGGCTTTTGACAACCGGTTTGGTCAATGCCAATGGTTTGACATTAGTTTGAGAACCTTCTGGGATCATTCAGAATTCATTGACAGGTGCATTTGACCTCCTCCTGATCTATATTTGACCTGCTTCAAGCAGGTTTTACACAGACATGTATTTATGTGCAAAACCTATCTGACATAAGCAAAAGCTTATCAACACAGACCCTTATACTTGTCTTTCACTGATCCAGCGGGAGATCACTGATAAGGTAGGTTGTCAAAATCTTCTGAGCTCGGTCCAAGTATGTACAGTGCACTCTTTTCAATCCTATGGAAAGTTCAGACTCTGTACAATATACATTCTGGGGAACCGTATAATTTACAGTTTGTAAAAAATTTTTTTAAGTATGTGCAAGAATAAACATTGCAAAAATATTTGTCTTACTTTAACTTGGAAAATATAGCAAGGGGAGCTCTAGGCACTCATTCTCTTGTTTATCAGGCTAACATGTATGTACATTCTTTTTTCAGTATGTTTGCTATGATGCCTCATAGCACACAGTTTTCTTAAGGAAATTATTTATTTGTGGCTCTGTTTCAAAGTTACATTAACTTGAGATCATGCCAGTAGAGTTCATTCCTATTGCTGGGTGACAACGCTAAGCGATTGCCTCACAATTGGCAGCAGCTTTGTCAATCTGACACTCTCCTTCAGTTGGTTGTCAGACTACCTGTGAGGTCTGAGCATGCCTCCTGAAGAACTGATAGGCAGCCCAGTGGTCAAATTAAGGTTTGGCTATGACAAGCTAACAGTGCTGCTGCGAATTGAAAGGCTGAGGCTTAGCTCTGTTAGCCTGAAACAGAAAGTGCAGTTACTGGAAGGATCTCTAGGCAAGAATCTTGTCAACAGATTCACAAAAACGACTTGCTCTAGACAACTGTATACAATGAGGCAGGATGCCAAACATACTGAAAAATAGATATAGGGTTTACATACACTTTAACGGCTTTGATGAAAACAAAATCTTGTTTACAATGCTCAACATATGGCGCTTTGATAATCTACACAGGTGAATGAGTTGGAGGAGAGGCCCCCTTCCACATTATTCTCTATGCCCCAGTGCAGACCTTTAAATCGGCAGAAATAGACTTAAAGCGGTTGTAAAGTTTGGAGAAAAAAAAAGATTTACCCCTGCAAGGCAATGTTATAATGTGCTAGTATGCATTGCATGCATACTAGCACATTATGAGCAACTTGCCTTAAAACTAAGCCCTCCAGCGCTGGCCTGTCACAGCTGACCGGGCTTCCATCTTCACCTGGTCTTCCTTCCGTGTACGCGGGCTCCAGCAGTCTGACTGGCCAAGCCGTGATGACATTACTCCCGCACATGGCACGGGTGTCACAGTTTATGGCACACAGCTCTGAAGGAACAGCATGGGTACCAGCTGCTTCTCACTGGAACATCTCCTAAACAGTGCACATTTAAGAGATATTCATTTTAGTTATGCTTTATTATAAGCTGTAGGTAAAAATCTCAGACATGAGTTTACTATCACTTTAAAGCAAAGACCTACTTATTGTGCTTGCTTGCTCTCATTAGAAAGCCCATAATGTTCTGAGACACCAGTGTCAGGGGTGCATCCTGTACGGAATGTTTATTTGTAACATATTTTATAAAAAAATCAGAAGTTGAAAAACTTCTGAAATTTTACAGTTTTCACTTGTGCTAAAAAATGAGACTATGATGGAGGCTCTAGTCTCATCTGCAACAAAACAGGTGTATATATTTTACTGTCACGTCATTTTCAAAGGTCAACTCCTTCAAAGCTCAACCAGTTGGACAAATATCAAAAAAAATTAAAAATGACTGCGCTGTCATAGAAAATCAAATGAAAAACAGTGAATTAATAAAATAAAAATTGAAATTAGTATGGAAAAACAAGCTGCAACTTCCTGTGAGATACACATATTAATCAACAACTTTCAATACTAAGTTGCGCTATAATTTCCATACAAAAGTGAATCTGTGCAATATAAATTGTGCTAAACTCCCATAAAGCTAATATCGTGAAATAAAATTGATCAATTAAGACACTATAAATAGTCCATTCAGTTGATGATAGATCTCCAATGTGAAATTGACACACAATACACCCAGGAATTGTGACGAGAAAAGATGCAACCTTCCACCTCTACACACACTGACGCTTACCGACTCCTATTGACCTCCTATTACGGGAGATCACACATTCTTTTGGCTTAATACCCAGCCCGTGTTTTTAAGATATGAAGCAATGGTCTGAACGTCTTCTCAGATGTTATCATTCAAAGGTGCATATTGCCAGATGGTCCCTATGATAAAATAAAAACTTCCATAGTACAAAATCTTTTGGTGGTTTTAATAAAAAAAAAGTATTACACTTACAATTAGACGAACAAAATAATGCAATATAAACTCTGAGCCGGCCGGCTCTCTATTGCAGACCAGATTTTATACTGCATTATTTTGTTTGTCCTATTGTAAGTGCAATACTTTTTATTTATTAAAACCACCCAAAGATTTTATACTATGAACGTTTTTATTTTCTCATGGGGACCATCTGGCAATATGCACCTTTGAATGATAACATCTGAGAAGACGTTGAGACCATTGCTTCAGAGTTGGTAAGCAAGAGTGTGTGTAGAGGTGGAAGTTGCATCTTTTCTCATCACAATTCCTGGTGATCTATCATTAACTGAATGGACTATTTATAGTGTGTTAATTGATCAATTTTATTTCACGATATTCACTTTATGGGAGTTTAGCACAATCAATTTTTTATTGCACAGATTCACTTTATATGGATATTATAGCGCAACTTAGTATTGAAAGCTGGACATCTTAGACCAACATCAGCAATTAACTCAGGAACTCCTTGAAAATCAATGTAGCACTCACTTTACGTAGATCCCCTCCAGAGCAGTACTCCATTGCCAAGTGTGGCACAGCATTCACCATGAAGTCCATTTCAGGTGGCACATCACAAGCTTTAACAACATTCGGATGGGTTAATCTGTGTAGAAAAAATGTTTGCTTAAAAAAGGTAAGAAACAAAGTAGTAGAACTGTCAACAAACTGCTACCATGTAAAATGGTGGAAATCAGTAACCATGTATGGCACATTTCTGTCCTTTGTAACAGAAATTAATTTATATATATATATATATATATATATATATATATATATATATATATATATAAATTATATTTATTTTTTATTTTTTTTTAATTTAAGATTTTCAGCCAATACAAAACAACATGTACAATGCCAGCCAGAAATCTATATTTAAAGTAATACTAAAGTCTCATTTTATTTCTTTAAAAATAATAAATATGTTATACTTACCTGCTTTGTGCAGTGGTTTTGCACAGAGCAGCCTGGATCTTCCTCTTCTCATATTCCTCACCGGAGCTCCTGGCCCCTCCCTTTCAAGTGCACCTGAGCCAAGCCGCAGTTCCGTGTGTCCATTCAGACATGGAGCTGCTGTTTGACTCTGCCCCCTCTCTCTCATGATTGGCTAACTGACTTTCACTTCGGGATGTAGAAATGGATTAGCTGCTAGAGGGGAAGGGGGATTTCTCCTGCAACCCTTGTCTCGTTACTGAATGTACAGTAGTTTACCCCGCCCTGTGTCATTATGCAAAGAAGGGGAGATTGTCCCCAGAGTGTATATCTCTTTGTGCCGTATTTGAATAAACAGTCCTATGTTTTTTACCACCCTACACTGATGAACAAGAGGGGGTTTAGCCAACCTGACGGACTATCTCGGTACCTGAACAAAGTCGGATATTCAATACTGTATAATTTCTTTAAATAAATTTTTATTATAACAAAGTAGAAAACGTTATGTATATGAACATTAAAAAGAAAACATTCGTTGAATGTATAGCATGCATACAGACATGATAAGTTACATTGATCTTTCAGATATGCTAGTTATGTGGTGGTTGACGCGTTTCGCCTATGGCTTCATCAGAACCAACAAACAGCAACTTTAATATCTGTGATATATTCTAAAAGAGAAAAATGAAAATTACTTATGAGTGAACCACATTGTAATCTCGAATATACCTTGGGATGTTATTGATAGCGACCTATTATATCACTATCTAGAGTAAAAACAGAAAAAAGAAAAAAGAAAAAAAAAAAAAAATTATAAATAAATTTTTGGGGGAGGTGGAAGGGGGAGACTCATCAAATCAGAGACAAACTTTTTATGCATTGCCAATAGAGGTGGCTACATACTTACATAAAACAAATGTAATTCAAAGATGAAGAGATCTGTAGTCCGCCTTAGTGGTACTGATGGTAATAGGAATAACAAGTAAGTATTGTCCGCCTAAGGACAACGAATATAATAGATTAATTTTTTATATATTAGATTATTTTATCTGGGTCCTGTTTGGGATGGGTTTACAGTTACTCAATTTGATTTAATTTGAGTCCTACCTAGATGGAGTCTTCAGAAAGTTTCTTAACCCGAATTATCACGGACTAAACCCATGTTGGAGAACTCCTTATAAAGGAAACACTTGTATGGGGTTCTGATGGAAAAAAGGAATAAAGACATTTATCTAATAATAGGAGTATTTGGTGGTGATCAGGCTTTAAACGACAGTAAAAGGACAAGCCAAACTACGCAAGGGGTAAATCTAGTCTCCCCCAGGTTGTACCTTTGAGTATGTATCAAGAACTTCCTTGCCTGGGAAGGGCCACCTGAAGACTTGTGGGAAACAGATCCCATTAGCTGGAAAATCCAACAATTTGTCTGCAACAACAGATCGATCAATCAGGGGATATACAGTGAATATAATATTGGTAAATCAAGGTACCCTCAAAACAACCCATTGGTATGGCTTACCAAGGGTTAATTGGGGGAATGAAATCCCAAGATGACATGTCTAAAATCAATGGCAATGCATACCTAAACTCAGGAGAGTTGAATTAGGCCAGCTTCCCAGCACTTCATCTGCAGTATTTGTGCTGCAGGAGTGCTGGTTATATAGTGGGGATTACCGCCTACCAGGGCGGATGATAATCAAGAACAGCTGGTTAGAAATGTGTGAAGCTGAGCCCAAATTCACTGGGCATGCGTCAGCTAGTGGCCGGCCCCGCTCATAGCAGGGAGAGGTCCGCCGCGCCAATGTGCGCGTCTATTCTCTAATATAGGTCAGTGCGCATGCGCCGATTGATGGCGTCAGTAGCGTCTCACCATGGAGACCCAACAGGCATACATATGCCGTCTAAGGTAGTCCAGCGCATGCGTGGCTCCACATCAGCGGCATCGCCGGCGTCTCACCATGGAGACCACATATCAAGCGGCGCGTCGTCCAATACATTCCAGCGCATGCGCAGAAAGGAAAGTTGCGGACTTAACTGCAATTAGGAGGCTTAGGCCATCGGTGTACATAGATAGTGGGACAACAGATAACACGGTTATGTAGGGCTAGAGGGCCAGGGGGATATAATTTTATATAGAATAAAATAAAAAAAAAAAAATAGAATTAGATAGAGTAAGTTGGAAATAAAGTAAATTAAAATAAAAAATAAATTAAATAAAAATAATAAAAAAAAAATAAAAAAATAAATATAAGGAAAGAAAAGAAAAATAAAAAATAAAAATAAATATAAAAAAAATAAAAAATAAAATAAAAATTAAAAATAAAGTTAAAAAAGGAGAAAAAGCTTAGATAGTGCTAAAATTGTATGGGGTCGAGATGTGGGGAAGAGCCCCCTCTGAAACCTCCACCGCAGCGCCAACCACCATGGGAGGGATGGGCTAGATAAAAAAACGCCCAACATACCCTCCCGATCTTATCCACACCAGAGGGGGTTAAAGCACATCAAGTCCCCCATGTATCGTTCCCATCTACTTTAGAGGATCAGCTAGGTAGGCATCTTCAGGTATGGTAAATGGGAGATTACTCACGGTTCACCCTTGCAATTTTCTCACATGTCCTGTATTTAAGGCATGTACATATTTAGTACAAGTAAACAAATGTATATACATATACAAACATAACAATTTTTATTTATTACAGTCTGTTCAGTTCTTGTCAAACAAAATTATGTCATGTTCACAGATTCATAAAGAACATATTTGATTCTAACCCTTACTGTAGCCTATCCTGTTGGCCATTGTCGGATTGAGAAAGAAAGGGGAAGGAATTATGGCTCATTGGTCCGTCATAAGAAGGGACGGAAACTTAATGAGTCATTAAGGCCAGGGGCCCCTGGATAGGCCAACAGGATAGGCTACAGTAAGGGTTAGAATCAAATATGTTCTTTATGAATCTGTGAACATGACATAATTTTGTTTGACAAGAACTGAACAGACTGTAATAAATAAAAATTGTTATGTTTGTATATGTATATACATTTGTTTACTTGTACTAAATATGTACATGCCTTAAATACAGGACATGTGAGAAAATTGCAAGGGTGAACCGTGAGTAATCTCCCATTTACCATACCTGAAGATGCCTACCTAGCTGATCCTCTAAAGTAGATGGGAACGATACATGGGGGACTTGATGTGCTTTAACCCCCTCTGGTGTGGATAAGATCGGGAGGGTATGTTGGGCGTTTTTTATCTAGCCCATCCCTCCCATGGTGGTTGGCGCTGCGGTGGAGGTTTCAGAGGGGGCTCTTCCCCACATCTCGACCCCATACAATTTTAGCACTATCTAAGCGTTTTCTCCTTTTTTAACTTTATTTTTAATTTTTATTTTATTTTTTATTTTTATATTTATTTTTATATTTATTTTTATTTTTTATTTTTATTTTCTTTCCTTATATTTATTTATTTATTTATTTTTTTATTTAATTTATTTTTTATTTTAATTTACTTTATTTCCAACTTACTCTAATTCTATTTTTTTTTTTTTTTTATTCTATATAAAATTATATCCCCCTGGCCCTCTAGCCCTACATAACCGTGTTATCTGTTGTCCCACTATCTATGTACACCGATGGCCTAAGCCTCCTAATTGCAGTTAAGTCCGCAACTTTCCTTTCTGCGCATGCGCTGGAATGTATTGGATGACGCGCCGCTTGATATGTGGTCTCCATGGTGAGACGCCGGCGATGCCGCTGATGTGGAGCCACGCATGCGCTGGACTACCTTAGACGGCATATGTATGCCTGTTGGGTCTCCATGGTGAGACGCTACTGACGCCATCAATCGGCGCATGCGCACTGACCTATATTAGAGAATAGACGCGCACATTGGCGCGGCGGACCTCTCCCTGCTATGAGCGGGGCCGGCCACTAGCTGACGCATGCCCAGTGAATTTGGGCTCAGCTTCACACATTTCCAACCAGCTGTTCTTGATTATCATCCGCCCTGGTAGGCGGTAATCCCCACTATATAACCAGCACTCCTGCAGCACAAATGCTGCAGATGAAGTGCTGGGAAGCTGGCCTAATTCAACTCTCCTGAGTTTAGGTATGCATTGCCATTGATTTTAGACATGTCATCTTGGGATTTCATTCCCCCAATTAACCCTTGGTAAGCCATACCAATGGGTTGTTTTGAGGGTACCTTGATTTACCAATATTATATTCACTGTATATCCCCTGATTGATCGATCTGTTGTTGCAGACAAATTGTTGGATTTTCCAGCTAATGGGATCTGTTTCCCACAAGTCTTCAGGTGGCCCTTCCCAGGCAGGGAAGTTCTTGATACATACTCAAAAGGTACAACCTGGGGGAGACTAGATTTACCCCTTGCGTAGTTTGGCTTGTCCTTTTACTGTCGTTTAAAGCCTGATCACCACCAAATACTCCTATTATTAGATAAATGTCTTTATTCCTTTTTTCCATCAGAACCCCATACAAGTGTTTCCTTTATAAGGAGTTCTCCAACATGGGTTTAGTCCGTGATAATTCGGGTTAAGAAACTTTCTGAAGACTCCATCTAGGTAGGACTCAAATTAAATCAAATTGAGTAACTGTAAACCCATCCCAAACAGGACCCAGATAAAATAATCTAATATATAAAAAATTAATCTATTATATTCGTTGTCCTTAGGCGGACAATACTTACTTGTTATTCCTATTACCATCAGTACCACTAAGGCGGACTACAGATCTCTTCATCTTTGAATTACATTTGTTTTATGTAAGTATGTAGCCACCTCTATTGGCAATGCATAAAAAGTTTGTCTCTGATTTGATGAGTCTCCCCCTTCCACCTCCCCCAAAAATGTATTTATAATTTTTTTTTTTTTCTGTTTTTACTCTAGATAGTGCTATAATCCCCAAAAACTTTTTCTGGCAATTAATTTGATTTTTTACTCCTAGGTAACAGCATTAAGCTATTTTTCCACTAGTTGAGTGGACATCCTTAAACAGGAATACAAGCTACAAAGGTACTTATTGAGCCATTAAAATTTCACCAGGACAATAGGTCGCTATCAATAACATCCCAAGGTATATTCGAGATTACAATGTGGTTCACTCATAAGTAATTTTCATTTTTCTCTTTTAGAATATATCACAGATATTAAAGTTGCTGTTTGTTGGTTCTGATGAAGCCATAGGCGAAACGCGTCAACCACCACATAACATAACGTTTTCTACTTTGTTATAATAAAAATGTATTTAAAGAAATTATACAGTATTGAATATCCGACTTTGTTCAGGTACCGAGATAGTCCGTCAGGTTGGCTAAACCCCCTCTTGTTCCTTTCCTTTGTAAATTCAATAGGACGAGGTACCCCCCATAGCTTATCTTTCTATATTTTCACCCTACACTGATGTCTCGACAAGTGACTGGGTGGGCTAAGGGATCTTGGATCATGCTGGTAACCGGCAAGGGAAGCTTTTACAGTGGACATACTCCTTTTGAGTATGGGGGTCCGTCACAAGAATTACAAATAATAATAGAACTAGGGTTTTTAATGTGATCCCATGGCTACAAAACAGTTTTCCAAGTTGCTATTTGGGCTGGTAAGCATGTGTGGCAGTGCATGCCACTCCTCTAAAAAACTATCCCTGCTGGAGACAATATGTCCTGAATAATTCCATTCAGAGTTATGCGAGATGCAGCTAAAATGTACATTCTACTAAAAAAAAGTGTAAAATTAAAAACCTTTTCATTATCTGTATCTCCTGACACCATCTCTCCTTGTTCTTCAAACTCAGCTCCAGGCGGCATGATTTGATTGCTTTCAACTCTCCAGTTTCCTGTAAAGCAATTAAGAAAATTATGAGTTTTATGTCATTTGTTTATAAAACACGCCAGATTCTCACCAAAATCTCACCAGATTCCGGCGTGCGTCTCACTGCTCGAATGGACACGACGTCAC
Source organism: Lithobates sylvaticus (assembly GCA_028564925.1). Classification (NCBI taxonomy): domain Eukaryota; kingdom Metazoa; phylum Chordata; class Amphibia; order Anura; family Ranidae; genus Lithobates; species Lithobates sylvaticus. The sequence continues at coordinate 291,990,811 of CM053027.1, read as the reverse complement.
ATGTGGTCCACGGGAATAGAAATGGTGATTCGACCTCTATGCATGTCGCTGTATAGCGTCATCAGGAAGGTCCTGATGACGCTATACAGCGAAATGCATAGAGACGCACGCTGGAATCTGGTGAGACAGACGGTGCCTTTGTCTGTACCATTTAGCGGTAGTGCGGTGGATAGTATATTCTGTTATATACGTTTATGGCAGGCGGGCTGGTGCAAGTCTGGGCACCCTGACACGTAAGCACAGGGTTGGCACCTTTTATATTTTGAGAATTATTTATGGTTTTACTTAAGCTTAATTTCAGATTGTGTCATCAGATTCCCCTGAATGTTTTAACTTTTTTTTGATCTCCTCTATTCATATGGGCCAGTTTGTCTCAACCTCTTTGTTATCGACTATTTCACAAGTTCCTGAAGGCAAAAAATACACATTTCATTAAGTATTCCTTTGAAAACCTTATCTTCTCAAAGAAATATTCTAATATTGAAATATAAAAAAATACAGCGCACTATAGTTTATGTTTATAAGCTAACACGCCAGGATAAGGATCCTTGTTAATTATAATCAACAATGGCAGTCACAAGGTTGAAAATAAAAGAGCTTCATCCCTGCTATAAAGCTCTGTGAATGGTGAATAAAATGATTGTACAGTGTATTGATTAAGATTTATCCATTATTATCTGTGCCTGCACACTACCAGTGATCTTTGACTGGTGGTTGAGAGCCTTAGTATTACATAATTGCAGAGGACAGAAAAAAGACTCTGGGCTCCATTCACCGCAGATCGCATGCCGTATTAAGGTGATCTGACACATTTTTCCCAAATATCCCTTTGTGCAGTACTGTATTTACATCAAAAAAACACTCTGTAGATACTGCATAAAAAGGTGTAAAAGTCAATTCACTGCAATAGTTAAGGAATGTGCTTCATTTTAGTTGGTTGTTAAGGAGTCGGCTGTCGCCAGCATCCTTAACCACTTGCTTACTGGGCACTTAAACACCCTTCCTGCCCAGACCAATTTTCAGCTTTCGGTGCTCTCACACTTTGAATGACAATTACTGTCATGCAACACTGAACCCAAATGATTTTTTTGTCCTTTTTTTCCCACAAATAGAGCTTTCTTTTGGTGGTATTTGATCACCTCTGGGTTTTTTATTTTTTGCGCTATAAATGAAAAAAGAACGAAAATTTTGAAAAAAAATACGCATTTTTCTTCTGTTTCTGTGATAAAATTTAGCAAATTATTAATTTTTCTTCATAAATTTTGGCCACAATTTATACTGCTACATATCTTTGGTAAAAATAACCCAAATTAGTGGAAATTATTTGGTCTTAGACTCTACAATCTGTGGTGCGAATTATACAAAATTGATCACACCGGATGTACTGGTGGCCGATCTCATTTCTTGTGACCCGAACATGCCAGGAAAGTACAAATACCCCCCAATTGACCCCTTTTTTGAAATTAGACATTCCAAGGTATTTAGTAAGAGGCATGGTGAGCTTTTTGATGTTGTCATTTTTTTTCCCACAATTCTTTGCAAAATGAATTATTTTTTTATTTTTTATTTTTTTCCATAAAATTGTCATTGTAATAGGTTATTTCTCTCATATGGCATGTGTATACCACAAAAGACACCCCAAAATAAATTCTGCTACTCCTCCTGAGTATTACGATACCACATATGTGGGACTTTTCCACAGCCTGTCCACTTAGAGAGGCCCAAAATGCAGGGAGCGCCATCAGGTGTTCGAGGAGCATAAATTACACATCTAACTTGTTGACTACCTATTACACTTTTATAGGCCCTGGAGCACCAGGACAATGACACGTGAAACTGACGTGGCACTGATGTGGCACTGATGACACGTGACACTGATGACAGATGGCACTAATACGGGGCACTGATGACACGTGACACTGATGACAGATGGCACTAATACGGGGGCACTGATGACACGTGACACTGACAGATGGCACTAATATGTGGCACTGCTGACAGATGGCACTTATACGTGGCACTGAAATCATGTGGCACTAATACGTGGCACTGATGTGGCACTAATGACAGATGGCACCGATTCGTGGCACTGATGACACGTGACACTGATGACAGAAGGCACTGATAACAGATGGCACGTGACACTGACAGGTGGCACTTTTGACAGGTGGCACTTTTGACAGGTGGCACTGATGACAGGTGGCACTGATGACAGGTGGCACTGATGACAGGTGGCACTGGGGACAGGTGGCACTGGGGACAGGTGGCACTGGGGACAGGTGGCACTGGGGACAGGTGGCACTGATGACAGGTGGTACTGATGACAGGTGGTACTGGGGACAGGTGACAGCGGGGACAGGTGGCACTGGGGACAGGTGACAGCGGGGACAGGTGGTACTGGGGACAGGTGACAGCGGGGACAGGTGGTACTGATGACAGGTGACAGCGGGGACAGGTGGTACTGATGACAGGTGACAGCGGGGACAGGTGGTACTGATGACAGGTGACAGCGGGGACAGGTGGTACTGATGACAGGTGACAGCGGGGACAGGTGGTACTGATGACAGGTGACAGCGGGGACAGGTGGTACTGATGACAGGTGACAGCGGGGACAGGTGGTACTGATGACAGCGGGGACAGGTGGTACTGATGACAGCGGGGACAGGTGGTACTGGTGACAAATGGCAACGGGGACAGATAACTTTATTTTTCTTTTTCTTTTTTTTTTTTAACTTACTGTGCACCGGCGCCGTTACTCTCTCCCTCCTCACACGCTGTCTGTGTGAGGAGGCAGAGCGGCACTGACAGATGATCTCATATGTTTGCATATGCAAACATATGAGATCATCTCCCATTGGACAGCCCGATCGCGCTGGAAACGGCCGCTGTGATTGGTCGTATACAGCGATCTGTGACCGGCTGTGTCCGACGGACACGGCCAGCACAGAACTTCCCCGATGCGCGCTCTCAGGAGCGCGCATTAGGGAAGTAAACAGGAGGATGTCCAGGGACGTCCGCGCTGCAGCCGTCTTTCGGCTATAGCGCGGGCGCGTAGTGGTTAAAGTGGTTGTAACCAAAAACAATTGAAATAAACAAAGAGATCCTTTTGCCTTTTAGCAGGTTAAACAGTACAGTGCTTGTGCGGTCTAATCTGCCCCTTTCTAGGCTGTAAAAAACCTGGCTGATCCTGCCTGTTCCTGTTTCCCTCTTGCTGTCCTGACCATGGCTTCCCTGACCCGACGTGGCATGCCACCTCTCTCCCTTCCCTCACCTGGGATATGTCGCCTCTTTCCCTACCCTGCCCCCAGGATGTCACCTCGCTCCCCACCCCGACCAAGGATATGTTACTTCTCTCCCTACCCTGACCAAGGATATGTCAAACACTCAACCTACCCTGACCCAGGATATGTTACCTCTCTCCATACCCTGACCCAGGATGTCACCTCTCTCCCCACCCTGACCAAGGATATGTTACCACTCTACCTACCCTGACCAAGGATATGTCACCTCTTCCCCAACCCTGACCCAGGATATGTTGTCATCTTTTCTACAATGACCCGTGATATAGGACACCCCTTCCTCCCTACCCTGACCCCAGGATATGTCACCTCCCTCCTCACCCTGATCCTAGGATATGTCACCCCCCTCCCTACCCTGACCACAGGATATGTCACCTCCCTCCCTACCCTGACCACAGGATATGTCACCTCCCTCCCTACCCTGACCACAGGATATGTCACCTCCCTCCCTACCCTGACCACAGGATATGTCACCTCCCTCCCTACCCTGACCACAGGATAGGTCACCTCCCTCCCTACCCTGACCATAGGATATGTCACCTCCCTCCCTACCCTGACCACAGGATATGTCACCTCCCTACCTACCCTGACCACAGGATGTGTCACCTCCCTCCCTACCCTGACCACAGAATGTGTCACCTCCCTCCCTACCCTGACCACAGGATGTGTCACCTCCCTCCCTACCCTGACCACAGGATGTCTCACCTCCCTCCCTACCCTGACCCCAGGATGTGTCACCTCCCTCCCTACCCTGACCCCAGGATGTGTCACCTCCCTCCCTATCCTGACCCCAGGATATGTCACCTCCCTCCCTACCCTGACCCCAGGATATGTCACCTCCCTCCTCACCCTGATCCTAGGATATGTCACCTTCCTCCCTACCCTGACCCCGAGATATGTCACCTCCCTGCTTACCTTGACCCAGGATATGTCATCTCCCCCCTGTCCAGACCCAGGATATGTCACTTCTCTCCCTGCCTTGACCCGGGATATGTCACCTCTCTCTTACTCTGACATGGGATGTCACCTTTCCCCTACCCTGATCCCAGGATATGTCACCTTCCTCCTTACCCTGACCCCAGGATATGTCACCCCCTCCCTGAACTGACCCCGGATATGTCACCTCCCTGCCTACCCTGACCCAGGATATGTCACCTCTTTCCTCACCCTGACCCAGGATTAAGGATGAGCTCCAGCATGTTCGCATAGGGCACATGCAAAGCCCGCCAGGAAGTCTGCACAGGCAGTGAGACATTTCCCGATCTCTGCAGCGGCGCATCGGGAAAATGTCTCACTGCCTGTGATTAGCTCTGACATCCTGGCGGGCTCTGCACATGCCCTATGCGAACACACCGGAGCTCATCCTTACCCAGGATATGCCACTACCCTCCTGTTACCTCTCTCCCACCCTGACCTGGTTTAAGTCACCTTTCTCCTACCCTGTCCCCAGGATGTGTCACCTCTCTCCTACCCTGACCCAGGATATGTCAACTCTCTTCCTACCCTGACCCGGGATATGTCACCTCTCCCCCTACCCTGACCCGGGATATGTCACCTCTCTCCCTACCCTGACCCGGGATATGTCACCTCTCTCCCTACCCTGACTCGGGATATGTCACCTCTCTCCCTACCCTGACTCGGAATATGTCACCTCTCTCCCTACCCTGACCCGGGATATGTCACCTCTCTCCCTACCCTGACCCGGGATATGTCACCTCTCTCCCTACCCTGACCCGGGATATGTCACCTCTCTCCCTACCCTGACCCGGGATATGTCACCTCTCTCCCTACCCTGACCCGGGATATGTCACCTCTCTCCCTACCCTGACACGGGATATGTCACCTCTCTCCCTACCCTGACACGGGATAGGTCACCTCTCTCCCTACCCTGACCCGGGATATGTCACCTCTCTCCCTACCCTGACCCGGGATATGTCACCTCTCTCCCTACCCTGACCCGGGACATGTCACCTCTCTCCCTACCCTGACCCGGGACATGTCACCTCTCTCCCTACCCTGACCCGGGACATGTCACCTCTCTCCCTACCCTGACCCGGGACATGTCACCTCTCTCCCTACCCTGACCCGGGACATGTCACCTCTCTCCCTACCCTGACCCGGGACATGTCACCTCTCTCCCTACCCTGACCCGGGACATGTCACCTCTCTCCCTACCCTGACCCGGGACATGTCACCTCTCTCCCTACCCTGACCCGGGACATGTCACCTCTCTCCCTACCCTGACCCGGGACATGTCACCTCTCTCCCTACCCTGACCCGGGACATGTCACCTCTCTCCCTACCCTGACCCGGGACATGTCACCTCTCTCCCTACCCTGACCCGGGACATGTCACCTCTCTCCCTACCCTGACCCGGGACATGTCACCTCTCTCCCTACCCTGACCCGGGACATGTCACCTCTCTCCCTACCCTGACCCGGGACATGTCACCTCTCTCCCTACCCTGACCCGGGACATGTCACCTCTCTCCCTACCCTGACCCGGGACATGTCACCTCTCTCCCTACCCTGACCCGGGACATGTCACCTCTCTCCCTACCCTGACCCGGGACATGTCACCTCTCTCCCTACCCTGACCCGGGACATGTCACCTCTCTCCTACCCTGACCCGGGACATGTCACCTCTCTCCCTACCCTGACCCGGGACATGTCACCTCTCTCCCTACCCTGACCCGGGACATGTCACCTCTCTCCCTACCCTGACCCGGGACATGTCACCTCTCTCCCTACCCTGACCCGGGACATGTCACCTCTCTCCCTACCCTGACCCGGGACATGTCACCTCTCTCCCTACCCTGACCCGGGACATGTCACCTCTCTCCCTACCCTGACCCGGGACATGTCACCTCTCTCCCTACCCTGACCCGGGACATGTCACCTCTCTCCCTACCCTGACCCGGGACATGTCACCTCTCTCCCTACCCTGACCCGGGACATGTCACCTCTCTCCCTACCCTGACCCGGGACATGTCACCTCTCTCCCTACCCTGACCCGGGACATGTCACCTCTCTCCCTACCCTGACCCGGGACATGTCACCTCTCTCCCTACCCTGACCCGGGACATGTCACCTCTCTCCCTACCCTGACCCGGGACATGTCACCTCTCTCCCTACCCTGACCCGGGACATGTCACCTCTCTCCCTACCCTGACCCGGGACATGTCACCTCTCTCCCTACCCTGACCCGGGATATGTCACCTCTCTCCCTACCCTGACCCGGGATATGTCACCTCTCTCCCTACCCTGACCCGGGATATGTCACCTCTCTCCCTACCCTGACCCGGTATATGTCACCTCTCTCCCTACCCTGACCCGGGATATGTCACCTCTCTCCCTACCCTGACCCAGGATATGTCACCTCTCTCCCTACCCTGACCCGGGATATGTCACCTCTCTGCTACCCTGACCCGGGATATGTCACCTTATTCCTGACTCTCTATCAGTGATAATGAAAGCTGATTTTTGGTAGGTGATGTGGTAGGCACATCTTTGGAATAAATGGGCTCCATGGCTGAGACTCTTCCACAAGGTTCTCACAGACTACAGCCCTACCCCGCCCCCCTGACACCCACATACCCTGTTCTGGAACAGACACACATTCCCAAAGCCTCCAGTGCCCAGCCTGTCCTTCATTTCCCATGGCCCGCACACAATTCCCTGCTGGATCGGGGGCTTCTCCATGATGTACCACAGATATCAACTCCCGGAAACTTCCGTCTCCACTGGACCCCTTTCCGGTCACCTGTTAGCTCACCTTACCCTCCTACGGAAACTGCAAAAAACATCCCACCCCATTGGCTGTAGTCGTGCCACGTGGGTCTTCGCTGCGTATCAAGACTCATTCTCAGTTGTGCATTCTTTTCCGGGAAGCTCCGCCTATGGAATGCGAGCGATGCGTGTGACGTATTGCCATTGGGTTGCAGAAGGAGAAGGACGGAGAATGGTGAGCTGGGGGTGTGTTCCTCGGTATGGTGTGTGCTCGGTGCTGTCTGTGTCAGTGTGCCATGGGGGAGGTGGTTGGGTGTTCTGGGGAGGGGTTATACCATTAGGGGGGCATCTCATCCAGCAGAATCTCTGACGTCTGTCTGTGGGGTGATATTTCAGTCAGTTCAAGTCCCCCACTGTGTGCTTCCCTGACCAGGACCTTATTCACCTCACCAGCAGATGTAATATTCTAGAATGACGCTTCTCTAGGTGTCCCTATAGTAACAGAAGATGGCTGCTGGTGGGAAAGGAGCAGGCACAGCAGGAGGTTGTTTTGTATACTGTGTGAGGGGATAATGGCAGATGTCTGCTAGGCCAGTGACAGTTCTTCAATGTGATGGAGACGCCTGACAATGGGGACACCACATGCCCCCCCCCCCCCAATTATGATTGGATAGGAGAAGATCAGCGGCCGACCTATGAGGTCATCCCACATTTCACTTTTTTTTTTTTTTTTACAGCCATGGCCAAAAGTTTTGAGAATGACACACATATAAATTTTCACAGTCTGCTGCTTCAGTGTTTTTTGATCTTTTTGTCAGATGTTACTATGGTATACTGAAGTATAAATACAAGCATTTCCTAAGGGCTCTTTCACACGGGACGAATCCGTAATGATCCACCCCGTAAAGATCCGCTGCTCAGCGGGGATCGCTCCTCTGAGCCAGCGGATGACAGGGCGGTCCCTGCACACTGTCCAGGGACCGCCCTGTCAGATCTCCGCTCTCCTCTTTGGGGGATCGGATGAACACGGACCGTCTGTCCGTGTTCATCCGATCCGCTCTGCAGACGGATGGAAAAATAGGGTTTTCCTCCGTCTGCAGAATCGGACCACCCGCTATCCCATAGGGATGCATGTATGTCCATATTTCATCCGAAAACGGATGGATGAAATACGGTCCGCCCGTGTGAAAGGGGCCTAAGTGTCAAAGGCTTTTATTGACATTTACATGAAGTTTATGCAAAGAATTAATATTTGCAGTGTTAACCCTTTTTCAAGACCTCTGCAATTCGCCCTGGCATGCTGTCAATCAACTTCTGGGCCACATACTGGATGATGGCCGCCCATTCTTGCATAATCAATGCTTGAAGTTTGTCAGAATTTGTGGAGTATCCTTCTTCTTCTTCTTTTTTTTTTTTTTTTTTTTTTTTTTAGTTTACCCGCCTCTTGAGGATTGACCACAAGTTCTCAGTGGGTTTAAGGTCTGGGGAGTTTCCTGGGCAAAATTTCCATGTTTTGTTCCCCAAGCCACTTGGCTATCACCTTTGCCTTATTGCAGGGTGCTCCATCATGCTGGAAAAGGCATTGTTCATCATCATCATCATCAAACTGTTTTTGTATGGTTGGGAGAAGTTGCTCTCGGAGGATGTTTTTTTGTACCATTCTTTATTCAGAACATTTGTGTTCTTAGACAAAATTGTGAGTGAGCCCACTCCCTTGACTGAGAAGCAACCCCACACATGAATAGTCTCAGGATGCTTTACAGTTGGCAAGACACAGGACTGATGGTAACGCTGACCTTTTCTTTCTCCGGACAAGGTTTTTTTCGGGAAGCCCCATAGAATCAGAAAGGGGATTCACCTGCGAAAATCACTGTCCAGTCCTCAGCAGTCCAATCCCTGTACCTTTTTCAGAATATCAATCTGTCCCTGATGGTTTTTCCTGGAGAGAAGTGGCTTCTTTGCTGCCCTTCTTGAAACCAGGCCATCCTTCAAAAGTCTTTGCCTCACTGTGTGTGCAGATGCACTCACAACTGCCTGCTGCCATTCCTGAGCAAGCCCTGCACTGGTGGTTCCCCCGATCCTGCAACTGAATCAACTGTAGGAGATGATCCTGGCACTTGCTGGATTTTCTTGGGCGCCCTAAACCCTGATTCACAACAATTGAACCTCTCTACTTGATGTTCTTGATGATCTAATAAATGGTTGATTTAGGTGCAATCTTTGTAGCAGCAATATCCTTGCCTGTGAATCCCTTTTTGTGCAAAGCAATGATGACTGCATGTACCTTGCAGATAACCATGGTTAACTGAGGAAGAACAATGATTTCAAGCACCTCCTTCCTTTTAAAACTTCCAGTCTGTCATTCTAACTCAGCATTATACAGTGATTTCCAGCCTTGTCCTCATCAACACTGACCCCTGTGTTAACAACAGAATCGCTGACCTGATGTCAGCTGGTGCTTTTGTGCCAGGGCTGAAATGTAGTGGAAATGTCTTCTTTGGATTTCAGGCCAGGTTCACACTGCTCCGACATGGAAGTCGGACGACTTCCGAACCGACTTTGTCATACGACTTCAATGAACAGGATCCGACTTTGATCCAAGCATATCAGGCTCTTTGAGTCCGCTGTGAATCTTGAGAAGGGAACCCTACGCCAAAAACAATTCATACCAGACCTTTATCCGAGCACGCGGCCCGGTAGGTCAGATAAAGGGGGGGCGAGCGAGCACCTCTTGTGATGTCACCTCTTGCCCCGGGTGGTGACATCACAAGGGGGCGGGGTCCCCAGATGACATCACTGGATGGCCACACCTTATTGCTATATAAGAAATGGCACACACTGGAGCTAACACAACAGCTGGAGCTAGCGTTGGGAGAAGAACTGGCTTTAGAACCAGGGGAGAAGAACCGGGGGAAGACCTCACCAGAGGGAGAAGACATATTGGAGCTACGACAGGGGACATTCTTCATTTTTAATAAAGGACCTTGTCAAAAACCTGTGTACTGTTTTTTAATTTACTGTTTTTGAATACAGTCATAATGTGATCTCCTAGATCAGCCCTCAAATTTCAGTGTGGGCTGCCTGGGAGCGGGGGGGGGGGGGGAAGCACTGCCGGCAGGCTGGGTTTATTGCGACCTTTTTTCCCAGTGATCGCCCAGAGAAAGAGAGAAAAAGAGAGAGAGAGAGAGCCGGCTGGATCATCAGAGCGCGGAAACATCACTGTAGCAGCTTTAATTTCAATTGACGTGTGTTCCCCGCACTTGCTGTCAAGTACAGACCCGCCTTTTGGCCCGGGTACTTTGATGGACAGAACACCAGTCCAATCTTAGGATGTGTGATGTATATCTAAGTTCCCGGACCAGGAGGCCGGGCTGTATGTGATGGAAAGCGCAGGGAACACACAGTAATTGAAATGAAAGCTGTTGCAGCGATCTTCCTCGGCGCTCTGATGATCCAGCCAACAATCCTCTTCCTCTCCTCTCTTCCCCTGCATAGGTGAGGCGGCATTGTTGGGCACAGGTGAAGTGGCATTGATGGCCACAGGTAGGCTGCACTGATGGGCACTGGTAAAGTTGTTGTTAAATGTTTTATGCAGAATTGAATTATAAAAATATTAAGTGTCATTGCATGAGATAATTTATGAGGGCAGGGCAGGATAGGGGTTGGGTGAAGCAACTGGTGGCGAGTAACCCTTGAGGCCTGGCTAGTAGCTCAGGACTTGAAACTTTGAGCCCTGACCTGATTATGAGACAGCATGGTGGAAAAAAGGTGTGATGTATAATAGAGGTCGACCGATATGGGTTTTTCTCTGGCCGATGCCGATATTTAGAAATCGCGGCGGCCGATGGCCGATATAGGATGCCGATATGTTAGGCCGATTTTTTTTTTTTTTTTTTTATTTTTTCCCTTCATCTCATAAAATCTAATGAGATTTCACACTGGGGCGTTTTTCAGGCGCTTTTGGGCTAAAAATAGTGCCTGTAAACTGCCTGCAAAACGGCTCCCCTGCAGTCTGTGTGGAAGCCCGAGTGCTTTTACACTGAAGCGATGCGCTGGCAGGACGTTAAAAAAAAAAGTCCTGCAAGCAGCATCTTTGGAGCGGTGTTAACTTCTCCTCCACCACTCCCATTGAAATGAATGGGCACCGCTGCTGAAGCGCCTGCAATGCGATTTGGCAGCGGCGATTCACGGGCGCATTTAACCCCTTCCTCGACCACTAGCTGGGCTATAAGTGCCCCACTAGCAGCCGAATAGCGTCGCTAAAATGACAGTAAAGCGTCGCTAAAACTAGCAGCGTTTTACCGTCAACGCTGCCCGCTCCAGTGTGAAAGCAGCTTTAAGTAATAAGTGATACAAAAAATTTCCTACATTTAAACATTTATTAAACAAAACAAACCTCCAATCAGTTCACTTGTATGTATAATTTAAAAAAAACTATATATTAAATACACAAAAATAGGTAATCAAAACTTTAGGACGAAAAAAAAAAAAAAAAAAAAAATCGGCAAACTTTACTGTTTTTTAGTTTTCGTTTTAAAATCATTAGTGTATTTTTTTTCCAAAAAAAAATGCGTTTGAAAGACCGCTGCGCAAATACCGTGTGACATAAAATATTGCAACAACCGCTATTTTATTCCCTAGGGTCTCTGTTAAAAAAACATATATAATTGTTGGGGGTTCCAAGTGATTTTCTAGGAGAAAATGCAGGATTTTTACTTGTAAGCAACAAGTGTCTGAAAAGATTTAGTCTTTAAATGGTTAAACTGAGAACTTCTCCCACACAGCCTTGAGTTTATTCATGAAGTGTAAACATTGTAAGCATTGTATCACTTTGGTCTTTTTTTGGCAGAATGCCCAGAGAGGAGAAGGGGAAGACTGAGGCAACTTGCATTGACTTCTATAAGGCTGCTTTCACACTGGGGCGGTGCGGGGCGGCGACGGTAAAGCAGCGCTATATTTAGCGCTGCTTTACCATCGTTTTACCTGCGGTATGCGGCCGCTAGCGGGGTGGTTTTAACCCCCGCTAGCGGCCGCAAAAGGGTTAAAAACCTCCGCAAAGCGCCGCTGCAGCGGCGGTTTGCGGGCGGTATCCCCGCGGTTTCCCATTGATTTCAATGGGAAGGAGCGGTATAGGAGCGGTAAATACACCGCTCCTTCACCGCTCCAAAGATGCAGCTAGCAGGACTTTTGTTGCGGTCCTGCTAGCGCACCGCTCCAGTGTGAAAGCCCGCCGGCTTTCACACTGGAGTGAATGGGGCCGGTTTTTTCAGGCGGTGTACAGGCGCTATTTTTAGCGCTGTACCGCCTGAAAACCGCCCCAGTGTGAAAGGGGCCTTACAGAAGTCTTTTGCAAGTCACGGCTGAAGTTATAATCTGCCTTTTTTATCAGCAGAATCGGCCGATGCCGATTAATTAAAAAACGCCAAATATCGGCCGATATATCGGTCGACCTCTAATGTATAACAGGGCTTGACAAATTTGCTTGGAATCTAGCAGCCAGCTAAAAAAGTTAGGAGCCAGGTGTTTTTTTTTTTTTTTTTTAAACGACAACAACGACTGACAGATGGCACTGGGGACAGGTGGGCATGTGTGTTGTATGTGTTTCACTGTGTTAGTGTTCACTCACATTTCACTGATGCTGCAGCACGGAAGCTCTCCCTCCTCACGTGCTGTCTGTGTGAGGAGGGAGAGCCGGCGATGAGATGATCTCATATGTTTACATATGAGATCACCTCTCGTTGGACAAGCCGGTCGAGTGCTAAATGGCCACTGTGATTGGCCATTTAGCACGATCTGTGATTGGCTCTGTCCAAGGGACACAGCCAACACAGAACTTCCCCGATGCTTGCGGCGGTGCGCAGAGGGGAAGTTTAACAGGAGGACGTCAATTGGCGTCCACGCTGTAGACGTCTTTCATCTATAGCGCGGGCCTGAAGTGGTTAACTAAAGAATGTGACTGCTTTTATTTCCGCCATATACCCGCTTATTTACCACCATATTCCCGCTAAGGGTCCGATCAGGTCCGCCTGAAAAACTGACAGGCGAACCTGATCAGACAGCCCGTGTGAAAGGGACCAAGCAGGGAGATTACAAATAATTTTAATTAAGAAAAAAAAATAAAATGTAACCGTTTTTTACTTTAAAAAAACACTGTGCAATACTCTGCCAGTACTCTGCAATAAATTTTAATAGAAACTAAGAATTTTTATTTATTTTTTTACCAAATTTTCTGTATTTTTTTTGATTTACAGCGCAAAAAATAAAAGAAAAAACAGCGGTGATTAAATACCACCAAAAGAAAGCTCTATTTGTGTGAAAAAAAGGACAAAAAATTCATTTGGGTACAGTGTTGCATGACTGAGTAATTGTCATTCAAAGTGTGAGAGCACCGAAAGCTGAAAATTGGTCATTGCATTAGCATTGTTAGAGGTGTTGCAATACCAAAGGCCGCCACAAGATGGCACCATATTACAGAAGGCCGCAAAGACGCGGCCTAAATTACTGGCCGGCGCGGCCCGATGCGATCGCACGGCGGGGGTCGGGGTCCACAGGGAGACAGGATACCGCAGCTGTGTCGCTCCAGGACCCCAATTCTAGTCGCAAATGCGACCTGGCGACCAGGGTTTGTCGAGCCCTGATGTATAACATACCATCATGAATTACGACTTTCTCCCTCTCAAAGAAATCCATCCATTTAGTGAAGCATGTATGGCAGGGGTGCCCAACCAGTGGCCCACGGAGCCCTCTGATGTGGCCCACGACCTCCTGCTCTAGGATGACGGTTTGGCAAGCCCAGATTGCAGGTTGTCTACCCACCATGCCAGAGCATCAGTGTTGTGAATGACGCCAGCGGTAGAGGAAGCAAGCAACTGCGGAGCAGAGCCGCATAAGCCAATGCTTACTGTATAGCACCGGCTTCCATCATAGGTGGAGTGATACCAAATGGACTCTGCCTGGGACAGCAAGTTTATTACTAAAATCAGTGTATTTATGGACATATCTGTTCTGCAGTGGTTACTGGGCTGCTTTTAAACTGATCTGCAGGTGTAGCTCAGTGTACCTGTGGCTTACCTGTATTGAGCCATAGACTTTTGGTTTTACCTGCGGGTTTGGTGCACTTTCAGAAAGTGTACAACACCTGCAGGATATGACAGAATTCTATGGCAAAGTACAGCTAACCTGTAGGAAAGCCACAGGTGTGGGTAGACCACAGACCATCAGTGTAAAAGTAGCCTTAGGCCCCTTTAACATGATCTATCGGACCCTCCATTCACCTCCTATGGAGCGGTAGATGTAAACAGACTTGTGTCCATTTACACCTGCCTCCTTCCAATCCCGATCTGCTAAAAAAACAGAAAGTGGATCCGTCCCCTTCCATTTGATCAGATGAGAGGGCCCATAGAGTAGAGTGGGCTGTGTACGTGTCCGCTTTGCATACGCAGAGTGGACGCAGAACTATCATCTGCTCATTGTGGCCCGTGACTGGTTGCTAAGTCGCTTAAGTGGCCCTCGCTCTTTAAAAGGTTGGGCAACCCTGATGTATGGCATCCATTAAATGTGGTGGCTGCAAAAAAAAATGTGGTGGCTGCATTCGTTTTCATTGTTTAGGCTTTTTTTAAATGTATTTTCACCTGTTGCTGTAAGCTGGAGTTTGGCTTCAATTTGTTAACCAAGTCCTTCTAAAACTTTAGGTCTTATACGCCCCTCTCCCTAGACTGACAATGCTAATGTACAAAGGTGTCTGCTTAACTGCATAATCTAGAACAGTGTTTGTTTCTCAACCTTTTTATGGCGAAGTACCCCTGCGAGTGTAAAAATATTTCCGAAGTACCCGTGTCTCGAGAAAGTGATGGGCTTCCCTTGATGGGCGGCACTGATGGACTTCCCTTGATGGGCGGCACCGATGGCTGGGCATGCCGGCATGTGTAGTTCCTGAGCAGGCAGGACTTTTTCAGGGAGCCGCAACATGCATCTACACACATGGCAGGCAGGACATCCAATGCACGCTTTAGAGGGGGAGGAGCTGGGAGGACATTGGGCCGCCCCTGGTCAGTCAGTCCTGGCCGGGGAAACATCTTCCGGGCAGCGCGATGGGGGGCCATTCCATTGGGAGGACCCCTGGCAGCTACCGCCGATCTCTCCCTCTCCCTCTCTCTCTCCTCCCCCCCCCCCCCCTTCCCCGTTGGTAGCACAGTCCCACGCTACAGCGAGCCACCGGGGACTGTGTGTGCGGAACTCAGGGGACAAAGAACTCTGCGTACCCCCTGCCCATAGTACGCGTACCGTGAGTTTGAGGAACCCAGATCTAGAATACAGACACCGCGATTTGAAGTGAAGGAAAGGGGAACTAATGCAGCAAATATATTTTAGAATTGGTACATTGCAATATATAACATTTTGGGGTTTAATACCATTTTAAAAAAATATATATATATTTATTAATAGATACAATGCCTTTTGAAAAGGTATTTATACCCCTTGACATTTTCCACATTTTGTCATGTTACAACCAAAAACGTAAATGTATTTTATGTGATGGACCAACACAAATTGGCAAATAAATGGTTTTCAAATTATTATTTTTTTTTAAATAAATATCTGAAAAGTGTGGCATGCATTTGTATTCAGCCCCCTTTTACTCTGATACCCCTAACTAAAATCTAGTGGAACCAATTGCCTTCAGAAGTCACCTAATTTAGTAAATAGAGTCCACCTGTTTTGTACTTTAATCTCCGTATGATTACAGCTGTTCTGTGTAGCCCTCCAGAGGTTTGTTGGAGAACCTTTGTGAACAAACGGCATCATGAAGGCCAAGCAACACTCCAGACAGTTCAGGGATAAAGAAAATCCCAAGCTTTGAAGATCTCACGGAGCACTGTTTAATCCATCATCCGAAAATGGAAAGAGTATGGCACAACTGCAAACCTACAAGACACGGCCATCCACCTAAACTGACAGGCCAGGCAAGGAGAGCATTCATCAGAGAAGCAGCCAAGAGACCCATGGTAACTCTGGAGGAGCTTCAGAGATCCACAGCTCAGGTGGGAGAATCTGTCCACAGGACAACTATTAATCGTTCACTCCACAAATCTGGCCTTCATGGAAGAGTGACAAGAAGAGAGCCATTTTTTGAAAATAAGCCATAAGAAGTCCCATTTGCGAGAAGCCATGTGGGGGACACAGAAAACATGTGGAAGAAGGTGCTCTGGTCAGTTGAGACCAAAATGGAACCTTTTGGCTTAAAAGCAAAACGCTATGTGTGGTGAAAAACTAACACTGCACGTCACCCTGAACACACCATTCCCCACATTGTGGGGATGCTTTTCTTCAGAAGGGACAGGAAAGCTGGTCAGAGTTGGATGGGAAGATGGATGGAGCCATATACAGGGCAATCTTGGAAGAAAACCCATTAGAGTCTGTAAGGCTAGATTTCCACTAGTGTGACTTTTCATGCAATTTTGGACTGAAAAGTCGCATGACAAGTCATACCCCATGATTTCCAATGAGTACCGTTCATATCTGTGCGTCTTCAAGACAGTCCCTGCACTACTTTGGTACCACTTTGATGCGACTTGAGGTCCATAGACCTCAAGAATACACAGGCATTGCTTCAAGTTGCGGTAAAATATTGCGACTTTGGGGACGCAATAGTGGAAACATAGCCTAAAAGACTTGAGATTGGGGCGTAGGTTCACCTTCCAGCTGGACAACGACCCTTAACATACAGCCAGCGCTACAATGGAATGGTTTAGATCAAAGCATATTCATGTGTTAGAATGGCCCAGTCAAAGTCCAGACCTAAATCCAATTGAGAATGTGTGGCAAGACTTGAAAGTTGCTGTTCACAGATGCTCTCCATACAATCTGACAGAGCTTGAGCTGTTTTGCAAAGAAGAATGGGTAAAAATGTCACTCTGTAGATTTGCAAAGCTGGTAGAGACATACCCAAAAAGACTTGCAGCTGTAATTGCAGCGAAAGGTGGTTTTACAAAGTATTGACTCGGGGGGGGGGGGGGGGCTGAATACAAATGCATGCCACACTTCGCATATTTATTTGTAAAAAAAGTTGAAAACCATTTTATCATTGTCTTTCAAATTCACAATGATGTGCCACTTTGTGTCGGTCTATCACGTAAAAACCCAATAAAATACATTTTATGTTTGTTTGTAACATGACAAAATGTGGAACATTTCTTGTACAAAAGGTTTTATCGAGATTCAGTTATAACATGTAAGAGATTGGCATCACCAGCTTTATTATTGGAATTTTACAACACGCTGCACTAGATGTGAGTAAATAGTCTCACAGAGTCTTAAGTGTAGCGGTTATCTGACCATATAGTCAGAAAATATATTTTCTAAGATATATTTTTGGATATCTAGATCTAGATCTCTATCTTTTTTACCATATAACTGTCACACCCAGGCCTATGCCTGGTGGCCCAAGGAGATAAAGAGGAAAAAATGCGGAAGACGTAGAAAAGAGAAGTAGTAGAGTAGGCGTATAGAAAAGAGAAAATGAATAAGGGCGGTATGAAGAATAGAGTCCCCGGTTGGGGGGGGGGGGGGGGTAGAGACAGATTAAATCAAAAGGAGTGCTGGTTGACTATAGGCAACCCAAGGTTACCAAACCCGAAAGAATTTGTCGTGGGTGTCCGATAGTATAGCTGTCAACTTTTCATTTACCATAATATCGTTCATACGGTTTTTAACCACTTCAAAGCTAAGTATTGGTGTCTTCAAAAAAGACAAAAACAATTGTTTGGGACTTTTATGAGGTCATGACCAGTGTGAGTCATGTACCTCCACCCCTATCTAGTGAAAAATATAAGGGAAAACGAGGGGACAATTGGGACTTTATATGAAGCACACAGTCTCAGGAAAAACAGCTATCAATGGAAGTATAAATGTAGCTATATTTATTAGGTACAATATGACCAAAAATACATGATAAAACAATAATTGATAGTGTTAATAAATGAGTCATAGAGTTGCATAAGTATACAGATGCATGTACATTGTGAGCATATTGCAGCAATGACGACTACAGTGGTAGAAATTACCTCCAAACTACCTGGTCTGCATGGGTGTGGTAGGAAAAAGACCCTGGGGTGGTGGCATCTCAATCCTATAACCACAAAACTGTATAAGATAGAAACATGTAGGTACAAACACAGCTTAAAACTAGCTTGACGCGTTTCGTGGTTTGGTATTACTACTCTTCAGGAGCAGGCACGTGATGTAGATCTAAAACAAGGTACAATAATGTCCATAAGTGATTAGCGTATTGCAGAGGGAACGATGCACATGAATTAGGATAGAACCAATCCCATAGTAATACTTGCTTACAAGCAGGTCTGCTGTGTATAGGAGGCATGGCGTGGCTAAATGAACCAGAGGCCCAATGGTAGTGTCAGCGATGGGGACTGAGGGATCGTTTGCCATGACCGCAACCCACCACAGAGCCCCCCCCCCCCCCCCCCCCCCCAGGGTGAACAGTAGTATCCCATATTGCGAACATGGGATATATTGATAAATATGGCAGAACCCTCATGGCAGAGGAATGTGGAAACCCAGGTTCGATCATTTTACCTCCATAGTAGAGCATAGATGCCAAGATCCATAGGAGTACACTATATGTAAGGGGCTGCAAACAGGGCATGAGCCCAGCAAGGGACAGGTCTATATGGGCATGGCCAAAGCACACTCCCCCCAATGTCACGCTGCGTGCATATGGGGAGGGAGGCGTCACCACTTGCGCGTCAAAGACACCCGGCGGTTGGCGCCAAAACCAACCCCTCGTGCTGCATGCAGATGGATAAAGACCGTCCATGCAATGGCACCCTAGATAGGACGCAGTGCGCATGGAAGAATGGGCGTGACGTCGAGGTGCAGCGTATCAGTGTCTTCCAAGCCAAATTTGGAACATTTTAAAGGGGTGTAAATACTTTTTCAAGCACTGTATATGGCTGAATTAAAATGACTACACCTAATCCATCTTAAAAAATGTTCCCTACTCCCTCCTAACACCTATGGTGTGCTGGCAAACTTGTGTAAGACAGATACTGGCCTATTTTAGGGCTGCTCTAATTCAGTCAGGTGACCTCCCCTATTGGGCTACCAGAGTCAAACCTTGCAAATGATCTTTATATCTCTTCAGTGGTATTGTATGACCAAGGAATTGATGCAGTATCACTGAATACAGTGTTGACAAGGTTATGAACAGTGTTTGCTGCATTATAATGTTGCACGGGCAAAACTTTGTATGAGAATGCTACAGTATAATGCAAGGTTTTTAGCCACCATGTGCGTTTTTTGTGTTTTTTTTTTTTTTTTTTTTTTTTTTTTTTTTTTTTACTTTTTAGAGATCAGCAGTGACCATTTGTTGCCTAAAAGTCCCAATGGAGAGAGATATAAGGATTATCTGCAAGATTGAGGGAATATTGGCAACCTCCACTATTGTCTGTCTGAGCTTCTCCTTTATTATGTAAAGAGTCTAAAACCTTTTCGGAGCCCAACTATTTAGTGGCAGCATACATTGCCTGTTCCGCATCACTGTGATCTCACTATATCCTTACCAATCTTTATAATCTTGGAAAATTTTCAGCTCCTACAGTCTGGTGCTTTTTGGGTCAGAATTTCCATATCACCTAGGCCATGTGGTTCAATTGGTATTGTCCACATTCGAACTACCAGACGCTATGCTAAGCCAACTGTCACCATTTGTTTTACATTTTAAAATTTTCCTAAAATACATGTTTGAATTAAAATGGTGTGGGCAGTAAGCAAACATTTACTTCCCACTTTCAGTTAAATCCTTTCGTTTATGGAAAAAAAAATGGTTTTACAGTTGGAAAATGATATGATGTTAATGATATTCAAATTATGGTTCCCTTTACCAAGACTTCCTCATGTCTAGCCAAAAGTTCAACCAAGCTTGTGGTCAACCTCTGTTTCTTGATAAAACAGTGGATCTCAAAAGTTCACATATCCTATTGGCTTTTACTAAAAACTTAAAGTGGAGTTCCACCCACTTTTACAACTCTTCAGCATCCCTCACTAAACTGTGCACTGTAAACAAATTGGATATTTTTTTTTTTTTTTTTTCAGCACAGACTGTATGTCTGCTGTATTCATTTTTCACTTCCTCCTCCCTGGCCGCGGCCCATCGCATCATTTCCTGTTTGCAATGCCTCCTGGGAAGGGGCAGCAACTTCCTCTCAAACTGCCGTTGCTATGGAAACCTGACCTGAAACCTATTACACTGCTTATGCTGCACTTAGCATGTACAAGATCTGCAAGGATGAGATCCAGGAAGAAATACAGTCTGGCTTCAGATGCCCACACTTAAGATGGCCACGGCCTGCTGCAAGTTTATAAAATAACAAACTACTGCTAAAAACGAACAAAACAGACCTTAGTTTACAGACTAACTTTACTAGAATACATTAAGCTTGTGTATTATAGGGGTATTTTTATTTAAAAAGTATAATTTCGGCCGGAACACCGCTTTAAATTGAGAAAAGTTGCAAATTTAGGTAAAAAAAAATGCATACTAGCACATTATGACTTAAACTGCCTGGTTTACTTCCGCTTTTAAAAAAAAATGTTTTACAGAGGTATTAAAGGCAGTTTTTTTTTTTTTTTTAATATCATACTTTTTATATCATACTTATCTGCCCTGTGCAATGGTTTTGCACAAAGCAGCCCCGATCCTTCTCTTCTTGGGTCCCGTGCTGGCGCTCCTGGCCCAACCCTCCTGCATAGTGCCCCCATAGCAAGCATGGGGGGACCTGAGTAGGCTTGCTCCTGAACCTCTGCTCTGTGTGCCCATTTACACACGGAATGATCGGCCCTGCAACGGTTTCTCCTCATTGATTCACTGGCTGTGATTGACCATAGCGAAAGCCAGTGGCTGCTGTCTGTCATTGAGGAAGAAGAGACCCAGGAGAGCCGCTGCTCTCATACACATCGCTGGATCATGACGGGGCTCAGGTAAGGGTTGGGGGCGGAGGGGCTGCTGCGCACAGGTTTTTTGCCTTCATGCATGAAGGCAAAAAACCTTGAGCCTTTACACCCACTTTTAAGGATGTACTAATGAATACAGACCTGCAATGATTTGTGTCTCTTATACTGTGTCTGGAGTTCAGGTTTAAGGCATGATTTTATTTTTTTTGTTTTAGAATGGTTGACAGGTTCACTTTAATGGGTGCTGAAAATAATCTAGATGTGATGATGTAGATCTTGGGAATCCCATGGTTTGGCTAAATTGGAGAGAAGGAAAGTTCAGTGGGAAAAGTCATATTCTCTACAGTCCTCACTGATCTGAAATGTTAAATATTTTGAAATGATTACTCATGTCTAAATTTCTGTGACCCTTTTCCCTTTTTTATTGTTCACAGTGAAAACTTCACCTGATCCAAGTCCAAGATTTCACAGAGGCTGGATCTTCTGACATCTGTGTGTGAACAATATTGGCTAGAGCTGTACTTTTTCCAAACCAGATGACGGGGGTCGGAGATGCACAAACAAATTTTTGTTCCTAAATGTAGCAAGGGAAATTTAAACATCGCAGTTCCCCCAATATAGCAATATACGAAGATTGGGGGAGTAAAGCGGAACACAGGCAATCCTCAAGTCCCAGCTTAATGCAGGTTCGATATGGGCCAATAGCAGAAGTAGTAAACTTTAATGCTGACACAGCTTTTTAGAACACTGGTTATAAACATTTTCTGCTTTTTATTATAAGCCCGAATGCATGATGAAGTCTTATAAGCACTGGGAAAATTTACAGCTAACTAGTAATGCATTATTAATGTAAGCTGTATACTTTTTGTATAGTAGCATTAGCAAATACTAATTATTTACCCCGTGTTTAGGAGGCCATTACATTTTCTGCCTGAAATTCAGCAGTCATGTGTACGTTAGTGATGTCTTTTGATGACCCGCTTGGGGTTACCACAAGCAATGGGAAGATTTTTTCTGGGACTGATTGCACTGACACATCTAGCACAGTAGATGAAACTTCAGAAAACAAGGATGAAAGTCCTCCCACTGATCTAGAGTCGGAAAGGAAGACATCTGTACAGCTGTGTCACACTGAAGACTTGCAAGCCACAATGGAAACTAACACCGAGGAGCAAAACATGCATCGACTTAATGCCAACAGCTGGTTTGTTACTCACTTTTTCTTCTGTCATTGTTAGAATGGTCAAACACATTGCACAACACTCGGGTATCTCAGTTCTGGGGGCATTAAAGGACACAGTAGCAGCGGTGCCTTGTTGTACAAGGAACTGCTATAAATGTAGGGAAAGCTACACAAAGAGCACAAGTTGTATGTTGCTTGTGCTTTTTTATTTTTACTATATATGAAGTCTGAAAATAACAATACAGTGAGGAAAATTAATTATTTGATCCCCTGCAGATTTTGTAAGTTTGCCCACTTACAAAGAAATTAAGGGTCTATACTTTTTATCATAGGTGTATTTTTAATGATGGAGACAGCATATCAACCAAAAATCCATAAAAAACACATGATACAAATGTTAAACTGAATTTTGCAGTTCAGTGAGTAAAATAAGTATTTGATCCCCCTACCAACCAGCAATAATTCTGGCTACAGTATGTGCTCATGTGGGACACAGATTAGTCCTGTCAATTTTAAGAAGGTGCTCCTAACGAAAGCTTGTATGTGTATAAAAGACACCTGGCCACAATCTTTCTTCCATTCGAACCTTACCATCATGGGTAAGACCAAAGCGCTGTCAATAGACGTAAGGGACAAGATTGTAAACCTGCACAAGGCTGGAATGGGCTACAAGACCATCAGCAAGAAGCTTGGTGAGAAGGAGTCAACTGTTGGAGCGATTATTCACGAATGGAAGAAATACAAAATCACCATCAATCGCCCTTGGTCTGGAACTCTATGCGAGTTTGCCTTAATGGGTTAAGGATGATCATGAGAAAAGTGAGGGTTCAGCCCAGAAGTACAGAAGATGAGCTTGTGAATGATCTCAAGGCAGTTGGGACCACAGTCACCAAACAAACCATTGGTAACAACACAATGTGCAGGCCCATCTGAAGTTTTGCCAATGAACATCTAAATGATTCAGAGAAGGATTGGGAGAAAGTGCAGTGGCCAGCTGAGACCAAAATTAAGCTCTTTGGCATTAATTCGCTATGTTTGAAGGAAGAAAATTGCTGACTATGACCATAAGAACACTATCCCTACAGTCTAGCAGGGAGGTGGAAACATTATGCTTTGGGGCCGTTTCTCTGCTAAAGGTACAGGCTGACTTTGCCCCATTGAGGGGCAAATGGACAGGGCCATGTATTATAAAATTTTGGATGAGAACCTTATTTCCTCAGCCAGAACACTGAAGATGGGTCTTCCAGCATAATGGTGACCCAAAACATACCGCCAAGGCAACAAAGGAGTGACTCAAGAAGATGCACATTAAGGTCATTGAGTGGCCTAGCCGGTCTCCAGACCTTAAGCCCATGGAAAATGTATGGAGGGAGCTGAAACTGAGTTGCCAAGCGACAGCAAAGAAACCTTAAGGATTTAGAGAAGATCTAAAAAAGAAGAGTATACCAAAATCACTCCTGAGATGTGTGCAAACCTGGTAACCAACTACAAGAAATGTCTTACCTCTGCTTGCCAACAAGGGTTTCTCCACCAAATACGAATTCTCCTGTTTTGCTTGGGGATCGAATAATTATTTTACTCACTGAACTGCAACTCCATTTATAGAATTTGTATCATGTTTGTTCTGGATTTCTGGTTGATATTCTGTCTCTATCATTTAAAACACACCTATGATACAAAGAAATGAAGGGTCTATATTTTTTTTTTAAGTGGGCAAACTTACAAAATCAGCAGGGGATCAAAAAATAATCCCCCCCCCCCCCCCCCCCCACTGTAGCAGTCTCATTAACTAAAACTGTATTGCAAAAACATTTATTTATTACTTGCGTGTAATGTATGTCCCACAATGTGCAGGCTGCTAGATTCCGTAGATGTCTTCAGGGTTGCCCCCTCCTCTTTCTGCTGCTGAACTTCCAGCGCTGTGAGGATTATGGCCTTCGGGTCTCCAGACTCAGCTGCACTAAAGAAGATCTGACAGGGAAATGTCTCCTTCGGCCCTCTCCCTCATTGAGAAGTTCTTTCACCGATTTGCCTGTAACATGGTATGTGAATGGGGGCGAGTCTAATCAGTCATAGTTTTCCCCCCTTTCATTCACAGATCATGTTACAGGTAGTGTAATTGGTGAAAGAACTTTTCTCAATGGAGGAGAAGGCCGGAGTGGACATGTCCCAGTTGAATCATCTTTGGTATAGCTGAGCTTGGAGACCCAAAGCGGTTAATCCCCACAGTGCTGAAAGTTCAGCAGTAGGATGAGAACAGGACAGCTGTGCAATGAAGATTTCTACAGAGTTCAGCAGTGTGCATATCATGGGACATACTTAATTACGGGTAAGGTAACTAAATATGTAGAGGATAAAAATGTTTTTCAGCTAAACTTCACCCAAGAGAGCAAGTTCTGCTCTTCCTTTATCCCCCCCAGCAAGCTCACTTTAGTGCCCTATCAGTGCTATATACTCACCTCCTTGTAGATCAGCTACTGGCCACTTGGCCAGATAGTAACATACCTGATGCATTTGGTTAGGGTAAACATGTGACTCGCTGTTCAATCCTGTGTAAGCTCCAGGGCCTCCTCTATTTGCCCACATGGAGCAGCAGAGGAGGGGTGAAGGAAAAATAACTATAAGCAGCTGCCTGAGTTGGCATTGAAGTGAACCTGCTGCTTTGATCTACATGGGCAAAGCACCGGTTGACTTTAAATCTGAACTATAGCTATCAAAGAATGCCATGTAATGCTGCCATTTGTTTCACTCTTAAAAAAGACTTCATGTTATTTCCTTTTACTGACTTCAGCTTTTGATCAATCATCAGAGCTTCTACGCTGTACACACTAGTAATAGAGGCATTAGTCTGGGTTAGGGGTTCAGGAAAACCTCTTGGCTGTGGTCTACTTTGCAGTGCTGCCCACTACATAGTGTGAAAATGGCAATTAGAGATTAAGAATTGAAGGGTTGTGCTGTAGGATTCACTATTCTGATGGGGGATTTCGGCACCCAATGACTGCTCTTGGCCTTTATGGGCTGTCATGGCACATAATTACAAATTAACAGCCTTGGAATTTGTAGGTAATATACATTTCACTACATAATTGGGCATCAGGAACACTTTTATTGTGGTGGCTACTGGTAAGCTTTTTATATGAGTTAATTGGCTAATTTTTCAACAGTTTTGGTAATACCTACAAGCAAAGGTTATATAGACCAAGCACTTCTGTTGTATGACCTTTTTATTGGCAGACAAAACCGTTTGCTAAAATAAGGATTATGTAAATTTAAGCTAGAACTATACAAGCGAATTTGAAACCAGTAGGAAACAATGTACCGTATATACTCGAATATAAGCCGAGATTTTCAGCCCATTTTTTAGGGCTGTAAGTCCCCCCCCTCGGCTTATATTCGAGTCACTGCCGTCTGCCTACATGAACAGCTTGTCATGCAGACAGACGGCAGTTTTAAAAAGCCGCGCCGCCTCCTCCCGCCCGTCCGTGATAGGCGGACACTAATTTTCCCAGCAGTGCAGTGTTCCGCCTATCACGGATGCCCTGTCATTCTCATCTCATGGACGAGGATGAGAGGGCGTCCGTGATAGGCGGAACACTGCACACTGACTGCTGGGAAAACAGCGTTCCTCCTATCACGGACGAGGACGAGGAGGAGGCGCGGCTTTTTAATTTTGCAATGGCACCGTACACGCTGACAGAGCGGAGAGCGGCGAGCGGGGACAGAGCGGCGAGCGGGGACCGAATAACGGAGAGCAGGGACCGGAGACCGGGGACCGAAGACCGAGGGCACAGGACGGATGGCACAGGACCCGCAGATCGGCACAGGTAGGCTGTAATGGGGACACGGGGGGGGGGGGGGGGGGGGGGGTCTGTACAGGGGACAGGCAGCTGCAGATGGGCATTGCTGGCCCTCTTTTCCACTTACAGTAGCTGCTGCATTTTGTACCCTCGGCTTATACACGGGTCAATGCAGGTTTCCCATTTTTTTGTGGTTAATTGGGGGCCTCGGCTTATACTCGGGACGGCCTATAGTCGAGTATATACGGTATATGGCAATGTTACAATAATGTTTTTCTTTGCTATGGGCTAAGATCTGTGTTAGTTTTTTTTTTTTTTTTTTTTTTTTTTTTTTTCGGTGGTCTGCCGAAATCTCCAACCTGCCGAGAACACAGCTAAGAAATGTTATCGGCTTTACTCACATGACTTGGAAGGAATGGGTCTGTTCTGTAACTATCACAGCAATACTGTATGTATTTTAATCAGTATCAGTGATCATGTCAGCATGCCATCTGGCATTGCCCTTATGCTCAGGACTCCAATATAAGCATTACGGTTCCACTTCCAAACAGCCTGTTGTAATTGTTTTGCTGTGTCGGTGAGTAAATATTGGCAGATTTAAGCACAGAAGCTTCTACAGTATATCTCTGCTGTGTAATTACAGTGGAAACATGAGATGGCTTAGTAGAGGCTTCTGGTCTGCAAACTCTGCTCAACCACCCCCCAGTCTTATCCATTATACAGCATATGTTTGATAAGACCCATTCTGTTTTTTGTAGCCATTTGTCTTGTTGGAATTGTTAATTGTCTATGTGCTGTGAAAATAAATGTTCATCTTTTGCAAGTCTGTGAGTGCCTCATTGCTTTTTAATTTATTTGTTTCCGTGTGCCAACACTGTCTGTACATTCAGCAATACAATACATGCTATGACAAAAGGTGCAATCTTATTACAGAGCAGCTGTCATCAAGCTAGACAACCACTTCAGAAGCCTCTGATAGACGCTG
Organism: Lithobates sylvaticus; assembly: GCA_028564925.1. NCBI lineage: Eukaryota > Metazoa > Chordata > Amphibia > Anura > Ranidae > Lithobates > Lithobates sylvaticus. The sequence goes on along the minus strand of CM053027.1, from coordinate 291,963,851 downwards.
CCATTTTTTACAAATTGGGGGACAAAGACCTGATTAGTGAACCTGAACAGGTTTAGCTTTGCTGCATCAAAACTAGTAAAGTTAGTCCCTTTTAGCTTGTATCAAGGTAACTTTTAATCAGTTTTTTGTTTTTCTCCCAGTGGTAATAAAGCTTACAGCAATTGTTGCCTTACTGATTGGTCTGTATAAAATTAATAGAATAAAGCCTGTGAGAAGTTGAATCCACTAGTTCAGAGTCATGGATCCTTTAAAGATCTGACTACCTACCAGTAGCCCGTATGGTGAATGACTGTGGCATGAACCCACAGTCCAGTTTAAAACTCTGGGCACATACTTTTAAAATGTGCTCCTCATTAACCCCAAAGGGTATAAATCCACTTTGTATGCACCAAATGCCATTGTAAAGTTATGTAAATTGTGATGATGGCATTACTGTGCATTGTACTGTAAATTATCTGTGCGGAGAGCAGAGCTGTGGGAGGGACTCAGCACCTCCGCCTACTACAGGCAACCTGCAGAAAATTACAGGCGAGGCGGATACAAGACCAGTCACCCTGCACAAGGCGAGAGAGCAGCACTCATTGGATTACAGCACAGGTCTGGAAAAAATACAAAAAGCACTCCAAGATTCAACTGCGAACACACACTTGTATTTAGACAATAACTGCTTATCCCAGGGTTTAAGGTGTTTGTAAACCCAAGAACAAAAATGTAATATATTGCAGATTAGCAGGCCTTAATTGCATTGGTTGGGCGAATACATTTTGTGCAAGTACAGAAATTACCAGTTGTTCTAGTTAGTAATCTTGTGTCATTGTAACTTCTGTGTAGTGATCTGAAATCTTAAACCATCACAACATGTTTTCATTCCCCCCATCCATAAAAAGTTACACGACACCTCACTGCTCCTGCCCCATCCTGAGTGCAGGCTCGCTCTCATCTCTTCCTGGTCCCCCGCTGCTGTTAGTCAAACTCCTGTGAAGAGGGAGAAGGGGCATGGCTTGCCAGAGCTGTGTTTGTATATGGACTCACACAGCCTGGCTCAGTAGCCTGCAGGGGTGCTCCCTTAGCACCCAGTTTGCTGGGGGTGGGGTCACTACTAGCAAGAAAGAGTAGACTGCACTGGTGGGGAGCCACCAAAGACAAGGTAAGTGATCACTCTGTTAATAATGTACAGAGCAGGTAAGTATAACCATCTTTTTTATTTTAAGAAAGAAAATGGCCTTTTGAATAAACCCAAAAGCAAACATTTTATTATATTGCACCTTACCAATTCTTCGATGTGATGGCTGCATTTATTTTTTAGGTTTTCTTTCTTCTATTTTCACCTGCCACAAGCTGGCTGGACAAGATGTCCTATGAATGTAGCAGTTTAGAGCGTTGACAGACCATTTACCACTGACAGTGGTGCTTACAATGATCAACTTTGTATTCATTCTAGTAAAACCTTTATCCAAAAGGAACAAAACTGTTGCTGTAACTGCAGTGTAGGCTACAGTTTGGTTTTAGATGTACTAGCAGATTTTGATGTACAAATTAACACTCCCCTTCCCCCCCCCCCCCCCCCCAGGCTGACAATGCTGCAATACAAAGGTGTCCTTGTGCTTCTTCCTCCAGTGGGGAGGCACTCCAGTACAGGAGGTGTGCTAGTCGCCAGATCACCTGGGGAAAAAAGCCTAAAAAAAGAAAACCAATACAGCCAGCACATCTAAGGATTGGTAAACTGCAATATATTACATTTTTGGTTTTAATACCACCTTAAGTTGACCCTACAGCTTGTGGGCTGAGTTAAAGAAATCTAACATGCTTCCACACATGCTAACTAGCTGCAGATAACTGCCTGCATCTGACAATTCCAACCAGTTCTTTAAACAAAAGTCACTAGAACGGCCAACAAAGTGTTTCCAAAGTGATTACTGATTGGACAAGGTAAAGATTGTGATTTCACCAACACACCCTCACCACCTTGTCCAATCATAGAATGCTTTGCATTTGTTGAGAAAATGTAGTGTTCCCTTAATGGCATCCGTGCCAATGACCACCACTTGTGTTCACAATGCAACAGGGCAGTCAATTGGCATAGGACAAAGAAGCTAGTGGAGGTCACTGTATTAGAGGCGCCTCGTTCAGTGATTTCCAGCTTCCATGAGGCTCCCAAAGGCAAAGGTAAGGCACATACGGTACATACTTGCATTGGTCTAAGCTGGACCAATGTAACAATGTACACCTTGTCATCCCTAAAATTTATCTTCAAGGACTCTTTCACACTGATGCGATGCAGTGCGGTTCTTTTTTTTTTTCTGAAGTGTGGATGTAGACCTGCAATAGAAGTGTGGGTTACCTTTTGCTTTTGCCATAGACTTGGGCGGTTTTGATTCATTTTCTGAAGGCGCACCAAAAGTCCTGCATTCGCTGCACCCATGCTGTGGGAAAACTGCACCACGTCAGTGTGAAAGCGTCCTATGTTTTTGGGTTTACTTTTAGCACACTTGGGCAGCTCAGAACCTGATCTTGTGTCTGCTCTAGTGTGTTGCAGTGCTAAACAGCATTTGGTGTCCATGACAACCTACATTCGCTCTAAAGCAGGGGTCTCAAACTGGTGGCCCTCCAGCTGTTGCAGAACTACAATTCCCATGAGGCATTGCAAGGCTGATGGTTACAAGCTTTGACTCCCAATGGGCAGAGGCATGATGGGACTTGTAGTTCCGCAACAGCTGGAGGGCCAGCAGTTTGAGACCCCTGCTCTAAAGAGTGATAAGCTGGGTCTTCCGACGTTCATTGATACTGGACTGGCTGGATTCTACAGTTAGTGGTTGAAAACTTAGACATGAAATATGAACAAAGCATATCCCTCTATAGTGTGTACGTGTCTCAAACCAGAGCCCTAAGGGCTCATTTATACTTGCTTTGACTTTAACACACATTAAAGCGCCTACCACTTTTTTGACGTTTCTGCAATGCTTTGTTGGTGCTTTTTTTGAAGCTTTAATGAAGCTTGGCAGATGCCGTGTGTGTGTGTGTGTGTGTGTTTGATAGCTCGTGCCTTCAATTTCTCCAAAGCCAAGCTAAAGCTGAATTAAAGCCTCTCAAAAACTGCAGGTGCTTCCAGCGAGTATTGCCATAGATGTCTAAGAAGGCTTTGAAGATGCTTTGAAGCACCACTAAAGCGACACGGGGCAATATTTGTGAAGCAAAGCAAAAGCAAGGTGTAAACAGAACTGTAAGCTAACCATTTTATTTAGTGACAGGCTTTGACTGGTGTTCAGAGAGCGTTAAATAAGCACGTCCAAAGCCATGTTTTGAAGCAAGTATAAATGAGCCCAAATTTTTTTTTTTTTTTTGTGTCCACTGCCTCGTTCCTCTGCTATCAGCATGAATCACTCCTGACGAGTTTTTCCTGACGCCAAGAGAAAAATGGCGGCAGGAGGGACCTCAAGCTGATTAACAGCCGCAGCTCTGTGCCTGTGAGCTGTGTGAAGGGGGGTCCCTTCCCTCCAATCAGCTCTCAGAGCTCTTCTTACTGAGGCGACTTCAAGTCTCCGCCCCCAGCTTTGCAGAGCTGAGAGATATTCTTTAAATCCTGCACTTTGAATGGATGTAGGGGAAAGATGTCTGTAGATAAACATGTACAACTTATGCAGGGTGATTTGTTTCATCTCTGTGTATCGCCTGAGGATAGTCCCTTCATTGTGTGTGTGTGTGTGTGTGTGTGTGTGTGTGTGTGTGTATATATATATATATATATATATAATATATATATATATATATATATATATATTATGGTTTACATCCACTTTAAAAAAAATAGCATTTATATACATGAGTAGCAATTGTGTGTGTTTTGGGGGGGGGGGGGGTAATATGTTTTTGTGCTGTCCCCCTTAGAATTTACAAAGCAAGCTGAGATTAACCACTTATCTCCATTAGATTTACTGGTAAAATAATTTATGGTATAAAAGAAACTGCTTCAGATTTTAAGCTTCTTTCACACATGTTGGTGACATTTCCATGCAAAGTCCCAAGTTAGTTTCCCTATTTTTGGAGCAGATTGCACCTTACTCCCCATCCTGTTCATGTGTAAAGTTGTGCTTATGACATTTTGTGATGTGATTCAGTATACTGCTAGCATATACAGACCAAACAGGATGCTCTGATGCTAGTAGAATCTGTTCTGTGTATGTGTAACTCACACAGTGAGAAATTCTTTTATGTGACCACGCACTCTACTATGTGCTGACCATCTCCACTAAATCTATCACCTCTGTTCGAAACCACTTGTAGCCTGCGTTAGCCTTGTAAAGTAACAGCTAACACGAGAAAGGAAACATTACTCACAAAGCACAAGATATGCAGAACCAAGTCTGGCTTGTTTAAAGTGATCTTTTAATCATAGGTGGACCACATAGATGGGGATCTCACTGACGTAGTTTCCATTTCTACTGGGGCCGTTTGTTTATTTTTTTATTATCTAAAATCTAGCATGGAACGTATGATGCTTTTGCCTTGGATTGTAATGAATGTGGGACAGTCATATTAGAAACCAGCAGGTGGCTCAGGCTACCGAAGGCCATGTAAAACTGAAACAACAGTTTTACATGCTTTTAAGGCTTCCAAATGATAAGTGTCAACATGGCAGCACAGTGGTGTAATAGGGCAGCACAGTGGTGTAGTGGTTGGCACTCTCGCCTAGCAGTAAAAAGGGTCGCTGGTTCGAATCCCAACCATGACACTACCTGCCTGGAGTTTGCATGTTCTCCCTGTGCCTGCGTGGATTTCCTCCAGGTACTCCGGTTTCCTCCCATGCTCCAAAGACATGGCTGTTAGGATAATTGGCTTCTGTCCAAAATTGGCCCTGGTGTATGGGTGTTAGTTGGGGACCTTGGATTGTGGGCAACGGTGTGGGTGTGGAGCGCTGCTTACATTGATGGCGCTACATGGGTACCTTTTTTTTTTTTTTTTTTTTTTTTTAAATATATAAAAAAAAAAAAAAATTAGTGGATGGGCATTTTGATTGGACGCAGGGATGGGGACAATTGTGGCATATCACTCAGGTTGAACTGGATGGACTGGTGTCTTTTTTCAACCTTACTAACTATGTAAATATGCAGCAATGGTCAAAATATATTTAATTGTTAAATGCCGCCAAGGCCATAATGTGCTGCAGACAGTGCCACCCAATGGCGGCATGGGTGGCACTGTCTGCAGCACAATATGGCATTGGCGGGTGGCATGGTATGGGTGGCACTGTCTGCAGCACAATATGGCATCTGGGGAGGGGCCGGGCGGGGCTGAAGGAGAGACCAGGTGTGGAGCTGAAGGGGGGGGGGGCCCCCGTCAGGTAGGCTGTACGGGGCCCCATGATTTTTTATCAGCGGCCCTGATGGTAGCACCTTCTCTTCCAATGTAGAGCAGTACATCTGTGAATTCATGATACCATCAATAAAATGCAGCTCCCTGACACCAGGCGCACTCATACAGCCCCACAGAAGGACACTGCCACCACCATGTTTCACTATAGGCACCATACATTTTTCTTTGTACTCCTCACCTTTACGACACCATCAGTGCCAAAAACATTTATCTTGGTCTCATCACTGCGGGCTACAGTGGTCTTCTTCTTTTTCCACATGGGCCCTGGCAAATTCTAGGCAGGCTTTTTTTTGCATGGGCTTTAGGAGAGGCTTCCCTTATGGACGACACCCATGCATGCCATTTCTCTGCAGTGTACGTTGTATTGTGTCACGGGAAACAATCACCCCAGTTTGGCTTTCTACTTTAGCTAACTGCAGTGAATTTGCATGGTGATTTTCTTCAGCCCTTCTCATCAGAAGACACTCCTGTCAAGATGTTAACTTCCGTGGATGGCCTGGACATCTCTGTGAGATGGTTGCACTTCCATCTTTGTTAAAAATAATGTTTCACTTTTGCTATAGTATTCTCACTGATAAGTAAAGCTTTGCTGATCTTCTTGTAGCCATCACCTTTTTTATGTAAAGAAATTATTTTCTTTCTCAGGCCTTGTGACATTTCTCTTCAATGTGGTGCCATTGCTGACAGCATGAAATTAGAAGGGGTTTTCTTTGTTAAGTAACTCCCTTTTATAATCGACTGTCTGCTGGACACCTGTTTAATGAATAATTAGACTCACTTGTAGTTGAATTCTTGTTAATTAGGATTTTTTTGTCAAAAAAATGTAGCTTTGCTCCTAAAACTTTCGTTGGGGTATATTCATTTTTTGCAATATGGTCTTGAATGAATTTGTTATAAAAATACTTTTTTTGTGTGTGCAAATTAACAAATCCTGGTTGCAATCAATGGCCCAGAGTTGTGGGAGTATTTTGTAGTATAGTGTCCTATAGAAAATGTTGATTCTAAACGGAAAGGTTTTCTGAGAAATCTGTTGGGACGTTCTCATTTATGCTGAGCACTGTAGACTTGCATTGTGGGATGAAGAAGTAAAGCACAACTATTGTGTAGCACTGCTATGCAGTGTTGTAAATAGATAAATGGAGGATGACTAATAATTCTTATGCCGCGTACACACGAAGGGACTATCCCGCGGGATTATCCGCTGGACTCGAGTCCGGCGGACAATCCCCTCGTGTGTGGGCCTTCGACTGACTTTTTTTTCAAAAAGTCCGGCGGACTAGGTTTTGTTTTAAAATTATCCGCTGGACTTGGCAGTCCGGCGGACAATACGGCCGTCTGTAGTATGGTCCGGCGGACCAAAAAGGACGCATGCTCAGTAGCAAGTATTTTTCTTTTTCTAGTCCCGTCGTACGCGCTGTACGTCATCGCGTGAACCGCCAGACTTTTAGCGTGATCGTGTGTGGTCAAGTACGCCGAAGCCCAGCTGGAAAGTCCGGCGGATTGTCCGCTGGACTAGGTCCGGCGGACAAAGTCCCTTTCGTGTGTACGCGGCATTAGTGTTACTATGGAAACGGGACGGTCTATGATGCAACCTCCTCTCCAATCCAAAATAATCTCTGCAGCAGAGAGGGTAGCATTTATTGGATTTCAGAACAAATAACAAAGCCCATAGAGTACTTGCAAATAATATAACATCAGAAGCCTTAAAAGTACCTAATTCTCTTGTCATACATTAGCAAGCGTAGAGTTACTCCACCCAGCACATATGTCCAATCTGTAATATGCACCTAAGGTAGCTTAAATGCATGCAATCATGTATATTATCTTCTAGCTCTGTGCTTCAAAATTACAATTTCAACAGCTAAAACTTCTTCCTTAAAAAAAAAAAAAAAAAAAGTGCCTGAAACTGGAGTGGTTTCTGATTGGTTGGTTGACAAAATATTTTTGATATTGTTGTTAAACAAGACCAAAAAGACCCTACTTGCAATTACTGGAAATGACAATTAAAGTGTTTGTTACCCCAGCATTTCATATTCCTGATGTGTGCCTGCTGTACCATGTACTTGTATGAAAAAATAGCCTGTTCTCTTTGTATTGCTTGCTTTGTGTGAAATCCCTGATGTTCCTGCCAGTTCCTCTGCTTTCCTATTAAAAACTGACCACATTAAGCAGGAGAACACACCGTTGTCGGTTCTCTAGTAGGGATGAGCTTCCAGTTCGAGTCAAACTCATGTTCGACTCGAACATTGCCTGTTCACCTGTACAGCGAACAATTTGGGGTGTTCGCAGCAAATTCGAAAAGCCGCGAGCACCCTGTAAAAGTCTATGGGAGAAATCTCAAGTGCTAATTTTAAAAGCCTATATGCAAGTTATTGTCATAAAAAGTGTTTGGGGACCTGTGTCCTGCCCCAGGGGACATGTATCAATGCAAATGCAATGATGTTTTTTCAGGAGCAGTGATTTTAATAATGCTTAAAGTGAAACAATAAAAGTGTAATATTCGTTTAAATTTCGTACCTGGGGGGTGTCTATAGTATGCCTGTGAAGGGGTGCATGTTTGCCGCGCTTAGAACTGTCCCTGCACAAAGTGTCATTTTTGCAGGGAAAAAAAGCTATTTAAAATCACTCGCGGCTAATGAATCGCCGGCTCCCGTAACACAGAGAACAGTCATTCATTTTTTTAAATTATATAATCTTTATTTGTTTTCTTCATACAAAAAAAAGGACAAAATACATACACACATTTAATTTCCATAAACTCCTTTTCTCACAGTTTACTAAAAAATTACCTTTAGCCTGTAGTTCTTTTGTACCTCCCACCTTTCTTTTATTACTTCTAATGTATTCCCTTCTTTTCCTGTCCCATTCCCCTTACCTTTATACTCTCCCTATCCCCTCTGTTTTGCCTATATAGTATTCTTCCCCGTTTAGTCTCCCACCCCTTTATCCGTTATATTGGGCATCCCTGCTTATCCATCCATGTTTTCCACAGTCATTCATTGATAAAAAAAAATTTTTTTTTTAAAAAAGCGTGGGGGTTCCCCCAAATTCAATTACCAGGCCCTTCAGGTCTGCTATGGATATTAAGGGGAACCCGCTTCAAATTTAAAAAATAAAATGACGTGGGGGTCCCCCTAAATATCCATACCACACAGACACCCCCCAGGTACGAAATTTAAAGGAATATTACACTTTTATTGTTTCACATTAAGCGTTATTAAAATCACTGCTCCTGAAAAAACGGCCGTCTTAAAAATAAAAAATTTGCATTGATTCATGTCCCCTGGGGCAGGACCCGGGTCTCAAACACTTTTTATGACCATAACATGCATATTAGCCTTTAAATTAGCACTTTTGATTTTGAACGTTCGAGTCCCATAGACTTTAATAGGGTTCTAAAGTTCACACAAGCTTTAGGTCTGTTTGCAGGTTCTGGTGCGAACCGAACAGGGGGGTGTTCGGCTCATCCCTATTCTCTAGCTATGCCGATAACTCAGTTTACACTCCTCCAATGAGCAGACTTGTCCTGGCACACTCTTGCTGCACAGCCTGTCACTGGGAAACTCAGTATACTGCTGCTTCTCCACCTCCCAGCTCTTATGCAGCTGAGAACAGAGGGAATGTGGTCACTTATAAAAAAAGGGTATTTATAATGGGTTTCATTTTTTTTTTTTGGTTTTTTTATATCTATACACAAATGTCTTGCCTTTCATTTACATTTTAAACATAAGGAGTAATTTTACAAGGTGATTGTTTACAATCACTTTAAGGTCACTATAGTGTTTACCAGGTAAACAGGTTACCCTTTGAATGCTATTTCCCATGAAGACCCCTTTAGTCTAATTACCATCATTGGATAATTCTTGTATTGTTGATGGGTAAATCACATTCTTTATCGCCCTTAAATAGGTAAACAATTTACCCTTAGAAATGGTAACTTGCCAAAAACAATGACATAAACATTTAACTTACCCCATGAATCTTTAACCACTTCAATACCGGCACTTTTACCGCCTGCCCAGACCAATTTTTAGCTTTCAGCTTTGTAGCACTTTGACAAATGCTCGGTCATGCAACACTGTACCCAAACTACATTTTTATCATTTTGTTCACACAACTCGAGCTTTCTTTTGGTGCTATTTAATGACTTTTTTTTATTTTTGGTAAATAAACAAAAAAAAAAAGCTGAACATTTAAAAAAAAGTGTTTTTCTTTTGTTTCTGTTATAACATTTTGCAAATAAATAATTGTTCTTCATGAATTTAGGTCAAAATGTATTCTGCTACATTTTCTTTGGTGAAAATAACCCACATCAGTGTATATTTAGCCTGTAGGAAAGTTTTATAGAGTCCACAAACTATGGTGTGTGTATATCTGAAAATAAATCAATCCTGATGTACTGACAGACTATCTCATTTCATGAGGCCCTAAAATTCTAGGAAAGTACAAATACCCCCCAAGTGAACTTTTTTTTGGAAATTAGACAGTGCAAAGTATTTAGTAAGAGGCATGGTGGGGTTTTTTGAAGTTGTAATTTTGTATCATATATTTTTGAAAAATAATAAACATTTTTTTTTTTTTTTTTTCACATACGGTCACCAGTGCAGAACAGCATGATCATGGACACTGGTGACAGTACGAAAAAATCCCCAAAATCTTCTTCTTTTTTTTTTTTTTTTTTTTTCATACCCATTATAATTGCTTTTAGCAGTGAGTTACATTGCTATAAACAAGAATTTTACTGAATGAATCGAATTCATTTTGTTTTGCTGTAATTGGTCAAACTAATCACATGGTACAGATGTGCTGTGGTTGTCTCTTTCTGTACCATGTGATAGCATTGACCAATTGCAGCTAGCAACACAATTGTACACAAGCATGAAAAGAAGCCACCCATTGTTTACAAACTGTCATGTGACCTGCTGTGATTGGTCACATCAGTCACATGATACCGACAGCGAACCAGTACATTGATCAGTTATCGGTTGTGTGAGCTGCACTTTCTGAAAGGACGTCATATGACGTCCATTCAAAACGGTAAGGCGACAAGGAGAGTCTTTTCAAATATAACCTGCATTTTACAATCCCTTGTCGATAACCTTATAAATAACCTCCTATGAAAAGTATAATTGGATAACCAACTATAAACCGGTTGGCCCACTTATACCAAGGTAAGGCATTTGCCTCTTGCATAAAGTTAATATAGCAGAGATCTTTTAATTTGTAAAATACAGCTGGTCTGGTCAACCCCACGTACATACAGAAAATGATATATAATACATACACTTACACTTATATTCACAATACATACATCTTATGCGTAAATCTGACTGAATATCTGCATGCAGGACGCAGTGTTTGGGTATAATGGGCACATATGACGAATATTACAAGCCAGGTATAGAGACAAGCTTTTTAAAACATTAATATATATTGATAAGGTTATTTACAGCAGGCTGATCTTTTATATTTTACTTAAAGTGATTGTAAACTATCACCTTGTAAAACAACCCATTCAGTGTAAAATATAAATGAAAGGCAAAACATTTTTGTATAGATATAAAAAAAACATTATCCATTTTTAATAGGTTTGATCACATTCTCTCTATTCTCAGCTGCATAAAAGCTGGGGGAGGAGAAGCAACAGTATGCTGAGCTTCCCAGTGAATGGCTGTTCGGGTGGGGGGGGGGGGGGTGTGTCAGACAATGTCTGATCATTGGAGGAGAGCAAGCTGAGTACCCAGCATAGCTAGAGAACTGACCACAGTGTGTTCTCATGCTCAGTGTGGTCAGTTTTTGATGGGAAAGCAGAGGACTGGCAGGAACACCAGGCAAAGGAAGCAATACAAAGAGAGCAGGATACTTGTTTATACAAGTACATGGTGCAGCTGGCACATATCAGGAATATAAAATGTTGGGTTAACAATCACATTAATAAAAACACAGGGGCTGATCGCAGAAGGAAGCTATCAAAAAGTTGTAATTTTTGTATTCTAAATACATTTGAGTTGAGTTGAAAGAATGTGTGCCTGCCTTTCCTTTTGCATACACCTTAATACCTGTATATGCAAGTTATATAGTTACATTGTCCTGTTTTAGAAGCATACTGACCATAGAAACAGAAGGTCACTGTTGCCTAACATATAATCTATCCTATTTCTATGTAGTAGGTTTAAAGCTCACACATGCAGTGTCCTGTTAGTGTGTGAGCTGAAGAACTGTTTCTTGTCTGTCACATGGGGGTGCTCTTTGGTAATACAAAACATGATCCCATGTCTGCCGTAGAATAGAATACAGTGCCTTGAAATTTTCCACATTTTGTCATGTTACAACCAAAAGCGCAACTGTTTTTTTTTTTTTATGGAAAATGGAAAAGAAAAGGAAAATGATAAATAATTTTCACTTTTTTTTTTTACAAATAAATATGTGAAAAGTATGGCCCCCCCGAGTCAATACTTTGTAGGACCACCTTTCACTGCAATTACAGCTGCAAGTCTTTTTGTGGATGTCTCTACCGGCTTTGCACATCTAGAGTGACATTTTTGCCCATTCTTCTTTGCAAAATAGCCCAAGCTCTGTCAGATTAAATGGAGAGCATCTATGAACAGCAATTTTCAAGTCTTGCCACAGATTCTCAATTGTATTTAGGTCTGGGCTTTGACTGGGCCATTCTAACACATGAATATGCTTTGATCTAACCCATTCCATTGTAGCTCTGGCTGTATGTTTAGGGTCATTGTGCTGCTGGAAGGTGAACCTCCCCCTTAGTCTCAAGTCTTTTGCAGACTAACAGGTTGTCTTCAAGATTGCCCTGTATTTGGCTCCATCCATCTTCCCATCAACTCTGACCATTTTCCCTGCTGAAGAAAAACATCCCCACAACATGATGCTGCCACCACCATGTTTCCCAGTAGGGATGGTGTGTTCAGGGTGATGTGTAGTGTTAGTTTTCCACCACACAGCGTTTTGGTTTTTAGGCCAAAAAGTTCAATTTTGGTCTCATCTGACCAGAGCACCTTCTTCCACATGTTTTCTGTGTCCACACATGGCTTCTTGCATACTGCAAATGGTATTTCTTATATCTTTATTTCAACAATGGCTTTCTTCTTGCCACTCTTCCATAAAGGGCAGATTTGTGGAGTGCACGACTAATAGATGTCCTGTGGACAGATTCTCCCCATCTGAGCTGTGGATATTTGCAGCTCATCCAGCGTTACCATGGGCCTCTCAGCTGCTTCTCTGATTAATGCTCTCCTTGCCTGGCCTGTCAATTTAGGTGGATGGCCATGTCTTGGTGGGTTTGCAGTTGTGCCATACTCTTTCCATTTTTAGATGATGGATTGAACAGTGCTCCGTGAGATGTTCAAAGCTTTGGATATTTATCTATAACCTAACCCTGCTTTAAACTTCTCCACAACTTTATCCCTGATCTGTCTGATGTGTTCCTTGGTCTTTATAATGCTGTTTGTTCACTAAGATTCTCTAACAAACCTCGGAGGGCTTCACAGAACAGCAGAATTTATACTGAGATGAAATTACACACAGGTGGACTCTATTTACTAATTAGGTGACTTCTAAAGGCAAGATTTTAGTTAGGGGTATCAGAGTTAAGCCCCTTTCACACTGTGGCGTTTTTCAGGCACGTAAATATAGCGCTGCTTTACCGCCGACACTACCCCCGCCCCAGTTTGAAAGCATGCCACACTTTTCAGATATTTATTTGTAAAAAATTAAAAAAATCATTTTATCATTTTCCTTCCACTTCACAATTATGTGCCACTTTGTGTTGGCCTATCACATAAAATCACAATAACTTACGCAGGCCAGATTTTTTCTTCCTGCCTTGTGTTGCCTTTCCACCTTTTAACCCTGTCCACTAGCTAGCGTTAGTAACACATGAGAAAATCAGAATTAATTGCTAAATAAAGTATGACAAAGATGGGGACAGAGAGACCCCCCTGGAGCCCTGCTGCCCTAGGCCATAGCCTATGTTTGTTATACAGAATCTGGTCCTGGACCAGAGGTATGAGGGCCATTATGAGTCAGTTCTTAAGAAGAAAAATGTCAAAAGAGGCTTGCTGTATGCTTATAGGGCCGGAAGTCAGCTAAGTGTGAGTAAATATCTAAAATGTGCTTTTGACACCTTTTTATATTCATATACGTAAATGTTAATATCAGCTTTTTCTATTTAAATCGGCCAAGTTTTTTGCTAATCAATTATTTGTCCTTTAATGGGCATGTGATAATATTATCTTATCAATCTGTATACAGGTCACCTACTAGTTTACAAGAAAAGAATTACAAAATGAATGCCCTCTTCTTTAACAAATGAATCCTTATCTCCCCTGCCAAAGGTCCAGCCTGTTCCTGGTGTAGAAAAATGGGGAGAATTTTTCTATGCATACGTTAGAACACTAAATTGACAACGGTGATAGTATGATATGCATGTTTCAAGGGGAAGGACTGGCCTGGGGGGTACTTACCCACTTACGACCAGGTAAATAATACATGTTGCGCAGCCATCAGAAATTTTGGGGCCCCTTACACAGATTTAGGCCTGGGCCCTCCCCCGGGTCTGACCACCAACATTCCCTAGGGCCCGCCCACCGACTGTCCAACCGAAACTTTCAGTGCACCCACTTTTATTTGAACACTCTTACAATCTAATATATCCTCCTCCTCCAGTCCCATCACCTCCAATCCTACCTCCTCCATCCCACGTCCTCCTCCAGTTCCATCTCCCCCATCTCATGTCCTCCTCCATCTCCCCATACCATGTCCTCCTCTTTTTCAGTCTTATCTCCCACATCCCATGTCCACCTCCTCCGGTCCCATCTCCTCCATCCCATGCCCTCCTCCTCCTACAGTACCATGCCCCCCTCCAGTCCCATCCCCCCATCCCATGTCATCCTCCTCCAGTTCCATCCCCCCATCTTTATATCCTCCATGGGGGTGGTGAGAGAGAGAGAGAGAGAGACCGGGTGCTAGCAGATGGGGAAGCCAGTTCACCCACACCTCCCCGCTCTGCACTGTAAAAGAGCACTGTGATATAAAGGGGGCTGCACTGTAATTATTATAGTGCCCCTTTACAGTACAGTCCCCTTTAAATCACAGTGCCTCTTGCAGTTATGGGCCCCCCATCACAGTGCTCCTTGCAGTCATTCCCTCCCACATCACAGTGCCCCTTGCAGTCATGGCCCCCATCACAGTCCTCCTTGCAGTCATGGCCCCCATCACAGTCCTCCTTGCAGTCATAGCCCCCCATCACAGTCCTTGCAGTCATGGTCCCCATATCAGTTCTTCCTGCAGTCATAGCCCCCATCATGGTCCACCTTGCAATTATGCCCCTCCATCACAGTACTCCCTGCGGTCATGCCCCCACCATCCTGTTTAAAAGCACAGTGTCCCTTCCAATCTCTGCCTCCCCTGCAGTGTCTTACCTACAGCAGGGTAGAGGCAGCTAGCAGCCTGTGTCTGTTCTCTCATGTCTCCCGACAGGCCGCTTATGTCAGCCTATTAGCAGAGCAGGGGGGCGGGGGGAGTGGCTGCAGATTGGATGGGTATCGAAGTGGATGTTGAGGCTCTGATTATATTGTCGGAACTGCTTCATAAGGAGAAGAACTTGTGCCTGATAAACAATAAATAGTCATGTTCCTCCCCCAGCCACCAGCTGAGCCCAGAGCCACAATCCGGTCTGGATCATGTGTCCAGGTTCCAGGCGTACTGAGACCCGGACACATGATTCAAAATTACTCAAAACCCATACTGTCCGGGTAAATCCCGGACAGGTGGCAACCCTAGCCGGTACCTAGCCCGGGGGTTGGGGACCCCTGCCCTAGATAACAACCGTGCTGATGTACAGACACCCTGTGGAGAATGTAATTTTCCATGTGAGTCTTCATCTTAGTCCTTGGGTCCCTGTAGAACACCTTCCATCCTAGGGCCAGGCTGTGCACAGAGCCTTGACTATCAAGAAGATTAAGATAGTTGGATATGCCTAATTATTAGCAGGCAGCACATGGTATCATGTCAGAATTTACAAATAATATGATTCTAAATTTAAAAAAATATATATTTTTCTTGTCATGAATAAAACCTGTCAACTAGCTAGCGTTTGTTATGCAGAATCTGGTCCTGGCTGAGAGCTACGTGGGCCATTATGAGTCAGTTCTTAAGAAGAATCTCAAAAGAGGCTGGCTATATACTTATAGGGCCGGAAGTCAGCTAAGTGTGAGTAAATATCTCACACCATCTATAATGTGCTTTTGACACCTTTTTATATTTATTTATATTATATTTATTTTAATATCATCTTTTTCTATTTAAATCAGCCAAGTTTTTTGCTAACCGATTATTTGTCCTTTAATGGGCATGTGATAATATTATCTTATCAATATGTATACAGGTCACCTACTAGTTTTAAAGAAAAGTTTAATGAGTTAACTTTTAGAGCTCATCATTATGTGATTGCAAGATGAATGCCCTCTACGTTAACAAATGAACCCTTATCTCCCCTGCCAAAGGTCCAGCCCGTTACTGGTGTAGAAAAATGGGGAGAATTTTTTATGCATACATTAGAACACTAAATTGATCACGGTGATAGTATGATATGCATGTTTCCCAGGGAAGGACTGGGCTGGGGGGTACTTGCCCCATTTAGACCCAGGTAAATAATACATGTAGAGCTCAGGGCAGCCATCAGAAATTTTGGGGCCCCTTACACAGCTTTAGGCCTGGGCCCTCCCCCGGGTCTGACCACCAACATTCCCTAGGTCTGCCCACCAGTCCTCATCTTCCGGGCCAGTGTTGATGTTGGAGCCAGGAGCGGAGAGGAGGTGCCCACTTGATATCACATGGGACCAACTACTACCGTAAACTAAAACTGGGAATACACCCAAACTACAGCCAAACTGGTGTGTGTACTGGCACTGCCACTCCACTGAAAAATGATCCATGCTTAGGTCACTTTTCAGAGGCATTTGACACCTAGTGAGGAGGTGATATCGCACTGCCTCACTGTCTGCTTTAACCCCTTCAATGCCAATCTCCCCAGGTAATGACATGGTTCAGTTCCAAATACATCTTATTTTCTGCACAACTAATACCTAAAGAGAGCAATTGAAATAAGGTGGAGTTCAAAGTGAATTTCTTCACTTAAGTGGAGCACTTTACAGAAGATTTGAGGACATTGTTAAACCCAGAGACTGGTGGACAGTAACAGAAGGATAGCATTGCACACCTAATTAATGTGGACAATAATAGCAGGTATACACAGAACTTCAGTTTTGGTTGGAGTAATATGACTTTTTGACAACACATGAAAATGGTTGTTTTTTCTGCACATTGTACGCTGATTATTAGTCATGTTGTGGAGTGCATAGTAATAGCACAGGGTTTTTATGTCTATATATTAATAGGTTTCATTGGTTTAACATTTTTGGTGCTGCATTGTTTTACATTGTGTGTATGGGTGACAGGAAAGATATAGGGGGAAGTGCCAGGGAGGCCGATCCAGGGCTGGAGCATCCCAATAAGTACGCTCCATTGAGTGACATTGGTGAAACCAGTCAGGGACCAGCACTGCTGGAGCTGAGGGACTCTCCTAGCTGCCAGGGGAAGAACTCCTCCAGTAAGAGTGGGGGGGAACAAAGGGAAAGGATAGACAGATTCTGGTGGTAGGGGACTCAATTCTTAGAAGGACAGAGAGGGCAATCTGTGACAAAGACCTGAAGCGCCAAACTGTATGCTGTCTACCGGGCGCTCAGGTTCAGCACATCATGGATCTGGTGGAAAGATTACTGGGAGGGGCTGGGGAAGACCCGGCTGTCATGGTGCACTTTGGCACCAATGACAAAGTCAGAGATCATTTGGCTTCAATATAAATCACACCATTAGTAAATGTAAGGGCAATATAAACACTGAATTTCAAAAGAGCCAACTTCCCTAAACTACGAACCTTGCTAGAAGATCTAAATTGGGATGAAATCTTAGGAACAAAGACCACGGAGGAGAGATGGGTTCGCTTTAAGAGCATATTAAATAAGAGCATTATTTGGCTTAACTCCAATCAGGGGCGTACCTAGAGCGTTTGGCACCCGGGGCGGATCCTAAATCTGGCACCCCCCCCCCCCCCCAAATTTTAAATGAAAAAACACCCACAATTTTTTATCATTTTCTCAAGAATATTTATTGCACAAATCCTCAGAAGAAAGGGTGCACCACTGAGCTGAGCCTCTTTCTTCTAAGGATTCCCCTTATTTAATGAATTACCTAGTACACTACTGAGCTGATCCTCTTTCTTCTAAGGATTCCCCTTACTTAATGAATTACCATATGTATCGGCGTATAACACGCACCCCAAGTTTAGGAGGGAATTTTAAGGAAAAAAAAGTTTTAGGAGAGAAGTTTAGGGGTAAAAAAAAAAAACTTACATTTAAGCGTCATTTGCAGCCTGCCCAGCGTCATTTGCAGCCTTGCCCAGCGTCATTTGCAGCCTTGCCCAGTGTCATTTGCAGCTTGCCCAGCGTCATTTTTCAGCTTGCCCAGCGTCATTTGCAGCCTGCCCAGCGTCATTTGCAGCTTGCCCAGTGTCATTTGCAGCTTGCCAGCGTCATTTGTAGCTTGCCCAGCGTCATTTGCAGCCTTGCCCAGCGTCATTTGCAGCCTTGCCCAGCGTCATTTGCAGCCTTGCCCAGCGTCATTTGCAGCCTTGCCCAGCGTCATTTGCAGCCTTGCCCAGCGTCATTTGCAGCCTGCCCAGCGTCATTTGCAGTTTGCCAGCGCCATTTGCAGCCTTGCCGGCGTTTAAATTTCTCGCCGCCGAGACAGACCGCGCATGCGCCGCCGAAAAAGACCGAACCGCGGCCGAAAAAGACCGAGCCGACTGTTCGGAGGCGGGACTCCGAGCGGAGCTGAACAGTCGGCTCGGTCTTTTTCGGCCGCGATTCAGCCTTTTTTGGCCGCGGTTCGGTCTTTTTCGGCCGCAGTCGCTATTTTTCGGCACCGCAACCGATTTTTGTCATTTTTTTGGGGGGTATCGGCGTATAACACGCACCCACGACTTTCCCCCGATTTTAAGGGGGAAAAGGTGCGTGTTATACGCCGATAAATACGGTACCTAGTACACTACTGAGCTGATCCTCTTTCTTCTGAGGATTCCCCTTATGTAATGAATTACCTCAACAGTGATTTAGTCTGAATCACTTATTACAGTCATTGCTGCTATTACAGATGTTTATGCACGTATACTTATTTATTTCTTCTTGCACTTCTTAGACCAGGATTTTGGTCTGTCTCACCATTTTTGCACGTTGCACTGTGCACTTTAGATTCTTATGTTTTATATTCACAGAAGGCACTTCCTTCTTATTTTAGTTCATTTATCTTATTTTAGTTCATTTATCACATTGCCTGGGATTGTACATCACAATATTTTATCGTCATCATCAGTGAAGATTTTATCTCCATTTCTTATCCATTTTAAAAGATTTTTTATCCCAGCGCACTCTTATTGGTCATATTCATTGATCACACTTCTGCACTTATTTCTTTATTCACATTTTATATATTTATTTATTGCTACATATTGAAGATATTGTCATTTGTTGAAATATTGTTTTTCCATTTAGATATGATATTTGCATTTTATGTAAAATTGATCAAGTTATACATAAGGTCACCCATCTTTTGGAATTTACACGCCTGAAGAGTTCCCAGAGGTTATCTATATAGTGCTTAGCGCCACATACCCCCTATTTACATGATCACTTTTATTGTTGTCACAGGGAATGTAAACATCCCTTGTAACTGTAATAGGCAGTGATAGGTACTCTTTTTTTTGGAGGGATTGGGGGTCTAAAAGACCCCGAACCCCTCCTCTGCCAAGATCAGTGTTTTTTAATTCAGATTTTTTTTTTTTAAATGGCGCAGTTTGCTGCCAAGTAAACTGGAAGTGACGCTGTGATGACGCTTCTGGGTTTCTACATTGGAGACCCGATCAAAGGCAAATCCGGGCGTGTCGGCTGGTGGCTCATGTCTGCGGGTGGGATGGGAGACCCAGGCGGAGTGGTGGGGGGATGGGGACATCCCCTCCCGCTCCTTGTAATGACAGCCGATGCTGTTCATCCATGGCAGCCAGTGACAATAGAAGGGACAGGACAGAGGTGTCAGTCACTCAGGTCAGCAGATACCACATTTGGACAGATGGACAGATCGTGCCACGGTGAGGGAAGTGGAGTGCTGGACTGAAGCGGTTATGAGGGAGACATCAGAGTGAGATGGGGAGACAGCTGACAATACAAAGTATGGCCCATACTTTGTATTATCTGCTGTCCGACTCCTCAGGGACAGATCTGATCCAGCGATTCCACTGTATGGTGATCTCCCATCCAGGGACAGCAGACAATGGCATCATTGGCATTGATGATTTGATTCAGATTATGAAACTGACCTGCTGACAAGGTGTATTGCTTGCTGGACCACAGACGGGATCTGATGGCCGCAGGGAAGATGCTGCTGTGACCTGCTGCTTGCTGGACCGATCTGATGGCTGCAAGATGTGGGTGTTGGTCAAATGTCTATTTACACCTGGGATGCAGACACCCCCCCCCCCCCTTATCAGACCAGCTCCTCTACTATACCTGGGTTGTGAACACAACAACATCACCCCTCCCCCCTTCAGGTAAGTTCACAGCTTAGCTACCTCAGGTGGGTGGTGGTCACACAGCAATATACAGCACACATCTGGATTCTGCACCCTCTATATAGCACATATCTGCATTCCTCTGCAACCTGTAAATTGCACATAACTGCATTCTGCCCCCCCCCCAATCAGGTCAGCTACACTATACACATGGCAGGGGGTGGTGGACACAGCAATCACCCTGACCCCCCCAGACCAGCACAGGGGTAGATACAACACTCCTCCAGTCTATTCTTTCATCACCCCCCCCATCAGGTCAGACAGTTACAGAATACACATGGCAGGGGGAGGGGATGGTGGACACAGCAATCACACTGACCCCCACCTTAGACCAGCACAGGGGTAGATACAAGACAATCCTGGCAGCCTCTTCTTACATCAACCCCCCTCCCCCCCTCCTGCTCACCACCTCAGGCTCTCAGTCTCAGCTAGGGAGGACTCTGGATTCAGTGTGTGGAACAGGGGAAGCAGCCGCCCCAGTGGAGAGAGATCACAGACACACACAGGCAGCAGCAGTGGAGGCAGAGCTAGCAGGAGGGAACACACTACACAGCCACTCAGTCTCACTGGACGATCTGGACCAGTCCATTGCGGCCGCGGCGCTGGGGGGGGTACAAAAAAAACGAACGTGTAAATCAGCAACCAGAGACAGCAGGGGTGCCCCTGGGATGATCAGACTGTGTCACCCGACTCGGGTGCGGAACGCACCCCTGTAGCAAAGTCACTGGGCCACTGACACCCCCCCAAAATGTGGCACCCGGGGCGGATCGCCCCCCCCCCGCACCACTAATGGTACGCCCCTGACTCCAATGTAAAAATGCATATAAAAGCAAAAGAGGTTGCCGTCAAAAATACAAGGTTGAGGGATCATCATCAGAATTCAGACTTTATAATCAATGCAACAAGAAATGTAGGGGTGTAATTAGGGCAGCTAAGATAGAAAACGAAAGACACATAGTGGAAGAGAGCAAAAAAAAATCCCAAGAAATTCTTTAAGTATGTAAACAGTAAAAAATGGAGTTCAGACCATTTTGGCCCCATAAAGAATGAGGAAGGACATCAGGTTACAAAGGATGGGGAGATGGCGAAGGTATTGAATTTATTCTTCTCCTCAGTCTTCACGAGGGAATCGGGGGGCTTTAGTAACCAAAACTGCAGTGCTTATCCTCATGACATGTCACAGGAAGCACCCTCATGGATAACAGAGAACAGAATTAGAATTAGACTTGGGAAACTTAACATTGATAAATCACTGGGACTGGTTGACTTGCGCCCGAGGGTACTTAGCTCAGTCAAGTAATTGCCAGACCATTAATTCTAATTTTTACTGACAGTCTACTGACTGGAATGGTACCAACGGATTTGAGAAAAGCCAATGTAGCACCAATATTTAAAAAGGTCCCAAAATACATCCCTGGGAATTACAGACCAGTTAGCCTAACATCAATGGTATGCAAGCTCTTGGAGGGGATGATAAGGGACTATATACAAGATTTTAGTAATGAAAACGCTATCATTAGCAGTAATCAGCATGGATTCATGAAGAATCGTTCTTGCCAAACCAATCTATTAACCTTCTATGAGGAAGTGAATTGCCATCTAGATAAAGGAAGGTCGGTAGACATGGTGTATCTGGATTTTGCAAAAGCATTAGACACAGTTCCCAATAAACGTTTACTGTACAAAATAAGGTCTGTTGGCATGAACCATAGGGTGAGTACGTGGATTGAAAGGGCGAGTTCAGAGGGTGGTGATAAATGGGGAATACTCGGAATGGTCAGGGGTGGGTAGTGGGGTCCCACAGGGTTCTGTGCTGGGACAAATACTATTTATTTTATTCATAAACGACCTGGAGGATGGGGTCAACAGTTTAATCTCTCTATTTGCAGATGATACTAAGCTAAGCAGGGCAATACCTTCTCCGCAGGATGTGGAAACCTTGCAAGAAGATCTGAACAAATTAATAGGATGGGCAACTACATGGCAAATGAGGTTTAATGTAGAAAAATTTTGAATAATTGCATTTGCACAAAAAATATGAATGCAATCTATACACTAGGGGGGAACCTCTGGGGGAATCTAGGATGGAAAAGGACCTGGGGTCCTAGTAGATGATAGGCTCAGCAATGGCATGCAATGCCAAGCTGCTGCTAGCAAAGCAAACAGAGTATTGGCGTGCATTAAAAAAAGGATTAACTCCAAGGATAAAACGATAATTCTCCCACTCTACAAGACTAGAATATGCTGTCCAGTTCTGGGCACCAGTCCTCAGTAAGGATGTACTGGAAATGGAGCGAGTACAAAGAAGGGCAATAAAGCTAATAAAGGGTCGGGAGTATATTAGTTATGAAGAAAGGTTGCGAGCACTGAACTTGTTCTCTCTGGAGAAGAGATGCTTGAGATGGGATATGAATTAAATTTACAAATACCATACTGTGGACTAGGGATGAGCCGAACACCCCCGGGTTCGGTTCGCACCAGAACCTGTGAACGGACTTAAAGTTTGCGCAAACGTTAGAACCCTATTAGTTACAATGGACGCGAACGTTCGAAATCTAAAGTGCTAAATATAACGGCCAATATGCATGTTATTGTCATAAAACAGGTTTGGGGACCCGGGTCCTGCCCCAGGGGACATGTATCAATGCAAAAAGAAGTTTTAAAAACTGAAGTTTTTTCGGGAGCAGTCATTTTAATGATGCATAAAGTGAAATATTTCTTTAAATATGGTATCTGGGGGGTGTCTAAAGTATGCCTGTGAAGTGGCATGTGTTTCCCGTGTTTAGAACTGTCCCTGCACAAAATGACATTTGTAAAGGAAAAAAAGAAGCCATTTAAAACTGCTTGCGGCTTTAATGTCATGTCGCAGATGGCTGGATTAGATGGCAACAGGGCAGAAGGGCAGATACAGGGTAAGGTGGTTTAGTGTGCTACTGCTGTGCTATACTCACACAGCATGCACACACACTAACTCCTGCAGATGGCTGGATTGGTGGAGATTAGAGAACAGCAGTGAGAAGAATAAACTATCCCTGCCTATTTTTCCTCTTTCCCTACACTATTCCCCACACAGAAATGAATCACAAGCTCATATAGTGTGTACACTGTACAGTACAGTCTGTCACTGTTCCTAACGCCGGAACACACTACATGAGGCCGCCGGCGCGGCGGCCTTATATAGTGTGGGGCGTATACTAAACCCCCTGAGCTATAATTGGCCACAGGCATCCTGCCTGTGGCCAATTATTGCTCTCCTCGCTGCTGGCTCTATGATTGGCCAAGCATGCGGGGTCACAGTGCATGCTTGGCCAATCATCAGCCAGCAATGCACTGCGACTGGCGTAGTGCATTGTGGACTGTTCGCATCACACAAATTTGATGCGAACGGCCCTCAAAGTTCTGGTTTCGACGAGGGGGCGAACGGCCGATGTTCGATTTGAACATGGGTTTGAATCGAACACCGGGCCCATCCCTACTGTTGACCCCACAATAGGGATAAAACTTTTTTGCGGAAAGAAGTTTAATAAGACACGTGGCCATTGATTAAAATTAGAAGAAAAGAGGTTTAACCATAAACTACGTAGAGGGTTCTTTACTGTAAGAGCGGCTAGCATGTGGAATTCCCTTCCACAGGCGGTGGTCTCAGCGGGAGGCATAAATAGTTTCAAAAGACTATTAGATAAGCACCTGAACGACCAAAACATACAGGGATATACAATGTAATACTGACTTATAATCACACAGATAGGTTTTTTTTTAAAACTCTTTATTTTACATTTTCTCTTTTCTTCATACATTACACTTCATGCATACATTAATCCTTGCTGTATAACATTTGCTCTGTTTACAGTCATTTTCTATAACTCATATTATTTAAACAATACATCGTTAACCTCCTAGCAACTTCCTCTTCTTCTTCGCCCCCCTCCCCCAAAGGAGAAAAGAAAAAAATAAATA